>BPLS01000412.1:72802-116223 GCA_019656275.1 Rhododendron kiyosumense | reverse complement strand
AAATGCAGGAGTTATTTTACCAAGCACACCTACAAGCATTCAAAAAACCTATTAGAAGAGGTTCTGGTGGGGCATATGTGAATATATGGTGTGAGGAAGGGCGGAAACGGGTAGCTGAGTTTGAGTGATTTACTACTTTCTCATAACAGTTAATTCATACTGCAGTAAAAAGTAGTCGCAAAATTTTGTTTCCAATTACGATACTATCAATAATCATTTTTGTGACACAGCTTCAATGAATTGTTTAAACACAGTAATTAGGCTTTTAGCAACCCAAGTAACTTAAACACAGTAATTACCCACAGTTCTATTTTAAGGAGCAAAAAAACGCAGACAAAAAACCACAAAGATAAACCCTGCTATTTCCAGATAAATAAATGAGAGGATCGTTGAGGGGTAATAACAATAACCCAAATTTCTCCTCAATCTATACATTAAAGCGATAGAAACCCAGAAATGCAAAATCAGATCTGATCTCTATTTACTTCCCTATATATATAGCTACAGTTGCCCATGTAAGTGTCGACTAGAGAGAGAGAGAGAGAGAGAAGGGTTTAAGCTGAAGTACCTTTTGACAAGCTCTGGAGTGGAAGAGAGAGGGAGAGAGAAGGTCGTGGAGGCCAAGGAGAGAACCGCGAACGGGGTTGCAAACGGATAACGTATGAAACCCTAGTCTCAGCTCAGCACCTTCTTATTATACTGGGGGAATTACACCAACTTCCCATGAGGTTTGGGTTTAATCTCGATTGCCCATGAGCTATTGAAAATTAAACTGCACCCCTTCTCGGGATTTGCTAGAAAAACGGCAATTAACGAAAGATGTGAAGTTACGTCTTTGTCCTTCGTTACTGTACGGTTTTTCTCCCTATGTCCAAACACCAGCTCCGAAATGTTGTACTTCCCAACAGTGAAGTTCAATTTGTGACCTTGACTTAGAGAGCATTGGATTTATGTCCACTGTTTGTAAGTCAATTAAGTTTCATATAGCGATGAATTTTTAGGCTTAACGACACATGACATGTGAAATAATATGACTTACATTGAAGTGAATGTGATGTGATGTTAGAAATACAACACAAAAAAGTGTTTTCTTATGGTATAGATAGTGCTCGGTGGCTGATAGCTAGCAATCAAGGCAGTTAGATAGGGAAGGATGGGTGGTGGTTTGTAGTGATGGTGATGGTGGTGGATGAGGAGCAGAGGGGAGGTAGCACGCAGTAGGGTGGTGCTATGAGGTGAAGGCAGTAAAGTTGGAGGGTGTGAAAAGAGAAGAGAGAACGAGATGATTGAAAAGAGTAGGACAAAGAAAATATACTAGTAGTTGCAAGAATAGAACCAAAATTTTCTTTTATGGGTGTTAAACTTTAAAAATTCAATGATAAGCAATGTATTAGTGTGCATAAATAAACTCTCAAAAGATGCAAAACTTAAAACTTTGTCAAAAAAATATACAACTTCAACAATAAATACTTTTGGTGTAGATATATAGTTCATTTTTATTTGATTAGCAAATAATAAAAGCCTAACTTGTATTTAAGATCTAAGCCACAATTATATATAACCCTATTTCCCTATACTAAATTAGGTTGGGTTCTTATGAAGTGGGTGCCAATATTCTAGAATATTGATCTACATATATATGGGGCATCATTAGCAATGCAAGGGTTGGTATGGCACTCCACCCGTAATCACTGGTCCGCCCCTTAATAGTTGGCCTTTGACTTTTTAGATGGGGAATTTGAAGTAGTCTATTTTCATCAATTGGCCTTTGATTTTAAAGGGGTAGAATTGATCTTTTACAAATTCGAATGCTGATTTAAGTGATATCCCGACCAACTTGAAATACAATCATAAATCTCAAAGGAGGGTGATGTAGTTTCCAATACACGAGGGATACTAATGACATCTATGCAAAACTTGGGGGGAGATTTTTGTAATTCACCCGATTATACTAGTACTGGTTTTTTTTTGAAAACATACTAGTACTGGTTTTGTATACAGAAACTCTATTTGCACAGCAAGCTGTGCACAAAGCCCGTTTCCTCCCGCCTCGGGTCGCACAAATATGATCGGAGCCGCTCATTTTGTTCAAAATATGTCGTTTAAGATCCCTATAAAAAATGAGTTTCGTTCGATATCGTTAGAAGCGTTTATAAAACACCCAAAATCACTTCAGAATTTAGGCTTGCTGTGCACATAGCACAGCTCTTTTGTATATAAATTGGCACGACAAGGGTAGTCTCGGTAGTTCACCCAATGGCTAGAGGGGTGACCTACTGCCTTCAAGCTACACACCCAAACAACTGAATTCGCTTTGCATTTTAGTAGTGACTAATGTTTTCTCGTGCCTACGGTACTATCCACCATTTAATGGCATTTTTGTAATATATTTATAAGAGTGTGGGTGTTTTCTTAAGAGAGTTGAAGAGCACACATCAACCTTTAGATCAAATGAATCTTAGCCCTTCTTTCAATTTGTATTTGTGTGGTTCCCACACTCTTGTGTTTTATTAGGTAGATTTTTACTAATTTAAGTTCCACCAACACGACCCCGGGCCATAGCAGTATAGCCCAAGTGGTCGTGGAGGAGGTTCTTCAAGGATGTGAAAAAAATCGAAAGGTTCATTTTACTAGTTTAAGTTCCACCAACACGACTCCAGGCTATAGCAGTATAGCCCAAGTGGCCGTGGAGGAAGAACCATAGCAGTATAGCCCAAGTGGTCGTGGAGGAGGTTCTTCAAGGATGTGAAAAAAATCTAAGGTTCAAATTGATTGAGCAGTGTTACTACATACGCAGACACATACCACGGCTGGTTTCATAGCCATCCAATATATGTGAGACCCACATTTGACGACTGTGAAAATATCAGTGGTTAAGATCTCTGGTCGGTGTCTCTAACATTTCCAATTCTAATCCCTTGGTAGAAAAAGAGAACCATCGAAGTCCCAGAATGACGGATCAAAAAAAAAAGAAGTCCCAGAATGAAGTTCGGGAAAAAACTTGAGCATCATCAAAAGGTTATTCAGACTGAGGAGCGTTTTGAAATCTGAAATAAAGAACATGAATGTCTCCATCCAACAAGATTCAGAAAATGCAACATTATTTTCGAATTCTACAGCCGAATCCACAACCCCATCCGAGGCAGGTCCCAAGCACAGCGAATAAGGTTCAAAAGTTCTTATATCAAAAAAATGCCTAGAAGTAGTTGCCTTCATAGAAGTTTTTGAGGAAATTGGAGTTGGCCTGATCCTTGGTTCCCAAATCCTGCACAAGGCCCCCGCTACCAACTACGTATTGACCGATGATATGATGCCTCTGCTTTGCGTGTTCGACAACGTTGTTTAGCTCTTCTATCCCCTTGAACAGCAGCATGTCAATCACCTGAAGTGTAGTAACTAAAAGCAATAAGAAAGATGGCATACAATACTAAACTCCAACATCCCCACTAGGGCATATTAGAATTGCCAATTACTTCTAAGAAAGATGTACAAGGATTGCAAGCAAGTATAGAATGCATAGTGGTAGTGTAGCTGGGCTATTGGTCCAGGTGAAGTAGCTATCAAGTAAAGGTTGGGCGAGAGGTGATATATTAGAAAGCAGGTTCACTTCCACAAGAGACCTGCCCAGCATTCCTTCCTAAGGTCTGCAATAGAGTAAGGGATGGGGTTTCTCTCGCTTTCGGCAAGACACGGCACAATCTTATGGTGCCACAATACAAGATGCACACCGACCGTTATGCCCTCATTTATCCCTCATTTAGTCAAATTGGCGCAGACTTTCCTCTCTCTGTTGTCTGCTACTCTCATTACATAGGACACCAAATACTCCTCTCTACTTCCATCCCATCAGCTTCACCCACCATTGAGAGATGGCCATGTGCCCAGGCGGCAGCCTGCCTCTCTCTATCCTTTCTCACTTTGAAACCAACCACCAACCAAAGAGAAAACTTGAGGATGCACTTGTCAGAATAAAGCGCAGTAGCACTATATAAACATGTCGCCGAATTAGCCCTCCCTTACCTCAAATGTGCATAATGCATTTGACAGATATCTATCAAGGAAGGCAAGCAAAGTTGTTGCAGTCCTCAAGTTCAAGTCAAAATTAACGAGTCAATTCCTCATAACCAATCATACTAGGAATGTAAAGCTTTTCCAACAAGCTAGGACTCCAAATTAAACCAAGTGTTTCATTTACTTCAACATCCTAAATGATGTGAGAGTCACATCTAAATGAGCAATCGGTAAGAAAATAAAAAAACAAAAGAGACAAGAAAGAAAAATGCACACTAAATTGTAGAACTATCAATTTGGAACAAAAGCACAAAATGATAATAGACACGAATTTTAATTCGATGTATAAGAGGATTAGGTTTTACTCTTTAGTTTAAGTGTCTAACAGCCCACAAAAAGGCTAATTTAATCAAAGAAAAAATTCTGCAGGCAAATCATTACAAAAGAATAGAGGTGGCAATCTTAACCCATATTTTTTAACCCGCCCACTTATAATCCAACCCAAACTGTCCATATTGTATAAGGGGCTTATACATGGGTTTAGATGGGTTAAAAATGGGCTCAATATGGGTTGGAATCAAAACACCCATTCTCTCCACAAGAGTTGTTTTACTCCTAAAATGTGAAACCCCCGCATGTTGTTTTTGGGAAAAAATTCCACAACTCCAGCAAAATGCGGCATTGTATAGTCAGCGTCTCTCTCTCTCTCTCTCAATTGATGGTTCTATTTTGTTTCTCTGTAGTCCGGATTTGAATTGGATGGAGTCTTTTTTAAAAATAAAAAATAAATCGATTCAATCCATATAATATTGAAAGCCCGAAGGCAAACTGTCAATAATTTAGGATTGTCAATTTGTTATAGACCAGAGAAGAACGATCAAAATTATACAAATTGCTCTTTCTCGCCCAAATCCAAGTCTCATTAAAGGATTGTAATAGGGTATGATTTATGCAATCTACTTTTCGATAAATGCACTCTTTTTTTCGTGTGTCAGTAAGATTTTTTAATCCGTGCCAAATCTAGAGTGGGCCTTCTGCACAAGCTCTCTCCAATCCCCTGAGCTCCTCTTGACTGTGATTAGACAATTACAAGACCAATCCCTTGAGCTCTCGCTCTCTCTCTCTCTCTCCAATCCCTTGAGCTCCTCTTGACTGTGATTAGATAATTACAAGACCAATTCCTTGAGCTCCTCTCCCTCTTTTGGGCTTTTTTTTCGTTTTGTCCTTATTCAACTTTTTCCGCGTTTGTCGTTTTGCGACAAGCCGACAAGTATTTTACGTTTTTTGATTCGCTCCAATCAGAAAAGTAAAAAATTATGACTTTTACCCAAATATTTTTGAAAACATCCAAGATAAAGCCCAAAAAGCCGTTTGTTGGGATTTATCTTGAATATTACAAAAAAATATTAGGGTAAAAGTAAAAAAAAAATTACTTTTTCG
This sequence comes from Rhododendron kiyosumense, assembly GCA_019656275.1. Classification (NCBI taxonomy): domain Eukaryota; kingdom Viridiplantae; phylum Streptophyta; class Magnoliopsida; order Ericales; family Ericaceae; genus Rhododendron; species Rhododendron kiyosumense. The sequence continues at coordinate 110,772 of BPLS01000412.1, read as the reverse complement.
ATTCTCTCGTCGAGACGACCTAATAGGGATAAAAAGTATGTCGCAAAACAAACAAATACAAAAAAATTTGAATAAAGAAAAAAAAAAGTCACTTGACTTTCTAATCCAAAGTTCCAAACCTAAGCGGTGGCTTTGGCGAACGCATCGAAAACCAAAACTGTACAATCGATACAATCATCGCCTTCCAGACAATTTTTTGATGGGGCCTTTGACTTCTCGTCGAAATTACATTACTGTTTGAAAATGGAAAAAAACATAAAAACCTTATTTTTTAAAAGACTTTCTAATCCAAAGTTCCAAACCTAAGCGGTGGCTTTGGCGAACGCATCGAAAACCAAAACAGTACAATCGATACAATCATCGCCTTCCAGACAATTTTTTGATGGGGCCTTTGACTTCTCGTCGAAATTACATTACTGTTTGAAAATGGAAAAAAACATAAAAACCTTATTTTTTAAAAGTTCTTTGTAGCCTCTAATTGCTTCATTTTTTATTTTAAAAAATTGAGTTTTAATCATAAATTTTACTTTTTTGAATCCCCTTATTGAGACAAATCGGGGCGGGGGGAAGGGAAAAACACACACACAAAAAAATAAAAAAATAAAAGGTCCGGTCGGGCGGGTTTGGGCTGACCCATATTCGACCCGACCCATTTCAACCGGTTTACTTTTTGACCCATATTTGACCCACGACCTGTTTCCACCCGCCCAGATCCACCCATTTGCCACCTCTACAAAAGAATCATATAGTAGTTTAACATCCATGGCTAGAAAAAATAACCACCTCCAATTTCACAAGGTATAATATTCACTGGATCCGGGAGATTTTCAATGAAGAGCCCATTACTAAAGTTGATTTATAATCTTCTCATTCTGATGTGATACTGATCGGTAGGACTAGTTATCCTTATGAGCTCATCACCAATCTTTAAACAAAGGACCACAGTCACCACATCCACCCAGGGTATTGGATTCTGCAACATAAAAGATCACCATCATACCTAAGAAGTCCTCCATATTTGATCACCATTAAAACTTGTCAAAAGACCCTTTCGCTAATCCACCAACTACCAACCTAATTCCATTAACCAATCTGGTTCCTTTATGTGCTTGAAAAGCTATTGACAACCGGAACTCTGACTGGGCATAAGGTTGCATGATAGGTCATGCCAGTGTCTGATAGGAAAACTTATAAGTCATCTTCTCTTCATCTAGAGAAGTTTGTTTCATGTTTCATGTTTTTTTTTTTCCTTTTTGTCGTGTAGGTGATGCAATTTTGCCTAAAACAGATCAGAACTATACATTTAAAACTAGGTTGGCTTGGGAGGTTGCCCATTGTGGTCAATATTAGATGAACTCAAATATAATCACAACATCCAAGCATGAGACAATCAAGACCTGGATATAAGATACATTTCCAACAAGACTAGTTGAGTATGCATAAAGTTCAACCAATAATATCTAGGCGGTTGAGTACGAGACCGGACCGGAGTAATGAGTGATAATCCTAGAGCGGAGTCTTTTTGGCCGCTTGTGTCAAAGAAAATCGATAAGAGATCGGATGGTAGAGATACACAGTAGCGCAGTCCATGTTGTGTAGTTTCTCTATTTCTTGTCCTTATTTACAAATGTACAACAGTTGCAAACAAAACGGAAAACCATGAGGAATTTCAAATGGCTTCGTAGGGATTAAGGGAAACAATTCATTTGCAAATGGGGAGGAGACTTCCCTTCCAAAAAAAGAAAAAAAGGGGACTTGCCGTAGCAATCAATGTGAGAATCAACAATGCTCTCCTTATCAAGTAGTCTTGAAGATTTCTCTTTGAGCATTAACCATTGTTGCAGTCCATATCAAGAGTAAAGGACAGGGTTCAAGCTAATGGGAAGATCACTAGGTAACCGAGTTTGGGATAATTGTTGATCGTCATAGACATCTAAGGCTGAGTTCAGTTCACCCTGTACTTTTGGTATTTCTATACGTCTTTTACGAATTTTGTTAAATTCAAGTTTCATTTTTTGGGACAACCACTCGTCTCAACAAGTGGAGTCTAAAAAGGAAAAAATTATGACACCAAGCAAAAAAAAAAAGTTCACAAAAGACAAAACATATCAAACAGCTGGTATTCTTTGTCTACAGTGTTGTCTTCCATGAACTTTTTTCAACTTCGGTCCACATTTTTGTACTTTTCCAATTCCTCTCGTCGAAGACAAATGTTTATACAAAAAATTACGACGAAAAGCTAAACAAAAATTATGAAAGGAAGTTTTCGTAAAAAAAAAAACTAAAAAGACAAAAATATAGCGTGAACTCACCCTAACTCTCATGCCTTTCCCCCCTTTTCATGATTCTTACCCCTAAAGGAGGGTAACGGTGAGAGTGCCCGGGTTAGGGACAATGCTTCGATCCATGTCTTATTAGTTCAACATTTCTACTTTCCATTTGTTCCCATAGCGATTCCAACATTTCCATGGCTTTTTCTCATTTGGCTTCAATTCAATGGAATTCTAATTTTTCAGAAACCTTAACCATCATGAAACAGCAGAATCGATGTGTTTCCCTCTGACCTGATGTCAGTGACAAATGAATGTCCCACATAAAAGTTCCTCCAGTTCGATTCTAAAAAAATTAACGCGAAAGAGAACCCACAAATTTTCAAAATTTAACAACTTGACAAGCAGAACACGTACACTCAACTGACTACATACACAACTTGGAATCCAGAAGTCTGCCTGACCTAACAAATTACCAAGGGATTCTCAACAGAAGCGAACAGAGCCACAAATGAAGGCAACACAATACCTTATCTAACAGCACAACTACACATATATGCATGTAAATAGAGGAGGAGGTACCTTGGGGTTGGTGATGTGGGAGTTCTTGCGGATTTGAGAGGCGATGGAGGAGCGGAGCTGGGAGGGGGAGACGACGTCGTCGAGGTTGTAAATGTCGATGACGGTCGGGATGGATCTGCAAGCCGATCGGAAGAAGTCGAACACCCGGGTCCGAGCCTCCTCCAGACTCGCCGAGTTCGGCGCTACCTTCACGCTCCTCAGGGTAAACGACATCGTTCCTTTCCTTCTTCTTTTCTCCTCCTTCTGATGATGATGACTGATCTTTTGGAGAACCAGACGAAATGAAATCGAAATCGAAGAAATTGATTTTTGATGATGAGAGAGAGAGATAGAGAGAGAGAGGTGTGGGTTGCTCAGGATTTGGGAACTGTCTGGGTGCGTCCATTTGGTCCTGTGATTGCACCCCGTTTGGCTTCAGGGTTAGTAGAACAACGATTTAGAGGCCCCGTTCGTTTACGAGACAGAACATTCTCTCGTAATATATCACTTTTAATTTAAAAATTAGGTGATATCTTTTTCTTTTTACGGAACGGGGTCAGAATTTGTTCGAAACTAGGGAAAAGAAAGGAAATAGAAATATTTTTTTCTTGTTTGGTTTGAGAGAAACTGAGGAAAAAAAATAACAAAACAAATAATTAACACTCCGTTTGGGACTTGTGGAAAGTGTGAGAAAGAAAAGAAAAATGATGAAGAGAGAAAAATAAAATAAAAGTTAGAGGAAAGTTCCACTGTGCATTGAACTTTGTTTTTTTCTATTTTCTCTTATTTTTTCTCTCAACCAAACAAGGAAAGCAATTTTTTTTTTCTTTTCATATTTTACTTTAAAAAAAAAACCTCTTAAGCATAGTGAATTGTCATCGCTATGTTCCTCAAAATTTAACTACATTATCATTTTTTTGGTTTGAAAAGAAATAGAGAAGAAAATAACTAAATAAAGAATTAACGCTCCGTTCGGAACTTGTGGAAAATGAGACAAAGAAAGGGAAAATAGGAGAACCGGAGAAAATTGAGAGGAAAATTCCACTGTTCATTGAACTTTGTTTTCCTATTTTATCTTCTTTTCTCTCTCGAGTTTCAACCAAACAACGGAAGGAATTTCTTTTCCATAATGTCCAAACAAACCCTAAGCATAGTGAATTTTTTTCTATGAAAAATGACGGCCCAAGACGTGTTTTGATAATTAATACCCGCAAAGGACAAGTTAAGAACATTTATTAATACTAAAAATGTCCTTGACTGGTATTAATTATCAAAACACGTCATTGGCCATTATTTTCCCATTTTTTTTCTATGCTTTCTTAAAATTTTCTTTTTCTTTCATTTCTCAAGTTCCAAACAGGACGTTAAGTTGGGGATTCGGATATGAGAGTTCTGGGCTATGTTTGCAGAATGTGGAACAAAATGGGATTGGATCTTGTTTGCATTAAACTGGACTCAGTGGACTGGACAGTCCAACGGGATTCGGATATGATAGTCTTGGGCTATGTTTTAAACTGTGAAACATGGATTGGACCTTGTTTGCATATAAACAAGATACTATCTCATTACGAAGATTACAGACAGACGGGGCCGACTCTGAGTTTTTCGGGACCCGATGCAAATTTTTTTAAATGGAACCCTTTATATGATTGATAAAAAAAAATTTAAATTTAAAAATTATTTTAAGAAAATGATATGAGAATTCAAAACAGTAATAACAAAAAGCTAGATAATCATTCCATGCATTAATTCGAAATGTATTATGTTACGTAAACATCACTATCTCGCATTTTTTGCTAGCTCTCATAATCAAGTTTAGCCACCATATATTTTTCGATGGAGAGCATAGTTAATCCATTCAACCTTTCTTGCGACATAATTGACCAAAGGGTAAGATTTGATCAACTTTAACTTCTAAAAGCTTCTTTCTCCGGAGGCAACTATCACTGGTATAGTCAACAATATTCTATATTCGAATTAAGGGTGGGGCTAGGGCTTGAATTCTTGGAAACGGTCTAAAAAAGGAACACTGAAAGCTAGGATTTCAAATCTTTAAAGAGGCTAGGACAAAAATACTATTCTTATTACAAAATCAAACCCACAAACTTCAAAATTTTTATTGTTTCACCAATATTTGTTGGGCCTTCTATATTGAACTTCTATTAAAATTGGGGCATAACATTTTTCTTCTAACTTTATATCTATATATACATAATATGAGGGCATATATATTCAGGGGCCTTTAAAAATAGATAAAAAATTGGGGGCCTGATGCGGCCGCATCACCGGCGTATGCCCAAAGTTGGCCCCGCAAACGGAGTCTCAAAAATTAGCCTCCAGTGACAAAAGCATTGCAAAATCAATTCTCCAATTACGGGGGGTAAATTTCAGCAATACAATAGCAACAAAGATTCTGAGTTCAAACAACGTATTCTTCCATGTCACAAAAAAAAAAAAAACGTACTCTTCAGAAAGACCCACCTAAAACAAGATTGCGACCCCTCTCATCTTCCTAGCTAGATGTACGATGGCCGCAAAATGGATTGCTCGAACCCCACTTTCTGAATCATGTTCTACTAGCAGTATACTTGGTTGTGTATCTGCAGGGTGAATAGGAATCGTAACCATTTCATGGATGCCTAACCCCTAGTTCATTGATCCTCTCAAGCCAATACACAAACAGGTGGTAGCTGTTGGCCAGCGCTGGAAGGTACTGTTTTAAGCTAAACACAGAATTTAAGTCCGTCGTAATTTTACACCCCCCCCCCCCCCTAATTGAAATGATTAAGCAAAATATTCCGGGAAGCTCATGGATGTGCAGCTGCTTTAGCAAAATCGGTTTTACGGTTAGATTTCATTTGAGTATCAACAAAATCGGTTTTATACTAGTAATTTGGAGTGCCCAAGCCATAATTTGGAAACTTTTTGGACAAAATTTAAGGCCGTTGTAATTTTTATATGGTTTCGGAAATTTTTGTCCAATATAACTAATTGAGATATCAAACGTATAAATTAAAAAATATGTGTAATTTTTTAAGAAGACTAAAAAAATAAAAAGAGATAGACAATATGTGACATCAGAGGGAGTATACAAGTACAACGACGTTATTTTAGTAACCAATGAATGATTCGGATTGTTCATTAAATCAAAAACAATTTCACGAAGGATCATTACCCGTAGAATTATTTTTACTTCCGGGAATTGCGGTTTCAGAAGTAGCAGAGAAGTCCTACTGAGGAGTAGTAGCAAAACTCAACTCTAACTTGTCTACCACAAACATAGTAGTAGTAAGAGCATCTACCGTGGAATAACCAAAATCATAAAATTGCTAAAGTTAGTAATGTTCCTTCAAAAAAGTGCTCACAGTGGTATAATCAAACTTAATAACCTCTTAAAGCATCCGGAATGGTAATAATCAAAACCAATAACCAAAAAATATGTCACGTCAGCATTTGATTATTCATTTAGTCCATAATCAAATTTAATAACATTTACCTCTACATTGGTTATTTTTGCATCTCTAACCAAAAAAAAACACCACAACACACAATGCACATCTGTTCAATCGCAAACGAGTTTCAATCACGCATCCGACCACACCAAATTATTCGTCTTGATGAGATGTTTTCAATATAGGGTGTTTTTGAGTTATTAAGTTTTGAGTTTTGGTTATAAGTAAAAGTTGTTAAATTTGGTTATGAAATGAGTGGAATTTGGTTATTTGTTAAAAGACTTGTAACTTTGTTTATTACAATGTAGGGTGTTTTTTGAGCATTATTATTAAGTTTGCTTATCCATAATCATTTGCTTATTACAATACGGATGCTCTTAGCAACTCATCAAATTTTGGCCCTTGATAATCAAAACTAGCAATATTTTGCCAATAACCAAAACCTTCTCTCTCTCTTTCAACAATATTTCTAAGAAAAACATTTTTAAAAGAAGTTTGTTATTGTTTTTTGGTTGCAAAAACAGTTAAACTATTTTTCAAAAATTGTCTTTTTCTCAAAAACTATTTTTTTAAAACTTTTTCGGAAAAGTGTTATTTCAAAAAATTATTTTCTATTTCTAATAACCTATTTTTATTAGTTTGAAAACTATTTTAAGAAAATTGTTTTATATGGTGACAATATTTAGAATTTTACAGATTGAAAATGTGATGTGACAAGTTTTGATTATTCAATGTTGATAATGTTGATTATGTCACTATGGATATATACACTATTTACTAACCTGAGTAGTAACTCTTTAAATGGATAATCAAAATGTGATGTGACAATTTTTGATTATCCAATTTGATAAATCCACTGTGGATGCTCTAATTCAATAATTCTCTAACCACACACACAGTTACACAATCTCTCTCACATCAAATATGAGGCCCATACATCTAGTTATAGGCCCCCAGCCCCATGTTTGAGTGTGTATGGTAGTAGCATAATTGGCAGTAAAATTAGGATCAGAGCACTAAAAACAATTCAGAAAACGTCGAAAATGTGGCAGCCAGAGCCAGAGCCAGAGCCAGCCCCCATACCTACTCCACTTCGCCACTTTTCACTGGTCTTTGCTCCACATGTACACACATGCATTTCATTAATTTATAGTAGTTGTGTTGTGATTGATTTTATGTATGACAGAAAAATAGGTAAACTACTCATGGTAACTTTACATTGATTTATCTTTCTCTGGTTCCTTCGCCTTTTTGCAGGTTTCGTAGTTCGTGTGATCTGCGTTCAGGGTGCGCTTGCGTTTTTTAATTTGGACCTTGTGGGGATGTTTTGTTTAGCCTTATTTGGTTGGTTTGCTTCATCGGGTCTTTATTTTGTTTTGTTGGGTTAAGTTATATTTTGGTTGATGTTTGGGGCTGTTTATATGGTTTGTAAGCGTCTAATTGTACTTTTTATTAGACGCCTATAATATATCTGGGATAATTTTGTTTGTTTAAAAAAAAAAAAAAAACTCATGATAACTATACCTTGCTTACGTACTTAAATGAAATAAAAACTGAAAACTGAAAAAAATCTTAAAGCTATTTATTATATAAGAGAACTAGTGCTAATCCATGCCTACGACACTACGCATCCCTGTTGGAAGGGGATAGCTGTTGTGTGATTTAGGTGAAAACCATGGACACTTAACCGGAAAGTGGGAGGATGCACAGCCTTTGGATCAAATGAATCTAAGCCGTTCTAACAACTTTTTTTTTTGGTAAATACCGTTCTGACAACTTATCCTCGCACCTTTCTGTTTATAATAGAGATATGAAAAAGTTTCACTCACAAATTTACAGCCTGTATTTTCAACCAAGAAACATGCCATTTCGCCTGTATTTGTATGAAATTTACTACATATGATCTTGTTTGAGGTAGGCTTCTAAATATTGGCTCAAAATCGGTGTGGTAATTAAGTCTGAGTTACTGATCTACCAGTCAAACTAGAAAATTAACTTTGAACCGTGCCTACAATAAGATGAAATAAGCTAAACTTTGACATGGTTTGAATCATGCATCAGGTGTCTAATTTTGAATAATTTTTTTTGCCCTAATTTTGAATAATTTTTTCTACAATAATGGAACATAAAAAATCCTGTGTCTTCCAAAATGATTACAGAAAACCATCATTTTTAATGATGTTGCAATGGCATGTCTTTAAATAAAATTCATTTTCACACCATCATTTTTAATGATGTTGCTCTTTTTTGAGAAACTTTGTTGTCATTTCTAAAAATGGCAAATGAAATGGCAACTATCACCCCACACTCACAAATTTACTAATTAAAAAATTTATCATATAATGCAAATGCCATTTTATTGCTAAATTTAAAGAAGATATACGGCAAAGTTGTCATGTTTTATTAAGAGAGAGAAAAATAAGAAATGACAAAATGACATACAGGGGTATATCACCTTTACCATTTCTTTGGCAAAATAACACTATTCATTGGCCGAATATGAGAATTACGAGGATGAAATTGTCAACATCGGGATGGATGCTCTAGGGTCCCATATTCGAAATCTCTTATAAATTAGTTGCTATCAGCTCCGCTTAGAACCGGTCCATAAAGCTTTACTTTTTATTTAAATAGGGCCTCCGCGAGTAACGGTGGAATTCCCTCAAAATCGGTTAAAATGTGCGCAAGTTAGTCTCAACACCTTAGTATGAAAAAATAAAACAATAAGGATCATATATATAAGTCTTTCATTTACGTAAAATGGTAAAAGCCAAAAAAATGTACATCTAATCATTTAAATAAATAACTAAAATAAGTCTTTCCTTGTCCCTGCTGATAGCAAAATTGTCCAGAAAAATCGTTGAACTGAGATTACTTTGTATCAAAAGGAAAATGATATTCATAGTCTTTTTTTTATTATTCACATTTACTTTTCTATTTTTCGTGTTGAAAATGTAATTTATTTTTCTTAAAAATGAATAACAAAAAAAAAATGAATGTAAATATCAATTCCCATATCAAAAATGCTTCTTTACTTGTGTTATCTTTTTTATACGGGGGGGTGTTCGGACAAATAAGCCACTTTGGCTTATTTTTTGTCTTTATTCAAAAAAAATTCGCATCACTTGGCTTGTTGTCAATTTTTTTGGGATTATTGCATCTTCACGACGAGAGGAATCTAAAAAGTAAAATTTTTTGACCGAAATCCAATTTTTTTTTAATAAAGACAAAACAAGTGGCTTATTGGCTTATTTTTATTTTTTTCTGGGTTTGTTTGGCTCATTTTTAGCGGAAAAACCAATGATTTATTTAGAAGAACAAGGCCTAAATCAGGCTAAACAAACCCGAAAAAGTCAAAAAGGTGGAGCACCTTTTTTCCATATTTCCCATGCCAGTGGTCTAGGAGTCAAAACTAAAGAACACTTTCTTCAAACTCTCTTTTTTTATTAGACACTTCCTTCAATTTTTTTTTTTTTTGAAAAGATACTTTCTTTCTTTTTTCTCTAACTACAAACAGTACTCTCTCTCTCTCCTGGCTCCCAGTCTCTAGCAGAAGATCCGCCAATCCACGGACCTTTCTATTCGACATTTTTGCTCTCCCTCTCACCCTTTCTAGCAAATAGAGCTAGACAACGAACACGAAACACGATAACATGACAAGAATCAGACATGAAATAACAAGTTAGAATTAACCATTTCTGACACAAAATACGAAAATGATACAACTCGAGAACACAAATTCTAAATGGGTTGGGTTCGGGTTAAACACGCAAGACACGAAACTGACACGACCAACACGATTATTTATCCGTGTCACCCATTAACACGACATGATCCGAACACGATTTGAACACGAACATATATATAATAGATTATTTTATATATATAATAGATTATTATATATGTGTAGAAATAAGGAAAAAAAATAAAAAAGGGGGCTGGGCTCGGGCAGGAATGGAACCCAAGTTCCTAGCTCCTTTTCTAGTATTCCTACACAAACAAACCATTATTCCACAAATTGACTTGTGCTATGGATTTGAAAAATTAGTATAAAGTATATAATAGACTTGGGCAATAGACACGAAACACGATACGAACCGAATACGAAGTTAGCAGATTAGGGTTGAGCATTTCTGACATGAAACACATAAATGATACGATTCGAGAACACAAATTCTAAATGAGTAGGATTTGAATTGGGTGATTTGTAACACGAACCCAACTAACCCGATACGAATACGACCCAATGTTACCCAGGTCTACTAGCAAACTCAACCTTTTTCTCCTACTTTTTTGTTGGTTTAGTTTTCTGGGTTAATCCTCTGCTACTTGCTAGCTTCTATACCAAAAATCACATTATGAGCCAGGCCTCCTACCTACTCCACTTCCTAACTTTCACTGACTTTTGTTTCTTTCTACTAACTCCAATTAGTCAACCTTTGCTCCAAATGTACACACATGCACAAGTAATGGACCCCACGCCATAATTATCCAAATTTAATTAGGTAAACAACCAACTTAAGATAACTATGAGATAGTCTTTTTCCTTGCATGAACAGTCTATCCATGGAGCAGCGCAATCTCAGTCGTCTTTTTGCGCAATAAATAATTGAGAATCGTTTACAATTATGACTGGTCAAAATTAATTCTTCTCCGGAAAAGTTTTATTAACATCTTAACCATCCAAAACACTTTTGGACAGTCACGATTGAGTGTTATAAACAAGTGTTTACAGCACCTCCGTAAAGAAGATTTTTACGTATTGAAATGAAATAAATACAGAAGAGTAGTTGAAAGAGTTCACTAACAAATTTACCGCATGCATTTTCAACCAAGAAACGTGCCATTTCACCTATATTTGTATGAAATTTAATTACTATAATCTTTTTTGAGGTAGACTTCTGAATCTGATTGGATAAAAATCGGTGCGGTAATTAAATCTGAGTCACATTACTGATCAAACTTGAAAATTATTTCACTTTGAAACATGGCTACAATATTCCGATTTACATAAGATAAATAAGCTAAACTTAAACATGATTTGAATCATGTCTAATTCTAAAACAACTGTTTACATTAATGAAACATAGAAAAATTCTATTCTTCTAAAATGATTACAGAAAACCATCATTTTTTAATGATGTTGCATTGCAATGGCATGTCTTTAGATATTAATCATTTTAACCCGAGGGGTTGGTCCGGTAGTTAAAGTTTGGGGTTTTCTCCCTCGTGACCCCTACTAAGGTCTCAATATTTGAAATATGAGCATCTCCAATAGCCTCAAACTGTTTCTCGTCAAATTGCCAAGAATTTCTCACTTTCACTAGCCACCAAATAACACAAACCCCAACAACCTAAGCAAAATAATCACATAAACCCTTATTTAGTGAACAACGACAACCTCAATCTCAAAACAACGGCAACCAAAATCTCAGCAGAAGGAAGTGTTCTTACCTTCGCCGACAACAGCCCGATTTGAGAGGGAGAGAGAGGAGGAGGAGGGGGGCAATTTTTCTTACCTTTGCCGGAGCCAACGACGAGGTCGATTTACGGTTAGATCCGGTTGCTTTGGGGGGGAGGATTTTGGATGTTTACCTTATCTAAGAGACGAAAAGGGGGAAGTGAGCTAGGAGGCTGCTGGATATGCTCTTAGTTACTATCAACTCCCTTAAAATCGGTCCAAAAAAGCTTTGCTTTGTATTTAAATAGGGCCTCCACTAATAACGGTGGAATTCCCTCAAAATTGGTCAAATTAAAGTGTGTGCAAATTGACTCCAACACCTTGTTATGAAAAAAGAAAATACTAAAAATCATTTAATTAAAGTCTTTTATTTGCGTAAAGCAAAAAAGGATGTACATCAAATTAGGTGTCTTTCATTTACGTACTCCCTCTATCCCCTTTTTAAAATCCAATATTTCATTTTGGGTTGTCCATTAATAAATGTCTATTTTATAAAGTTAGTGGGTAAAAGTTGGTACATTTTCTATTTGGCTCCTAAGAGTTTATTTCATTTTGAAAAGTTAGTGAGTAAACGTATAATAATGATGTCTTCATATAGGATAAGCAGGAAAAGTGGAGGTAAAAGTTGATGTGATAGGTATAATGATGATATTTTCTTAATAATTTGGAATTACGTAGCGGGACACTTAAAAAAGGACTGAATGAATAATAAAGACCTTGTTCGATTGAGAGTTTCAAAGGAGATTTTTTTAAATAATAATTAAAAAGAGATAAATAAAAAAAATTTATTAGACATCGTGCCCAGAAGTTTTGAGTTCCTTATCCCTGCTATAGCAAAATCGTTGAAATCTTTGCTTCTGTTATCTTATACAGCGAATCCGGCTAAACAAACCCGAAAAAGTCAAAAAGGTAGAGTACCTTTTTTCCACATTTCCCATGCCAGTGGTCCAGGAGTCAAACTAAAGAACACTCTCTTCAAACTCTCTCTTTTTTTATCAGACACTTCCTCCAACCTTCAATCACTGTCTTTTGTTTCTTTCTCTAACTACAAACAGTACACTCTCTCTCTCTCTCTCTCTCTCTCTCTCTCTCTCTCGGCTCCTAGTAACAGAAGATCCGGCCAATCCACAGACCTTCCTATTCAACATTTTAGCTCTCTCCCTCTCACCCTTTCCAGCAAACTCTAACCTTCTTCTCCAACTTTTTTTGTTGGTTTTGTTTTCTGGGTTAATCCTCTGCTACTTGCTAGCTTCCATACCAAAAATCACGTTATGAGTGTAAGTAATTCCAATCCATGGTTCTTTTTCCTTTTGTTTTCCCTCTTCAATATGCTTTTTTTTTTCTCTCGGCAAAAGTTAATAGTATTAGCCGTAGTTAGTGAGGTTTGAACTGAGTTCTGTTTGTATGAATGTACGCATACAGGAGGGGAAGGGGTACTACGTCGACAAACGGAGCGGTCAAATCCCGGCATTTGGGAACTGGGAGTACGTGAATGATCTGCCGATCACACAGTACTTCGAGTGCGCTAGGCAAGCCGGTTTGTTTCGGTACAGCAACTCTAGTTCCGGCGAATGTGCTGCTGATCTTAATTATTTCAAGGAAAAGCCTCCTCCTCAAAAGCAAAAGGTTCCTCTCCCTCTCATCTTATCGTGGTTAATAAGTTATGATCATTCGTCTCGAGGAGGTGTCTCTGCGGTCCGAGGTTGGACTCCTGAGAGCCCCGTCTGTACTTTGAATGGCTTAGATTTGTTTTGAAAATTTCTTTCCGAAAAGAATAGAGTCTTCCATTCTGGATAGTTGAGAATTTCTAGTGTAGTTTTAGCTGTCCATTGCTTTCTGATTGGTAGTAGTAACTAAATTCATTTCAAAATCATATCAACTTAGATTTTTAACATGATATATGTTCTTGATGTGTTTTAAAAAGTGGACGGTTTGAATTATTGACGTGGGCACGAAAAAAGTCCGAAAGGGGCCGAAACTGGATCATCAAGTCCATTTGTAGCACCGGAGAGATCCAGTCCGGTTTGTTGGCTTTATGGGGCCAACATCCACCCTCTACGTGAGATGTCTCCTACTGGTGTGGGGCAAGCGCAAGGAGGACTAACCGCTTCCACCCGTCGGTGTTGTATGAGCAGCACTGCGAAGCGCCTCATGTATTCCTGCCGCTTAGTGCAGGGCTTTGCGCTACCCTTTAAAAATTAACTTGCGTCTTTTCCTAACAGCAATTGCTTTTAGGTGAGTTGGTTAGCACCTGATCCAACAAGTGGTATCAGAGCGAGGTTATGGGTTTGACTCCCAGACTAGTGCTGGGGGAGATTATTGGCTTTATGGGTGCTGGGTTCGACTCCCAGACTCGAGATCTTGCTGGCACTGGGCAAGCTTAGAGAGGACTATCTGCCTCCACCTGTCGGTGATGTATGGGTAGCATTGCGAAGCGTCTCATGTCTATCTACTGCTTAGTGCAAGACTTTGCGCTGCCCTTAAAAAATTAAGTTGTGCCTTCCTCTAACACCAATTGCTTTTAGGTGAATTGGCCAGCACCTAATCCAACACGGTTCCTATTCAAAAGCATCAAATTGGTGGGTCACTCGACCAAGTAATGGTACCTAATTGTCATTCACGTGAGCACCCAGCTCATCTGCTGGCCCAAGCTGGCTGGGCGTTGTCCTAAACTGTTCGGTTCAATGGGCCAATGGCCAATAATTGTCCTTTGCCCTGTAACAAGGTGGGGTTTGGGGTCTGACCTACTACTTCCTGGCCCATTTGAAACCATACAAGCCAGTCCATGGGCCTGGGCCCGTGAACACTTTACATTTCTTCTTCAACATGTGAGACACTTGGGTTTGTAAAATCATTTTCATTAAAGAGTTGCGCACGGCGTGAGCCAGCTCGGACGCCTAACTTAAAAAAAAAAAATCATTTTCATTAATCAATTGCGAGATAGTAATTTTTATTGAATATCTGCCTTTTTATCTCTCTATTTGTTTTTGCCTTTCTGGTTTATTTCAAGTGAAGACATATAAATTAATAAATTATGACAATGTGATGTTTAAAATGTGGGTTGTGGCTGATAACATTGCAGACAAGGAGTACCCTTAGTAACAAAGGACACCCCCATGTTGAGGATCAGAAGACAAATCAAGTCAAGAAGAAGATCAAGCAACTCGGTGACGTGACCGAACCGCCAAGGAAACAGTTACACGAGTACCTCCCCAAGCACAACAACAACAACAACATCGCCGTACGTATGCAATTACCGACTAGAAGAACCACCACCACACCCAAGGTGGTCAAAGCGGTTGATGAAGACCTTTACAAAATTCCACCCGACCTCCTCCACACTTCCCAACGGGTAAGGATATATGTCCGATATTAATTGTTCACGATAAAAAGTTACAATGGTGACATAACATTCTTTTGGTTCCTTTTTCCTAAAATGTTGTGGTGCAGAAGAGGAGGCTGGGGTTTTTCTCAAGATGCTTAGTGCCAGATTGTATGGTCAAAGTTTAAAGCTTCAGTGGCGGAGTTGCTATTCTTGACAAATGACAGATAGAAGCAGATGCAATATTGGCATTGGCAAGGCTTTATATGAGTTGTATCAACCTCTTGTGTGAACAAAGATACAATTTACTATGACAAGTTCTATCCAAATGCTTTTCCATGTTCACTTTTGATAATTGTCTCAACACTTGTGATCTCACATGATTGCAACCGCCGGTGATATTTGTTCTCTCTCTCTCTTGTAACGTTTGGTAGTAGCGGTAAACATAATTCCCAACGCGTAGTTTTCAAAAAGTTTGTAGTAATCTTTCGTGTGTATAATCATTTCCTCATGAAATTGTAGGGCGTGTAGTTACAATTGTGGCTGGTATCTTGCCACAAGATAGAAACACTTCTACTTGATTAGAGTAGTTTTTATGAGAGATTTTACTAATGGATATCCTATGAATGTTTAAAGACACGAATGTCATTATTATCTTTAGACGAGGTGAGCATAAGCAAATACAAACCAACAGTGCTACTTGCACATATTTTTGTGCCCATATTATGCACATACATTTTTGTGGGACCCATATCGGGATCCCACAAAATGATCCGAACCGCTCATCATTTTTTAAATATTTTTTGGAGGGTTCTAGTAAAAAATTAGGTCCAACGGATATCGGTAAGAGCTTTCTCAGAAATCGTAGGGCAAAACAGAATGATTCGCCCTACGAATTCTAAGAAAGCCCTTATTGACATCCATTGGAGTTGATTTTTTACAGGAACCCTCCAAAAAATATTTTTAAAAAAGATGAGCGGTTTAGATCATTTTGTGGAACCCCGATATGGACTCCACAAAAATGTATGTGCATGATATGTGCACAAAACTCTGTGCGTGAATCATTACTGAATACAAACACTATATATAGTTGTTTGATCGTTTCCACTCCCTTTGTAAATCTGTTCACTAATTTAAATCAAAACCCAAACCCAAAAAACAACAACAACAACTACTTCGAAATCTCTCTTTACAAATGTGAGTAGAAGTATGCATTCTTCTGTGGAGATGAGGGACAGAGCATTGGTGGAAGCTTTTAGCGACATCAAAACTCTGTCTTCAACCAATGGTTCTGGCGAAAAAGTCCACATTCACAAGTTGGTGGCCATGGAATCTTGTGGCAAGAAAAGCATTTCCCTAGATGTTTACACTCACTAGCATTTTCAAAAGGAGTAGTTTTCAAAAAATGGAATAAAGGTCCCAAACCATATCTTGCCACCTTGCACCAATGCCAATATGCCATGGTATTGCTTGTCAAACTCAAAAAAGAATAATAGTCCCACTTCCCATGGACCACCTAACCAAAATCCCACAAATTAAGATGGGTTTGCTGACAAATCTACACATATACATACAACTTTTTATAGTATTTATCCAGCCCTGTTAAATTGAGCGGAGCGGTTCCAGGACCCTTAAAAAAACCCCTTCAATTTTTGGATCGAATTTTGATGATTTGAACCGCTCAATATAATCAAAACGTGATTTTAAGGGTGCCTAAGGGTGCCAACAAGAAATCAGGAAAAAAAATGACCGGGAAGAGCTTCATTTGAATAGTTTTTTATTGAACTTTATTGAACGGTTCAATAAAAAACTACTCAAATCAAGCCCTTTCCGATTAGTTTTTTTGCCAGTTTCTCACAGGCACTCTTAAAATCACGTTTTGAATACATTGACCGGCTCGGATCATCAAAATTTAATCGGGAACTATGAGATTAAGATTTGGAGGATTTTTTTAAGGGTCTCCAGAACCGCTCCGTAAATTGAGTAACTATTTAGTAAGTATCAGAGTACAGCCACGTGGTATTCTGAATCATTCTAGTACCATACACTTAGTTGGTGGATTTGCTCCCTGAATAATTGATCAGGATTCGATTCTGCCTTTAATCAGACCGGGGAGGAGATTAGTTGAGGTACGCATAAGCGGCCTGAAAACCCCTAACAGTTGGGAGTTAAAAAAAAAAAAAGAATATACATACCCTTGGAAATCTAAAAGGGACCCAGGATTCTTTTTTTTTTTTTTTTTTTTTTTTTTTTTTTTGATCCGAGGGACCCAGGATTCCAAAAGGTACAAAAGAAAACGTGAAAAGCTAAGGGGGCGTTTGGTAGGGAAAAGCTCCTTTCGGATATCGGATTATGGAAATACGGAAATCCAATATGCCATGTCAGTATGTCACTATCCCCCATTGAAAGGATCCATGAGCAAAGTTCACCTTAGAAAAATGTATAGAAAAAATGATGTAATTTGCAGGAATGTCGCCCGAAGGTGGCAGCACCGGGCTTTAAAAATGGCATCCTCCAATCATCTCTCAACCCAACAACCGCGTCGGTGGATGATGACAGACAGCCTCGCTTTACAAGCAACCCCACCAACGCTTGACTGGCGGAGGCTTCATTTCCTTATAAATTTGCCCCAAAATCACTCGACATACAAAAGGGTATTCAAATCCTTCATTAATATACTTGAACCAACAGTGCCTGGCCCTGGATTAGAAACAGCAAATTAACCAGGGCTATGTTCTTGTTTCGATTGGTTTGCGATGCAAAAAACTGCCCCACGGCACGCATTCTCTATTTCTTGCATTTCGGGAAGTTTCACACTGCCAAACATCTAGGGCCTGTTTGTTTGACCAGATAGAAACATTGGATTGAATTATATATCCAGTCCGGAAGTTAAATCCAGAAAACATCAGTGTACAGGGTATTGGCTGCTGTTACAAATCATCAGTGTATAGTCCAGAGTTGGCGGCTCTAACATAATATATAGAGCCTGTCGGACGAAATATACGATACCATAGTTCTGGGTGTGGTATTCCCTCGTCACTATTAGTCTGATGCGATTACACATCTCATCGCTATTAGTGCCATCACACAAACCAGCGGCGTCCGCACCAGGTTAGCCTCCTCCCTCTTTAAACTAAATTAACGAGTGAAAACCTCCAAAACACTCAAAATGCCCCGACATCAAACTCAACAAATCCATCACCAAATTACAGAATTTATAAAATTGCTACAGTTACTCAGCTGATGAAACGAGTAACTATTCACTCATTTTTTAATAAATCCCAATATTTTATTGGGGGAGATGGTGGAGCTCTTCTCGTAAATATTTTATTGAGAAGAGAGTGAAAATAAAGAGTCTGATTTCTGTATAATTATGTGAAAGTCACTAGCTAAAGTAAAAAAATGTGTTTTGAGAATTAATTTGGTCCAAAATTTGCTGAGCCTGGTGCGGATGCTCTACTTTATTTTAGTCATGGGCGTTTAATTCTTGATGTTCCACTCAGATCATTGTAGAGTAGTAAACCAAAGAAGGTCAAGTCAAGTCTGGAGACTCCGGACTCTGCCGACACTCAGAGATTGGCTGTGACAGCAATGGTCCCTCATCCATTAAAATCAAGTAATTTGACGTCATCGAGGTGACATACGTTCCGAAAATCTGCTAATCAGATCATAGCAACAATATTAAACCCTTATAAAGTAATCATAAGAAAGACCAATCATGTTTTTTTCCCCCTAAAAAATACTAGCAGGTAAGCAGGAATCAGCAGAAGACTCGGAGAGTAGAACTTACGAGCAAGGCTATAGTGTATTTTACCTGCAACAACGTTTTATGCTACAAGTTTCTGCAAAGAAATCAGATCATGGAAAAAGTCCTGTTTGCCACCCCCAAAAATTGAAACACAAAACAAGAATTATAGATATAACATAACATGTTGCAAGCAGGAATTCTCGGAAGAACTCGAAAGAGTAGAACTCAACAATAAGGCGAGTTTATTTATCCGATGCAAATAGAGTTGCAAGTACAAAGTCTCGTGGTCATAGCGCTTAGCAGGGTATTATTGTCAGGATAGTAAGAAAAGGAGGATATGTGACATTTTTACAGGAAAGAGATTCGGGATTGTTATGTACGGTGTCAAATGAAGAAAAGGGTATATGCATAAAGAGTGAGACAAGGATGTACAAAGGCTAAAGGGACTATATGTGATCAAGCAGAACGTGAAAATAATGAAGCAGTTCTATCCAGCCTCTCAAGGATACCAATTGCCTTCCTCTTTGCCCTTGAAGTTCCGGTTTCCACAAGCCTAGATAGAGTTCCACTGGCATTCTCTTCTTCCCTAATCTCCCACAACTTCGACCGATCATTCAAACATATTGCGTGCAATATCACAGCACAATTTTCCTTGTTGCGTTCACAAGTGTTTTCTTTCATAATGTTAAGCAAGCAAGAAATAGCACCGACCTCCCCCATTTCCTCAACAGCCTTCTGATGGCGGGAAAGAATCGCAAGAATGGCCAACAACTCATCGACAAGTACTCCGTCCATAATCTTCTTTAAGATCACTCCTATTGCTCCTTCGCGAACGACCCTTCCCTTATTCTCAGGGACAAGGCATAAGTTGAAAATCGCCGAAGCAGCATCTTTCATGGCTAAAGGGTGCCCTATTTCTAAAAGACCAATTAAAGGCCCGAGAGCACCGGATTTCCCAATAATGTGCTTGTTGAAATCAAGAGCCGATAAAGTAAAGAGAGTCGCGGCAGCACTGCTTCTTGTTTCAACAGTACCAAATTTCAAGGACTCAATAAGCAGAGGTATGACCAAAGGATTCTCCGCAACAAGCTTCTTGTTATCGTCGTGGATCGAGAGATTGAGAACGGTTGCGATCAAATCCTCTTGGAGATCAGGATTGGTATTAGCCCTCCCGGGTGAGAGTGGATACAGCAACTGGGGAATGGCATTAGTGGACTCACTAAAAAGTGCACGAAACGACGGCATTCGCTTTGTCAGAAGCCGAAGCTGTTTTGCAGCCTCTTTTTGGTCGGAAAGGGAAGATGACATCTTCTCCAGCAGAGAATTCAAGTGTGTCCGGTCTGAGCCGGAGATTACATCATCGTCAGAGTCGTGAACGGGGTTTGGCGGGTCCATCCCATGATCTTTGCACCATTGCGAAATCATATCTCGAACCAAGTTATTGGGGGTGAGAACTGTGTGGGAGAGGACTTGCTGGGTCTGTGGGCATGTTCGTTGGCCATCTTTGAGCCACTTTTGAATGGATGACCGATCGTAACTCTGCCAATTCGAAAAGAGCATTTAGCGAACCGAAAAAGCTCAATGATATCATGAATCAGTATTGGAGTCTTTTGGTTAGCTGGAAGAAACAAATGGCTGCTAAACAACACACTCAGAAATCAGAATTAGAATTAGAATAGCTGCAAGGTTACTTAGTAGCTGGACCAAAAACCAAACGAGAAATTCAAGCAAGCAAATCTAACATGTGAATTCTACCAAACACACCATAGCATCAAGAAACAGTCAATCACAAGAAAGAATACCGACACACAGATATTTGTCATTCAGGAAGACTTTTTATCACCCAGTACCCTTGCCTTGGTCCATTTTGGTCATAGTTGTGACACTGAATTCACGGACAGACAAGTGGGCCCCAAGGGCTATGAGGGACTATGAACCTATATGTTCCTTGAATTCCATATCCTACCTCATGCCTAAATTGTGGTGCGTTAAGGATAAGCTTTCATAAAATAGTAACAAAATAAGTACTTACGCTTCTAAGCAATAAGCATCCAGCAAAACTCGATAAAAATCCCGTAAAACTTAGTACTATTTGCTAAATTATTCATACAGGACACATTTCTAGGAGCACGATGACCGGGTTTTTCTTGTTTTTATATTTTCTCACCAAGATTCAACTCTCTTATATTTCTACTTTAACATTGCTTTTATGGATAAAAACATTGGGATTGCTTTGAATGCAAAATTTACCGTCTTGGTAAAGCATACCATACTTCCAAACGTGCCCCTACCAAAACATTCATTCGCTAGTACGTTTCCTGCTAACATAGCTCTGAACTGCCCATTAGAAGAAAGCCACAGGCCCACAGTCTTTCTTACCCATGACCGTTGTCGTTCGAAGAAATTGCTAAGTTAGATTTACGAATGCATATGTTTCCTCACAAACACAAAAATTCACAAGGAGCAAACAAAGAAAACAAACAAAAAACGGGGAAAACAAAAACAAAAAAAAATGGAGAACTATTCATAAAAGGGGAGGAAACCTGTCCGGAGGCCAAAACAACGGGGTCCCTCATGAGTTCTCCAGAAACAGGGCACCGGAATTCGTCCGGAACGACGGTGGTCGCGGCCCCGTCAGCGGCGGCGAGGGCAACAGAAACGGAGCGACGCTTCAACTTCAAAGCCTTGAGAGAGGACAGAGTCCGTAAAGCCCTATCGGCGGTATCAACGGTGTAATCCTCGCCGTCGATTATGGCACCAACGAGTCTCCGCAGCTCTTTCTTCAAGGAGGATTCTTCTGCCGCCGTCTCTGCCTCCGTTAACCCCGCCCCTGTTTTTGCCATGTACAGTTAATCACCGCCGCCGCAAGTAGAGGAGAGAGAGAGAGAGAGAGAGAGAGAGAGAGAGAATTGAGAATTTGTCAATTTGTGATACTACTGGTGTGGGACTCTGTTTTTCTTCATACAAATTGTTTCCGCCCAAGTCTGGCTTTTTGGGACCGTCTCTCTCCTTTGGCTTTTGCAAATTACAACACACGTTTGAAGAATTTTTGGGTGATGGATGGGCACAAGTGATGTCTGCTCGGCGCATTTAGACCATCCGTTTGGATGGCTCGGATTTGGAAAAAGAAAAATAAGAGAAAGTGGTGGGATGAGAGGAGAAAGAGAGTTTCAATTTGGGTAGTCTAACACACTTTTGGACGGTCCGGATGGACTATTTGGGCACCACGTGGGCACGGTCACGTGGTATCCATCAGGTAACCAAAAATTTCTCATATTATTCTAAATAGACGTAATTAAATTTTATCTCTACAATTCTCATGATCACATTTCTATTCTATACGATCGCAAATAAAAGGGCCTAAGGTTTTTTTTTTTTACAAAACGCTGACGTTTTAGGGGTGGGTAGGAACTGCTGTGCCATAGAAGCAGCAGAGTCTCCAAATCTGTGAAACAAAGCGGTGAGCATAGTACTGCTAATAATTTATTTATTTTTGGTCAAATGGAAATGGAGTATGTAGCACCCCTGATATGTACTAGATGAATAAAACACAAACATTCTCCAATTTGAAGAGCTGACAGCTAGCCTCACTGATAAATTTCTCGATAAAGAGAGGCGGTCCATGTGTCAACCACCAGCAGAAGACACGGGATTGAATTTGAGGTGATCTTCGAATTGTCAATTTCTTACTTGGGACTCTTTCTTTGATTTTTCTTTTTTCTTTTTTCTTTTTTTGCCGCTGGTGAAATCGTTCGGTTCGGTTCGGTTCTGTTGGGCCTCCATAGATTTTTAGTTACACAATGTAGTGACTGCTTTAAAAACAGACTTACGGGTGCTTTGTCAAATGTTATAAAAGACTTAATAGAAGTTTTTGCTAACACCAATTGATTTTAGGAGAGATAATAGAAAAACGATCCTACAAGTTCGGTTGGCGATTTCGGATATTGCCGATGGTACGGTCTAGAAATGATGAAAACCACTGAAATCGGTTTGCGACACTTCGTGGTGGTTCCCTTTAGTCGGCTTTTCCGATTCTTTTCGGGTTGAATTTCAAGACTTCAAAAAGAGTAATGATTCCTACACATATTTTTGCAGATATCTTACACATACATTTTTGTGGGGGTCATATCGGAGTCTCACAAAATTATTCGAACCACTCATCTTTTTTAAAATATTTTTTGGAGGGTTTCTATAAAAAAATCAGCTTCAAGGGCTTATTAGAATTCGTAGGAAAAAACAGAATGATTCGTCACACAATTTCTGAGAAATTCCTTACCGATATCCATTTTACAAAAACCCTCCAAAAAATATTTTAAAAAAGATGAGCGGTTCGAATCATTTTGTGGAATCCCGATATGGGCCTCACAAAAATATATATGCAAAATATGTGCAAAAACATATGTGCAAGTAGCACAGTTGCTTCAAAATTATCAAAATCCCCTATTCAAGACTTAAATACCATAACTTCTCTCCAAGAGCATCCACAGTAGACTAATTAAAATTAGATAATTAAAAATTGTTACATTATCTTTTGATTATTCATTTAAGGGGTTGTTAAGATTAACAATGTACCACTATGTTCAATTGCTAGTTTAGTTTTAGTTTTAGTTTTGTTTCCAATCATTTACCTATATCTATCTCCAATCATTACCCTATATCTCCAATTATTAATTTCATTTCTCTCTCTATCTCTCTTCAATCATTACCCATCTCTTCAATCATTATTTTATTTCTTTCTCCACCCACTACCAAAACTAAACTAAACTAAACTAAACTACTAACCAAACAAAGCCGTAGATGTCCACAGTAGCATAATCAATATTGAATAATCATAACTTACCACATCACATTTTCAACCCGTAAAAATCTAAAAATTATCACCATATAAAACAATTTTTTAAAAATAGTTTTCAAACTAATAAAAAAAGTTTATTAGAAATAGAAAATAATATTTTGAAAATTTTTATTTTGAAAAAACACTTTTCCGAAAAAGTTTTAAAAAAAACAGATTTTAAAAGACAATTTTTTTAAAAAAAAGTTTTTGAAAAAAAAATACAGTTCTAAAAAAATAGTTTTTTGAAAAACAATTAACTGTTTTTGCAAAAAAAAAAAAAAACTTCTTTTAAAAATATTTTTCTCAGAAATATCGTTGGGAGAGAGAGAGAAAAGATTTTGGTTATTTGCAAAAAATTGCTACTTTTGATTATCCAAAGGCTATGCCACTATGAGTACTTTTTTGAGAAAAATAGTGTTAATTTTAACAATTGGTTTTGATTATTCTACTGTGGATGCTCTAAGACTATTAAAATATCCTATCCAAGACTATTTAATATCAGAAAAAAACCCTTATTACTCTTTCACTTCAATCGGTCCTATATGTATATTTCGGTTCGGATTGGTTCGGGAGTATTTTTAGATACCCGAGACCAAACCGAAAATTAAAATTTGTACTCTTTGAAAACCGAAATCCACCGGGACCATTTTCACCCCCTATTTTTAACTTGATTGTGGTTTGGAATACTCCTATTTGTCCCCAATTTCATCCATACACAACCAGACAAACCTCGAAATTGGTGCCCCCCCCCACCGTTGTTTTCTCATCACTCAATGGTAGAACCAATTTGTCTTCGCATCAACTAATTTCGAAACTTTAAAGTTAACAATTGGACAAATTCTCTAATGGCCTCGAAACTTGACACTATAAGATTCTAACATGCAACTTATGGAGGACAAGCGGAGCTTATATAGTATGTACTAGTTCACAGTTTTGAAGCACCACCTGTGATTTCTTGAACTCATTTGTCGGTGGGTTGCCTCAAGAATTTGAGCATATGTTCGTTGTGCAGAGGGCTGTAAATGAACCGAACAGCTCGCAAGCTCGGCTCGTTGACACTTGGCTCGGCTCGGCTCAACTCAGCTCAATTCGTTTAGTAAACGAGCCAAGCTTGAACTCGAGTTTTCGGCTCGTTTAATAAACTAGCTGAGTGGAGCTCTGCTTGTTAAGAAAGGCTCAAGTCTATTAAAGAGACTTGTTTAGTAGTAAATGACTAAGCTCGATTCCTTAAAGTTAGAGCCGAGCTCGAGCTCAAATTTTTGACTCATTTAGTAAATGAACCGAGCTCGACAAAGTTCGGCTCGGCTCGTTTGCAACCTTGTGCTTGTGCAATCCACGGAATTAATATCCAGCTAATCAAATCTTTTTACGCGTTTTATAATTTGTTCTACTGAGTGCGAGTCTAGCCAATCGAATCTTTTGGCGCATTTTTTTAATCAAAAGAAGCGTAGCCTACACTATTAACTACCAAATCATATCTTTTCATGTACTCTTCTTTAGTTACCAATATTGAGTCGGGGTCCCCATTTGGCCTAATTTTTGTTGACTTTTTGTCGGTGTCTTTTAGAGTAAGTTTTATTCTCTTAATTTTACTAGATTTAATATACAGTAACTTTTACATCACATCTTTTGGCTCGACGAGGGAAAACGAAGCAGCATAGAAATACATTCTAGAATTGAAAATTTTCATATAAAACAACCAAAAAATAATTAAAAGACCGACTTTCCGAGAAAGATAGTTTCTCGGTGTCGTTTTGGTGGGTTAAGGTCCAATCCAGTATTTATAACCTCCAGTCCGGTCCAGTTTTGGGCCTTTGTGGGCCCCTCCCGAGTCCATAACAATAATCGAAATCGTTCATTATGTAGAGCTCGTTGAGAATGGTATTCACGCAAAAACTTAGCTTGATTTAACATCGATAGATACATGAACAAACAGATTTGTATAAGAAAAATGCGATGACAAAAAGTAAATTGAAACTCATAATTTTCCATTTTTTCATGTACAAATATGTTTCGTTCATGTATCTATTGGTGTTAAATCAATTTAATTTTTTTCGTGGATACTATTCTCGACAAGCTCTACATAATGAATGATTCCGATCATTATTGTGGACCCGGTAGGGGCCCACAAAAGCCCAAAACTGGACCGAACTGGAGGTTATAAATACTAGATTGGACCTTAACCCCTTTTTGGTCGTCCTTAGTCAATTTTTTTTCAAATTTGGACTTTATTTTGGTATTTTCCCGGTTCCTCTCGTCTAGCCAAACCATGTGAGGTAAAGAATATATTAAAATCTATTGAAACCTTAAAAGAAAACAATAAAACAATCACGCTAAAAGTTAGGCAAAAGGGGGCTCTGCAGTCAAAGCTTTTGGCCCACTTTTAACCCAGAAGAGAACAGTTGCTAGTTGCTCCTACAAGCTAGTAGAAGAAGATTTTTTATAATGCCAACAACAATTTTTGTTAATGTCAAAACTTCAGTGTATAAGAACATTGTACCTCGCCCATGGTATAATTGTTTTATGCACTAAAAGTCATGACATTAACAAAAACAGTTGTTGTATTAACATTATCTGATTATGAAAATGTGCATTAGATGATGAGAAACAAACAAGGCTGGTAAAATAGGAACAAATGCGAAGAGAAATTAGCTTATCTTATATAAGCTCTCGTCGTATTGTAACTTTGCAATCAATCGCGTTTTCCAAATTCAATTTCGCACGTTTAATAACACTAGCAATGTGGGTAAATGACACTAGTTTCGATAAATGGCACGCTACCGCTCTGATAACCTTACTCCATAGTTGTGGAACATTTTCAAGATTATGCACCCTCATTGGTTGAGCACACAATTGACGCCGTCTTCCAAACCAATGGAACGAAATAGCTTCTCAGAAACGGAATAATAAGGGCCCCGAGTAACGCCACCCCTTCTGGTCAAGATCTCCAGGCACGAATAAGAAAGCTGAAATCTAACTTCAGTAACTTGGTTATGGAACCATGAAAATGAATGAATAAGAAGGGCATATTAACAACAAAACCCCCCAGAAAGTAACACCAGAGGTGAAAGTATAAAACCTGCAGTATAATCCATACTAACCACCGATAAACATGTGGGCGAGCAATTGACGTCATTTTCCATCCGATTGGGGGAAAAACATACGTAACCAAAGAAACAATAATGGACACGCTACATGTGGCGACCCCTGGTTGGGCGACACACGTGATTTCGTTTACGAGCATGTTCTTCGCTGTGTAGCTGTGTCCGACAAGCATACCCGTACCAGCAATCTTCCCTCTGAGACGCATCTGGTGGTAGAAGCTACAACAAAATAAACAACACGATAGCAACAATAAGACGCTAATAATGCACAAAAACCAATGTAGATGGATAGAGCCAAACACTGGGAAGTTAGCAAGGAGCTAATTCAGATAATGAGCAATGAAACCATCATTACTTCACTAGCTAATCAGATACCACATTTGGATGGATAAATCTTCCCCATTCCGCTAAGCCAAATAAGTACTTAAAAAATAAGGACTTATTTTCAAACTTAAAAATAATGAGCTTACGAAAATAATTTTTCAATTTTTTTTTGCAACGTTCAAAAGATTTCATCGAGATCTATCAAACAAAGATCCATATTGCATATTTTATATTTCAGTAAGCCCATTATTTTTAAGAGGCCTTAGTGGAACGCACCCTGAGGAAGAGATTATCAAAGACTCAAAACAAAATGCAGTTCCATGGACCCCCCATTACAACCTATTAGCTACAGAGATTCTTCCATGATCAATATGCTGCAATCAAGGGATTACATTGTCATGGAATCAAGAGATTATGATCCCTATAATCTCTCCACAATCACTAGCCAATCAATATGCCTTAATCATAGGGATTTGTAGATTCTTTGTAATGTATATATAGCTGTATAGAGGACACAATCAATATAATATTATTCTCTCTTCTTTTCCTTTATCAAAATTATCAAACCAGAGGAAGAAAGCACATTCGAAAAGATAGTAGCAAAAAGAAACTACAGAGTACAGTAATAGAGATCACATCTTGAAATCACATAATTTTATCCTCAACTATTCTTTATCAGGGAACAAGAGATTATTATGCATGTCATTTTCTTTTCCTTTACTACAGAAGGCTAAACGTAAATATGAATTAGCAGTTTGGGGATTTAGAATCCCTAGATATTAGAATTAGCAAGTTTAATATCTGTGTTTGGATGTGAAGGCAGAGGTCAGACGATAGTGGAGTGGGGAACCTAATCTCTCTCTTTGGCTTCCCTATCATCATTCTTTCCTTGGAAAATCCCAGCACAAAACTATGATCCGAGCAAAGCCTAATGGAGGAGGGTCAAAAGTGGATTGCCATCTTCTATTCTTAGATCCAAAGTATTTCTTCAAAATTGCATCGTGTTTAATCAACAAATCAATGAGTTCAATAATGATCAGCGTTAAATATAACTACTTGAATTAGGAAGATGCATACATGTCTTGGCATTGAAACCCGGAACCAGTACAAGAGAAATGAAACAAATTTGTCATAGCAATCACTGCAACCAAAGAAAAGAACAATCAGATGGCCACACACACACACACAAAGAGCATTCATTTTAAAGAGCATTGTGGACGAAGATAAAATAACACCAAAAAAAGAACACGATAATCTAAAAATACAAATTAAAACGCCATCACGAAAGCATTCAGAACAAACAAATCAGCCACACACATTGCCAAGTAATGCCATAATACCTGAAATGCAAAGGATGACCGAGTAGGGAAAATGGTGAGGGATGATTCCAATCGAAAATGAAAACCTTTCATGTTGAAAACTTGGGTATAACCGTACAACAATGGTTTATAGCACTATATATGAACGGAATGAATTAACTTGACCACCAACTCATCTAATAAGCTGTTAGAGAAGGGTATATTACTATTCATATCCTCCATATTTAGGAACTTCCTTTAGCCTGAGAAGGCATGAGCATGTGACACATTGAAGCAAGTGTGGTTAGCTGGTTGCAAAGATTGACTGTAAAGCTATTAAATGAAAACATCCTAAAACGGAGAGTCACCACCATGCAACACTAAGCCTAGAATTGCACGTCTCCAACATCCTGACATCGTGTCAGATAAGTTTATGTGATTTTTCACTTTGTGCAGGTTGCCCACCGATGCTGTTGAGCTCAGCCTTAGGACTTGGGCACTGCTCATTGTGGCAATGCTTTGATCCTCAGGAAATGAGGATGCAACATTAATAGGTGGTCGATGTGTCACCACCTTAGTTGCACGAAGCGGGAGAAGGTGCGGGGAAGCAAGGGCAGCTAGAAGCACCCGAGGTTGGGAGTGCCTATATATGTTATACTAATATTTGACATTCCAGTTGAATAATTAAATAATTTAAAAGTATTAGGGTAAATAAGTAATGTTTATGTTTGCTAGGTGTAAAACTGAAGTACTAAACAATTAAGAGGATAAAAATTGAGGATCAAACTGAAATACTTTATAATTATAGGGTAAAAAGTGCCAATTTGTGAGGTATGTACACAGTACATGTATAGGGGGCGGTTCCGCTCACACCCATTGTGACACCTATTTTGACATCAATCTGAGCCACTCATTTCAATGGCTGAGATTAAAACACAATCTCTCCTCCCCCTCCCCTCCCCTCACCCTATCCCTCCTCCCTTTCTCTGTAAACCGATGTACCCTCACCGACACCTCCTCTGGCCCCTCCATCTCTGGAGAGTCTCCTCTCCGGCACACCCATGCCCGGCGAGGGTCCTTTTCTCCGGCGGCTCTGGACTGTTCCTTCTTCCTTAAAATAGGAGCTACTCTATTTCATTGAGTCTGCCAATGAGAAGGCAAAACTGGAGACAAACAGGAGCAGAAAATTAAGAAATGGAGAAAAAGTTAAAAAAGAATTAGATCTTTGAGTAAGCTACGACTCTATTGGGCAAGGAAATCTTCATAGCCCACACAATTTTGGGGCCGTTTGGGGAGGAGAGAGAAAAAGAAAGGTGGAGAGAAACATGAGTTTCTGGGGAAGGTGAGGAGAGAGAAGAGAAGAGAAGAGGAGGAGAAGGGGATCGCCAGAATTTGGGTTGCCGGAAAATGAGGTGATGGAAAATGGGTCACCAGGAAATGGATCGCCGGAAATGAGGTGCCGGAAGGAGTGGGGTGTGTTGTGGGGAAAAGGGAGAGGGAGGAGGGATAGGATGAGGAGGGGAGAGGAAGGAGAGATTGCGTTTTAATCTCAGCCATTGAAATGAGTGGCTGAGATTGGGTGTTAAATGAGTGTCAAAATAGGTGTGAGCAGAACTGGCCCCATATATATACATATATACATGCATATACGTAAGTGCGCGTCTCAGCCCTAAATGATCAGAATTGAAACCCCCAAAATCTGAAATCGATCACTGATCGGTGGCTCCGGCAACCACAAATCTGAAATCGAACAAAAGTCAGCCAACCGCTTCAAACTGAGAGAGAAACGCGTTCCTATCTTGACGGAAACGTGTTTTCGTCAAGCTCCTAGCTCAGATACGTTGATTCACGTTTCTTGATGAAATGAGGCACCACTTGTTTCCTGCAACTAAGGCCACCTCACAAAGGCAGACACGTGGACTATTCTTATTGGGGATCAAGCAACCGTGGTCATGCCACATGGAGGGATCTTGTGGGTGGAGGAATAACCGGGTAACCATCTGATGGGGGAATGCCCTGTGGTGGGACTGGAGCCATAATTTCCAGTTTAGCCTTGAAGAAACGAAGATTGGGTAATGGTAAACGTACAGGTGAACCATCTGCAAGTTCAAAGGTACAAAAAAAACTTACTTGCAAATACGCGTTCCAGCATTCATCATCTCAGCATGATTCAAAGGCATCCTGGTAAGATCTGCAAGGAAAATAACGACATCAAACTAGAAAATAATACTGAAAGCTGAAAGATTATGAACATACACCTAACATACTAGTAGATGGTGCCACCTGAAACAAGTATCCACACCAAGCATCAAAGTTTAAATGCGAAGTTCAGTCCCACAATACAACAAGACAGTTAACTATCAGCTTGGAAATTTGGATCACAAACCAGATTTGAAACAATTAGCAGAAGCAATAATTTGAGAATTTCGAATTTCTTACTCCCAAAGGACACAACACAAATTCACAACCAAGGAATTAATCATATACCATAAAATGATAGTTCAGGAAACCAATTTTTTGTGAGAGAGAGTGAGAGAGCAACAGAAATTTGGACACACAGCCTCCAAGGATGACTTCAGCAAAAAGGAATTATCTTAAATGTTGTTAAAGGATGGGTAACAAATTTTTCATGGATGGACTGTTCTGCCCCCAACACATGCAAAATAAAAGGGTATAGTTCTGGCATTATGTGATAGTGCACAATGACATGTCTGAACCCATACCCTGTTCATCAATTGGACTCTTGGCTTTATAATAGAAGAAGTCTATTTTCTCGCTTCCGGCATAGATAGGGAGATGAAATCTTCCTTTTCACATACATCCATCTACGCTCAAGTAGATCCCTTAGTGGTAACTCCTAAATTACAACACTCCCTCCATCCCATTATGTTTGTCCATCTTCTACAGTTTTGATATCTCAGAAAGTGTCAACTTTGAAAAGTCAAAGAATACAAGTTTCTGAAAGTATCCCTAACAAGTAAGAGATAATGTGAAATGTTAACAAGAATGTCTTCAAGTTCCAATTCCCACGCTGAGCGCAAAAAAAAAAGTTCAAATTCCCATGCTTTATGCCTTGTTCTCTTTGCTTTTCAAAAAATTCCCCCTAGATTCCCCCTACTTCCAACATTTCTCTCTCTATCTCTCTCCACTTATTACCCCTACTATTTTTCAAAAAAAATTTTAAAAATCCAAATCCAAACACAGCATTAGTTCTTGTAGTTCAAATTCCAATGCATCAGTTGCATATCCCCATTAAAAAGTTAGAACTTCTAATAGGGACAAAATAAATTGAGTATCATACAAACTACAATGGACTTGAATGTGGAAGTCATTTCCATGTAATTGTATCCAACTTCTAGATAAATATCCCTGAACTGTATCACAAGATTGGGATTTCAGAAGGCCCAAAGCTTAGATTCAAAATCACATATGCTCATACAACCCCTACATTAGAAAATATTAAAATGCAGTTACTATGCATACTTCTCAAAGCATAAATGCGGTTACTTAATATAATTATAGTAACAAGAAGGAAAATGAAAAAACTGCAGAGAAAGAAACCTATGATTACCAATTTCTCTGTTGTTAAACTTCGTAATCCAATCAGAGATAACATCCTGCAATGTTTTCCCCATCTGTGTAATACACCTTTCTGTAATCTATAACCAACTGAATTGTGAGTCTATATATCCGTTAAAAGTAGAGGTGGCAAATGAGCGGGTCTGGGTGGGTTGAAACGGGTCACGGGTCAAATATGTGTCAAATAGTAAACGGGTTGAAAACGGATCGGGTCAAATGTGGGTCGAGAAACCCAAACCCACCCGGCCCGGCCCGTTTTCCTTTCCTTTTAATTTTTTTTAAAAAAAAACTTAATTTCATTTTTATTCAAAAAATTATGACGAATAAAAAGGTTACAAAAGTTTGATGCATAATTAACAAATGCGAATATTTTTTTGTCTTTCAAAGTGTGTGGCTGTGTAGTTGTAAGGGTTTGGCACCTCTTTGGGGGATGAATGTTTATGAGAATCGAACTCTGGTCAAGTGCATAGAGTATAAGAGAGATACCAACTGCACTCTATACTAGATGCGTGGTTTGTAAAGGTTTGCCTTTTGGACCTTTTGTTGGTTTCACATCAATTTTTTTGTGAATTATTGCTTCGTTATGACAAGAGGAATGTAAAAGGTAAAAAATTATGATCGAAATCCATTTTTATAATAAAAACAAAAATAAGCGGCTTCTTTTTGTCTTTATTAAAAAAATTGGGTTTCGATGTTAAAAGATCGATGCAAAACTAACAAATGTGGAAAAAAAAACAAAATAATCCATTTGGATTATTTCGCCAAAATTCGATTCATTTCGTTGATATGAATGATTAACCCCATGATTATGACGAAAAGCTAAACAAAAAGTTATGAAAAATAAAAAAGGGGAGCAGCAGAAATCGGCACTGAAAAATTACGAAAAGTAATAAAAAAAAATGGGGTATTTCTTTAACAGTAAGGAGAAGAAGTAACCACGAGTCAAACTCAAGTAAATAGTAAAGGCGTCGTCCGTTAAAAAAAATTTACGAAGTGATGTAAACAGCACTTCTATGTTTTTTGACCAGATTTGGGTTTCCAATTTTCAACTCATATTGAACCCATTTTTAACCCACCTAAACCCATGTAACTATGGGTTGATATGGGTTAAACCCATATCAACCCATTATATAATTTGGGCGGGTTTGGTTGGGCAATAAGTGGGTGGATATGGGCGGGTTGGAAAATATGGGTTGAGATTGCCACCTCTAGTTAAAAGGTACAATACATCTGAAAGTTTGAAAAAACATATTAGAACATACATCTTGTTCATGCCGATTGTTTTCATGTGCGCATGATGGAATTCTAGTGAGGGTACGTTCTGATATCTGCATGAGCATACAAAATAACAGGTATCAGCCAATAGCAGCGCATTTAGCTCAAAACTAACACACATATAACTTCTTTCCTCTTCTATGCCCCAAGGCCCTGTTGAGTTGCTAAGAAAGGAAAGGAATGAATGTATGGCAATGTTTTTACTTTTTGTATTAGTCATCGGCCATTCACATGACTATGGATCCCTAACCCACCGCATACTTTTTCCATAACAATGGTAGGTAGGAAAATAAAACATATCAAGAACAAGAACAAGCTAGCGCTTACAGTTTTGAACGTCTCAGGACCGCAAACTGGATTAGAGTTACTTTCAGTAACACTCTGAGCATACCAATAAGCACCACAAAATGCCCGATCGCAACCTAAACCTGCAAGTTACATGGGAAATTAGAAAACATCATGTAAAACCTCACCGCTCTCACTTACAAGCACGCAGTTTAAACTACTAGACTAATTGCACTACAAAGTCAATTAAACATACCAGGGAACATGGTAGAAAACTAAAGAGATTATCATTTGGGGCAAGTGTCAACCATAGATGAAACAAATTTGAGAATTCTCTATGAAATATGAGCAACATAACCCAGTTTTAAAAAAAAAAAAAAAGTGACCAGAAAATAACCTTTATCAGTTGGAAAAAGCAATCAGAATGCTCTAGACCTTATCCTCTAGGACAACTCAAGCCCAACTTTTTAAGGTACTTTTTAGGCACTTTCAAGCATAAGGTAAACATCCTCAACCTTCACTATTTTAAAGAACCTCAAAAAGCTTTCTCTATTTTAATGAACATGAAGAGCTTTTTACACCTCATAAGCAAATTTCTGTACAAGAAATGAAAGAATAAATCAAAACTGTCTGCACAGGACATAGTACATTGTGTGATAATAATCTTTACCACGGGTAGAATGCAAATTAAATTGAAACAAAACCTCAATATGTTCTCAGATTAAAGATTTTGACGACACTATCAGATGAACAAATAAAACCATCAAACAATATGACAGCAACGCAAATGTCCTAAGCATTTATTCCAGAGCCAAGTAGGCTAACACGTCCTAGGATAATTTAAAGAACACCAATAAGTATGTGAATAAGAATTTACACTGTTGCGGGAAACTTATATTGGTTCTAGAAGGCATCATCCCTCCACACGCTTGACACTGCAGATGGATAGTGTTCTCGTTGCACTGGAACCCAGCAAGCTCAGTAGCTGATGGATGCACAAAATAAGTTTTTTAGGAATAAATAACCAAAATTCAAGAAGGGTCGAAAATTACAGTGAAATCGGTAAGACAAACATGATCAATAGTTCAGAATCCACCGAATTGCATCAGTGAAGGCCACATATATGAGCCATGTTGTGAAATGTAAAACACACTAAAGATCCTTTAAGGGATAAGTTGAAATTGGCAGATGAGGGAACATATACATACTAACCAAGTACAATCACTAATACATGTACCATGCATACAACTGCAACACACCACATAGTGTGCAACATGAACCATTGAGGATTTTCCAACATGAATAAAGGGCAGTTGTGTACCACACTGAGGGCATGAAAGATCTACAACGCCGCTATCTTCACTATCTTCATCTCGTGCTGGACGTGCCCTCTTCCGATGAGCATTTCTTCCCATGCTAATGACCTGACATTAAATGAAGTAAAGAAACATAAGATTACCTAAAAAAAAGACATAGTTGAGAATTTAAAAGTTCAGTATTCTCAGAGAGTTCAGCTGCGACTTAGTAGGGTTCCAACCAACCTGCGCTTTTAAGTGGCTTGGCTAAATTATTTCTGCCCAGCAGTTGGGATGTAATGGGTCTGGACAAATAATCAGGCAAAGAGACCCCAAGTCCCTTACTATTTTGTGGGCTGTTTTAAAATAGCAAAAAGAAGTTCCACTTTACATGCGACAAGGGTGCAACCTCAGCACGCATTGGTTAAACGAAAGTCAGACCTATCAGAAATGAATTATCCTCAGATTTCTCCTGTAGCCAAAACTGCAAGCCAGGCAACAATGAAAGCTAAGTTTATACGTAGCTATCTCTACATTTATTCACCCCGTCAAGCATAGTAGCTAATGTCCATGGCTTCCTCATCCTTTATGCCAACTCGTCCAACACTCATAAAATTGAGTAGTCAACACTAGCATCACCCAAGCCACACAAGAATAGACTCTGAAGGCTTTGAAGATACAATATTCAAGAGTTCCAGAAGAGGTGACTTGAATCAAGGTACGTTATACTAATCATGAAAGTATAAGAAACCATGAATTCAACTCCTATGAAATCATTGATAATAGTACACTTACAAGAGGTGACTTTATTGATGCATAGGAATCTAAAAGTGCAACTTCTTCATCAGAACGTTTTAGGGAAGAATCAGCTTGCATAATATCCTGCAGGCAAAATGGAAATTACAGCAGAAAAGACACGACAACTAGATCCAAGAGCAAAGTTCTAAACAAGTACATAGAATGACATGGTCTAAGAACGCCAAACCATTATGAGCATTGCTAACAATAATATACAAGAAATTTCAACTCAAGTTACTCAACAATCTAACCAGAGAGTGCGTAAGAGGCAAATTTAAAGCGAGCTGAAGGGAGCCCTTCTTCCAAAAGTAATAAACAAACATCAAGACCTCAACAATTGACAAATACGGAAAGCTTTCTATTATGGAAAACGAGACATCCAAGTAAATTAGAAGTAAATAACAAATATCACTATGCCAAATCTAGAAGAAAAGTAGAAATCTCAAGTAATATCAAATTTCAAGCCTTGGCCCAAATAATTGATTTGCTTCCACTTCAGGTTTTATTGCTCCCTAAGCGATTAATATGGAAACCGACAACTGCTGAAGTTAATATTTGTCTTAAATTCTTTCAAACCATAAATTTCTTTAAGACTCTTTTCTTGATTAGACATTATCATACTTAAAGAGTTACTGTCCACAATCTTACATTAGAAACTTTACGTAACTGCACATGGATCGCCTGTGCCCTAAATTCTAACAGGTACATATTGTAACCTATATGTATCAGCTAAACCGATGTGCTATGAAAAATTTCTTCAATTATGTAGCCAAGTCCCTATACTGTCACAGTTTCTAGCAACTTACATTCTAGTTATCCCTTCACTTTCAATATGCTTTGATAGAGTAGTTAATTTGCAAATGATTCCTACTCTAGGCATTAAGAGTAAGAGGGCATATTCCCTGAAACTAATATCATTTCACTTCACACAATAACAATCTTAACTTGCTAACAATATTTATTAAAGCTCTAGGAAAAAGAAGGCGAGTTCCACGAGCCACATGGAGTTTTTATAAAATTATAAGTACAGACTTCTGCCTACACAACATAACCTTTTCCCTCCAACTCGACCAAAACAAATGCTTAAAATCTTCGAACAGACTAACCAACGACTGCAAATATGCCCCACAAATGAGAAAACTTAAGAAAAATAAAACAAGAGTAGAAGATGGAGCTACCTCCTCAATATTGTGCAAGAAATGATTCCTCGAAACAAATTGGACCACTGCTCTACATTGTGGACAAAGAACACTTGAATGTTTTTCCTGAGACCTTCGTAACCACTCTGAGAAACATCCATTGCTGGGGGGGAAAATTCACAAAAATACGTTTTAGAAAAACAAAGGTTGAGGCAAGAAGCTATGATGAGTTCATGATCAAGTTACAAACCAGAAGTTGTGGAGGCAGGGGGCAGCCGTGACAACATCATGCCAGATGTTTAAACAAATACTGCATTTGGCATGTTCAACATCTAAAGAAATCTAGCATGAAGAAGGAGAGTTTCACAATTAGTGTGCACAGACATGCGTAACCTACAAACCAAATAAAACCGCGCTATTGATGGTCATTCACCTTTAGTAGTTTACTGGAAGATTCCTCGTCCATTACTACCTGTAGCAAATACACCAACCAACGGACACAATAAAATCAAGGAGAGAAGATACAATACAACAACCATGAAACACTAGATCATATAAAAGCAAAGCACATACTCCCAAACTAACGAACTAGAGAAATACCCAGAAAATGTCTTTTCATATCCAACGCATTGGACATAATAGTAATTAGACCATCAAGAACATCCCCAAAATCATCCTAATCCCAAAGTTTCACACCCCTCAAGTGTCAAAGTCTCATCAACAAAACCGATATCAAATGCAGATATATCACGCGCTCGCGCGAAGTACAAGTTCTACACATGCAAAACCATTACTTAAAAAACAAAGAGGTTAATTTTTTCACAAAAGGACAATCTTTTTCCACAGATTAAAAAACCCATTGATATCTAGTTAAAACCCACAAAGAAAAAGTTTGATTTTTTTTTTTATAAAATTCATTCCTTTTAAGTTCTCGTTTTGCGTAGCGGCCAATCTTTTTAGAACGGATAGAGTACTCAATTTTCTTGAATTTCCTTGCAGAAACTATATACTAACTGGACCGTTACAGACGTATTATACATGCAACAAAATTCTAGGTCGAAATCAAGTTGTAAAGAAAAACAAATACCCTAGTTTGTACCAGAACATTGAAGAAGACTTACTGGCGCGGGTTTAGGGGTGGGAGTTCAGATCGTACGGCCGGCCGCGGATGACTTTTCCTTCTCTGTTGCTGGTGTTTCTCACTTTCTCTTCAATTTCCAGAAAT
>BPLS01000412.1:0-72792 GCA_019656275.1 Rhododendron kiyosumense | reverse complement strand
TTATAAAGAACCCTTTTTGTGGAGTATTCAGAACCCGACCCGAAATCGAATATACAGGAATTAACGGATACGTGCTATGGACGGCTGAGAATAAACCATATGAAACGTTACACTCATATGTGGGTTAATTTTTATTTTATTTTTTGGAAACGGCAAAATATTAGTATGTGGTTTAATTCTTTCGCAGGGTGTTTGGGCAAGATAAGCCACTTAGCATTTTTTTTTTTTGTCTCCATCCAAATTTTTTTATCAAAATTTTGTGGATTATTTGTTTGTCGACTAGAGGAATTGAAAAAGTGAAATTTTTTTATTGAAAATGGTTTTTTGTCGTACTTAATTTTTTAGCTTTCATTTTCAATTTTCAGTTTCATAAAACAGCACTTGAGAAATAATCTATCTCCCAAGGATAGATTGAGAGGCCAATGAGTCTGGGCGACTGCCCTACCCAAGTTTTATTTCTTCAGGATCCTAATTTTTTTTCTTAAAAATGCTAAAATTGGAAGGAAGTCGATAGAAATGAACCTATCGGGTTTGACCACTGGACGTCCCAAGGATAGACTGAGAGGCCGATGAGTCTGGGCGACTGCCCTACCCAAGTTTTATTTCTTCAGGATCCTAATTTTTTTTCTTAAAAATGCTAAAATTGGAAGGAAGTCGATAGAAATGAACCTATCGGGTTTGACCACTGGACGTCATTCAACCGATGACTCTAGTGGCTATTTAGCAAACGCAGGTTTGGAGTGGACCATACAAGCACAGGGAATAAAACATTTCTTTATGTACTTGAATCCCTTTACTTAAAAATGGACAGGGTTTTTTTTTAATGGAAAATGGACAGGTTTATCCTACACAAGTCTGTTTGCTTTATCTTCCCTAACATGGCATATTAGCACAATACAAAAGCATGTAAACTTTCTATAGAAATTAAGATCTCCAGAAATTGCTGAGAAAATATAGTGCTCATTCATAGGGATTGGGATTCTAGACAGTCAAGCTTGCACAGAACTTATGCAGGTAGAAAAGGAAACCATTAAAAGAAACTCACCCGTTCAGGATGTTTTCCTATTCTTGAGCTTGTTTTTTTTTTTTTTATCTTTTGCCAGCCGCGTAAGCCTCCCAATCTTTTTTGACACCTGCTTTTAAAGAAACAATTGAACCGTATTCTATTCAAAACTTGAAAAAAACAAATAATTCCATTAATGTTGCGAATTTTTCGTTAGGTTTGTCGTACAGTCTATTAGCTTTTTGTTTGTTTTTTTGTTGTTCCTTAATTGATTTACTTTTTCAGGCTGATAAGCTGTTTAGTTTGTATGTGAAGGTGAAAGCTAGGGAGGGGCCTGAGGGGCCATGCTCCCCTCAAACTTTCTAGGAGTAATATTTTTTCACCGTTCACTTCATTAAATATCACATATCCAATGGCCCTTTATTTATGAGGTTTACAGGATTAAGCTGTTGGATCAGAGTATGTCTGCAATTTGGCCCAAACCCTCATGGGAGGTTGGTAAAATTAACCCTAGAGAGAACTTGAAAAGAATGGTGGTACATAACGTATTCGTATTTCCTTTCTCAACATTATACATCGTTACATTCTCAGAAATTTACAAAGAGCCTCTTGGTTTCAGATTTCAAACCCCTTGGAGATCAGATCCGAAGCCCCCGAAATGTATTTATGAAGTAACAAAAGGAGAAAGATAACCCTAATTTCAATACAACTAAATTCAATACAATGTACAATCGAGAGAAATGTCCTCCATATCAAACATCACAGTGGAATGATGTCCGAATAGATCTGTGACTAAACTAATTGGTCGTGTCGATAAGCAGGATCTGGGAAATGGTAACTACCATAGTGACATATCCAAATGCAGATCCTTCGACATTCCATAAATCTCGTCTTCCGAAGGTCAACTTGCAACGCATTCTTTTTTTTGAAGATTTGCAAAAATTTAAGCTTTATGGATGGAGTTTCGGTGGCTTTAACTCCTTGGCAGTACTTTGCAACGCTATCTTTCACTTTTTTCTCCTGAAGACGAGGCTTTCGTTGTTAAAGACTGAAGCATGCATTGAGCAGCAGCCAACTGCTCCCTCAGCATGACATTGTACTCGTAGAGACGGTCAAAGTTCTTTTTGATGTCAGAGATACTGATTTCAGAACCACCCTTTAATTCTGTGATCGTAAAGCAAGAAGGTTAATTGTACAAAGCACATAGAAGTGACACAGCCTGAGATAATTCACACAAAATTAAAACAGTGAAGAACTATGATTGATACATAAAAAAACTCTTTACCATAGTTCAAGATTCCATTTTCCACCTTTTTACGAGAAAAGCAATTGTTCAAACTAGTATAATACTATAATGCAAGTTGCTCTCAAGTCTCCATCTAATACTATACACCATATTAGCATTCAACTAAACATAATGCACAAAAAAAGGTATCGGGTGCAAGATACTGTTAGCAATCATGTAGTACAAATTTACTGAAAGATGCCTTCAATTTGGCATCAAATTTTGAGATATTAACATCCTGCCTTGCTTCATATTCTGATTACAATGTTGATTTATGTTTTGCTAAGTGATCTCAGAGATTGTGCAACACTGTAAGAAAGAAAAAAGAGGGAATTAACTTCACCCATATTCACACGCGATGCCATAAGAATAGATTATCTGTACAAGGGCACTGGTTGGGCAGTATAACATTATATTATTAATCGATGGTCCAAAGTTTTCTCTGTTGCTGTGCTGCTATGTCTTGAATACTCATAAGCACACGTCTTTGTTTCAATACCCAAGCATTTCTGACTTTTCTATTCTTCTGCGATCTCTCTTTAGTCTATAGTGACAATGTTCTGCATCTCTTGAAGCATAACTTTTTTTGAAAGGCATCTTGAAGCATAACTTATGCACACTAAACATATTTTGAAATATTAATGGGATGAATTTATCATGTACATTAGAATGTTCCGCAATTGTTTGCATTTCCCAGAATGCAATTATTATGTCCAAGTTATCTCGATGTTCAAGTCTTAACCTATGAAATATATGGTCTTCCATTTAATTAGTGTTAGATTGCATATTTTTTAGTTACCTCAGAATAAATTGTTCATATAGGCTATAGATATACACTCCATTTTTCTGCAGATACATTCCTTTTATTTGACTTTGTTAGGCAAACTTAGAAAGATGCCCTTCCTTTTTCTGATTTTCTTGCGCATGAATGCTGACTACAGAGAAGGGCATCATGTAACTTTGCCTAATAAGGACAAATTCCAGAGTGAATTGTCCATTTTTCTTTAGTTACCTCAGTGAATAAATTGTTCATCTATGTGATAGAGATACACTCTATTTTTCTTTCGAACAAATGCTAATAAGAAAATACCTCTTCGCAATTACTACCACAAGAAAGTAGCCCCTAACAGGCTACTGTGTCATTCATATTTTTCAATCACAGGTCAATGTGTCTTAGTCATGTCGATGTTCGTGTTTGTATAATTGTATCATGTCAAATGCCGATGTCCATGTTACTTGGGTTTGATCAGTTTGAGGAAAAACAAATCTGCATTAACACAGTAAATGGCAGGCTAAATTTATCTATCCTTTCAATTAACTAGCAAAAAGATAAATTTAAGGAAAAGAATGGGATGGATAAAATTACCCTTCAAATATTAAAGATGGGTCGTTACCTAACATAGGAGGTGGAGGAAGCAAAGAATTGAGAGTAGTAGAAGTTGCTCGAGCCTCAGGGAGATCACCCTCATGCGAAGCATTATGTTCATGTTTTCCATTACTCACAGCTCGATAGACTTCGCTTTCCAGAACCTGGAGTTCTCAAGCAAGATAAACAATTAGCTTCCCACGTTTAAGCAACACTTTTCAATCATATAAGCAATCCAGATTGAAGAATATGAACATGCATCCACAAAAATCAGCACCGGAATAACATTTTTTTTCTAAAGACTTGTCTTTAGGTCATTATCAATTGTGAAGCATTCATAGCATTTGCAGCCACCTTTCACTGAACAATCTAGTCCCACACTTCATTTCTGGCTCTAACTACAAGTTATCTCAACGCCCAGTTGAACAATAAACAAAATATTTCATCTAGTCCAGGAAGAGGCTTTGCGTTCCCCAATTTCTTTATCGTTTTTTTCCTTTGTTTTTTGAGGGTGGTGGTTTGATGAGTTGGGGAAAGCTATCAAAAAGTCTATCCTATCCAATTCCCCGGCCCACTCTCTTTTATAGGTCCAAAAGCTTCATAGAATTTTGTCGACGTAAGGAATTTGCTAATTTTTTGAAGTGCCTTTTTCTTTGCAGTGCTATACCTCTATGAAAGCTGTAACAACCATGCAGAATGATACTGGGGAGAAGCAGTAATTTGGCAGAAACAATAAATATGAAAAATGAAGACTTTACTCAAAATATCGCTGATTAACTTCTGTCATTTTTCAGTTCAACAAAGACAAAATATTTACGGGGGAGTGAGCAAAGAAATAATTAAGTACTGATCCACCCCTATAGATTGAACCCAGGATCGCAATTGGGAGTCATAAGCTCCGGAAAACGTAATTCATTAGCTGACAGCTTCAATGCTGATAAAGCCTTTCTAAAGCAGAGCAACAAAG
This sequence comes from Rhododendron kiyosumense, assembly GCA_019656275.1. NCBI lineage: Eukaryota > Viridiplantae > Streptophyta > Magnoliopsida > Ericales > Ericaceae > Rhododendron > Rhododendron kiyosumense. The sequence continues at coordinate 68,171 of BPLS01000412.1, read as the reverse complement.
AATATGCACCCACATTAGAGAGACCAGTACATATGTGGAAATCCCAACACGGAACAACCACCATAGCGACTCCTTTGGAAAACATAAAATTCACTAATAAACGATCAAGTACTTTAAACGTCAAGATGCCGAAGACACTACCTAGTGCCAACAAATTACCCCCAAGAGAGCATCATGAAGTTCATTCATTATGGCACGACCTCCCTAATCTTCAAACACTGTGTCGATCCCCACTAGCAACGCCCACAGGAACATGATGCGCGATCAAAGCAACCGCCTAACCACTGCATCAATGTCAATTCACCAGAGTACCAATGTTCCAATGCGCACACTCACTATGGCAAACCACAAAGATCAACTTAAATTCTAAAGCCTCTCTCAAAATAAGATAAAATAGGTGGACTATTTCAAAAGCTCTGAGAAATCCCCCAATTAATGTATGCTCTGAGATTGGTAACCTCAACAATGAAGATACGAATCCTTGATTGCAAAAAGAAGAAGAAGAAAAAAAAAAAAAGCAGAGGGACAAGGATCCTCAAAATTGAGTAACAAAAGAGAACCAGGGGTGGGGTGTGACACTTTTAGAAGAAATTTGGGAACACCTAATATAATGACAAGAACTAAGAAAATCAAGGGGTTGTAAACTGTGAAGATATAATTCCTAACAAAGAGGATTTTGCTTCCTGCAAAGAACAAGTCTGAAGATTTGTACAAGTCAGTAGAGCCCCCTGGCCAAAATTTTCAATCATGGCCTTCATATAACGCCCAACACTTGAACAGATGCATATTGCATAAGCCAGGAAAGAAGACAAATGCAGACTAAATTAAGATGAAGCTGAAAACATTGGGAAACTGCAACTCAAGATTTTGTTTTTCTTTTTTAGGGAGCTAAACTTACAAATTCAATAAAAGACAGCATAAATAGATAGGAGACTGTGCAATGAAAAAAGAAAGCAGCTCACCGGTTTCCCTCTTGAATCTGGAAGCATCCCTTCCATGTTTGAGGGAGATTTACCGACACAAGATTGTGCCGCTTGAGTCTGTATTTGCTCTTTAATAGCCTTCTGTGGAATAAAATGCCTTTATCTTATCAGAATAACAAATTAAATCTAGTAGGACAACAGCAGTTCTGTATTGTGGCTAACCCTAGTATTACTATAACATGAATCACCAACAATTACCTTCTCACTAGGCAAGATGACGTTTCTGTTAAAACTCATATTGTCCGTTCTGTTTCGTCGCCTTCCCTTAACCGACGATCCACTTTTGGGCAATGACTCAATCATAAGAGTGGTGCAACATGTCTTCCTCACATTGCTGTAATCATCATCCAATGTTTTGCTACCCCACGTGTACCTAACATATTTTCTCAACTAGTTGGAGAAAACAAATAACTGTCAGCTAAACACAGAAGATAACAGTAAAAAAGAGAGCAAAGGCTACGTAGAAATTAAAACAAAAAAAAACCAATCCAAACTAGTCTCTGAAATAAGAAAGTACCTTATCCCAGCGGTCTTGAGCTTTTCTCCGACTTCTAATCTTTCGCATCACACTATCCTCATTACGGAGCTTCTTGATTCTGTACTCGCACTACAAACTAAAAAAAGTCAGAAACATCTGGAAGAAATAGAATGTTCGAGATAGTTCTATTTCCGTTCATTTCAAAAACTTCTACTTCATTCATTTCAAAACTGAAGCAACAACACACTAGAAGAAATTATGCATTTCTCTTTTCCTGACAAGATAAAACTTTGATTACCTAATGACTCCACATTTCCCCCAAAAAAAGAAAAGTGGTGAGCAAAAGACTAAATACCCCAACACTGATTCCAAAGAGTTGACTACGATGCCATTTGAACAAAACTTCATAGTCATGCAAGGGGAGCATGCATTAGCTAATAGAAAACTCAGGTCTGCTTTACCAATTATTAGCATTACGACACTGTTATATGTGTGGATACTCTTCAAGGTTTGGCTCTCGTTTGTGAGGTTTCATCGGGATACAAGGCAGTTACCAGGTGATAAGATGTAAATCAGGTATAGATACTAAATTCCGTGAGGATAACATCATTACTTCTCACTTCTTAGCAATACCTACTTGCACCATATTTCAATTGTAAACACCAGCTCATTTAAAATTGAAACCGTTATAGACATGAGAAAGATTGTAACAATCACATGCGTAGGAAGAGAATTAAATGGAAACATACTTGCACCAAGAAGTAGAAAAATATCCCAATACTAATGCAATAAAGGCCACCAAGTTCAGCAAGGAAGCTCACTGCATTCTTCAAAGAAAGAAGATAGTATTAGATCATTGATTGGAAAGTACTACCTTTACTAGTAGTAATATTTCGAGCCAAAATTGGCTGCAATAAATGTAAAGCCAATCTCAAACATGGAAAAATTGAAGGTAGATAAGGCTTGGTTAGAATCGCTAGATGAGCAGATATTCCAGAAATTCTCCAACTTAAGTCTTGACCTAATTAATCAAGTTCATAGGTATTACAATAGTAAAAGGAATATAAGGCTAGGCCAAATCTTTCACTTTAAAAATCTTTATTGTTAGAGGATGCACCATGATTTCGTTGCACTCATTTTCTCTCTGCACTAAATTAACTCTCTATTCTCTGATTACTCGCAAATATGTTGAAGCTTACTCCATGACTTACCCCTATTGTCGGAAATAAATGGTCAGTTAAATCAAGATTTCAAAACCTGAAGTTAAAAAAAGGTTCAGCACTGGAAGCCATCTCCAAAGGAATCACGGACATCAAAATATTAGGAAAATATTTCTAGACGATGAAACCTAGAGATCCCATTTTCTGAAAAAGTAAAGTGCTTGCCTACCCAAACGAGAAAGGTGACTACAGATTGGGAAATCTGATACCAAACCTCTCATGGCCACATGAGATTCCAAGATAGCACGACTCCCTATAGATTGGTTACCTATGGCATGTACCACTTTTAGGAAAATGAGTGGCATCCCACCAATAGTACCCATGAAAAAGCAGGTTAAATTTGACAAAGAAAGACATAGAATGATGGTCAACTTTTTGAAATATCTGGTAAAGAACATAAATAAATATGAACATGTAAATGATCAGAAAATACTTACCAGGTCCCAAAAGGTTCTGATTATCAACCTCGACGACATAGGCTGAGAGAAAATCTACGTACAAAGTGATATTGATTAGTCCGTTATTAGGGCTTTGAAGTGAAGCTTGGAGCTGACTTATCTCACTATAGTATGAACCCGGAAGAAACTCGTGAAATAGTGGCTGGATGAGTTTAAGATCGTGCAAGTTACGGTAAATTCGGGGAAACAAATTAAACTTCAATATATTTGGAACTGCCCCTCTATATGTAACCAGTTTGTCTTCACTATTGCTTGCATTCTTTACCATCCCACTGACAAAACTCAAATGTTTTCTACTGGCATGGTTCTTTGCACTGAGGTTGAACTGAAATCCAACAGCAGCTGCAGGGCTATTTGGAAGATCAACAAACTGCCATGATATATACGAATAGTCTCGAAGAAGCTGACAATTGTCACACTTCAACACTATAGTTGGTCCCATAGTGGTGTTCAGGCATGAATAGTTAGCAAAGGATGATAGAGGAGCAACTCTGTAGTCTATGAAGCCTGGGTTCCCAATGGCCAAAGTACCAATGCCACGTAACTGTGAACAACTCATACTAGAAACAGTTGTAATATTGAATTCCATGTCATTGGCGAAGGATAATAAATCAGGTGCATTTGTCGCTCTCACATTATGAACCTCAACCGTTCTCTTTGATATAGTTTGAAAGAGCAACCTGTGAAAGTAAAGAATATTTCATTCAGCTGGATTTGTATTGATCTGGAATATTGGAATGGGCGAATGAATTATGAAGAAAAAGATTAAAAAAACAATTACATAACCCTTTACATGACAACACCACATCTATGGATATGATTCAACTGAACACCATAAATTGAGGAAAGAAAGCTATCAATTACTCACGTGGCAAATAAACCAATAAATAGAATCCAACTTGCCATTGAGAAAGCTCCACCAAGTTCCGTTTTCCGCTTCGTAACATCCTTCTGATCATCCTACATAATAAGATAGAGATATTAATCTATGTACCTAAAAACAAAGAGGAATTACATTCTAAGAAAATGTGTGTGTGTGTGTGTGTGTGGTGGGTGGGTGGATTGTGCTAAGAAGTCACATCTCTGGCTATGAACATGATGGTTAACCACTGAAGACCAAAGGAAAACTTCACTACAAAAGGAAAATTCAGATTGGGTAAAAAGAATAACAAAAGAAGACGTTTTTTGATTTTATGCAACAGAAATGGAGTCCCAAACGCACCAAATAAATTCTCTACCCCAATTAAGGATTAATATCCACCATTCACAGCTAGCAAAGCACCAACTTCCTGCTTTCTCTTTTACATCAACTTGTCTTCCCCAACCCTTTGTTTTTTTTGTGTGCGTGCGTATTTTTTTGCTTGGTAAAAAAAGTTCACAACAGCTCTATTACAGAGAGCTGATAGAAGTTTCAAGTTTCAGCTGTCGTTTCTCAATTTCAGTGAATGTGCAGCCAAGCAAATAGACCATGAACGTTTTCCCATCTTTTCTGAAAGTTCAGATATTTCTTAATTAACATCGACAGTGACTTTCACACTCACCTAGTATCACCTCTTTTTTTGCTTGCATTTATTTATGTGAGATTACAACAGTGTCATTAATAAATTCCTATAAAACCGATAAATTTGAAAGTTTCTGAGTACATTCAGAAGTTCCTCAATGTGCAAAATCTTAACCATCCCTATTGAGAAATAAATTCGATAAACCGTAAAAAAAAACCCGAATATCAAACGGAAATCAGTCCATGAACTGAGAAGTAAAAGGTGGGGAGAGAGAGAGAGAGATTAGTAATGATTCTGCTCTGCTAAAAATCTACAAGTCTCCCAATTTTGTTTTTTTGGTAATGCAAGGTGTCGCGGGCCAGCTTTGCGTGCACTTCCTTGGACTAATCCCTACAATTCCTCCCTCCCATAGCCGTTTCACACGCTTGCGCGTGGGTGAGATGACCCCAAGAGTTGCTCACAAGGAGAATCGAACTTGAACTTAGGAAGGAGCAAACCCTTGGGGTTATAAGTCTCTTTGTCCCGAATTGGTAAGCAAGTTGAACAAATTGGGACAAAGAGAGTATCACAACATCTTTTTTCCCCCATAAAATCGACAAAATTTGAAGTTTCCAAGTAGATTCAGAAATCCCTCAACGTGCAAAATCTTTCCACAATCCCTAAAAAAATGTAAAATAAAACGGAAATCAGTCCAAGAACTGAAAAGTAAAGTTAACCCCAAGGGGTTGGCCTAGAGGTCAAGTCTTAGGACTTAGGAATTTGCTACTGCTAAGGTTGTTCGAAATCTCAAAGTGTTATTACTGCTAAGGTTTCATGTTCGAAATCTCAAAGTGTTATGACTCCTTTGAGAAGCTTTGCTCCGACTTTAATTGGACTCCCCTTGCAAGACGGCGGGATTGGGCCCGGGAGTGCACCTAAGCTGGCCGGACATTGTAGTTATAAAAAAACTGGAAAGTAAAGTTGGGAAGAGAGAGAGAGAGAGAGAGAGAGAGAGAGAGAGAGAGAGGGAGTACGAGCCAATGGCGGGTGGCGAAGCAGAAGTCCAAGCGGCTAATCCACCACCGGATCTGGAACCAGACGGTGCGCCCGTCGCGCAGCTTACCGAGCCGGACGAACAAGCAGAAGGCGAGCCACGAGAGGAGGAGGACCAGTGTGGCCTCGAGGAACACGGCCTGCGACTGGGTGAACCTCTTGATCGAGTCGAACGCGAATATGGTCTCGGGGAAGGACAGGGTGTAGTCCACGCCGGAGGACGCCACCCACTCGTCGCCGAACACACGGAACAGCTGGCAGGTGGCAGCGGCGGCGTTGTAGAGGTACCCCGGGTTGCACGCGCACAGGGTGTCGTTGTAGGGGAAGGAGTTTGGTGGGCACGGAGGTGATGGTAGGGACGACATGCTTTGATTGGGTAGAGAGAGAGAGAGAGAGAGTATGCTTGGCTTGGTGTTAGAGGGGTAGAAGGAAGGAATGAGGAGAGAGAGAGGAGAGAGAGAGGGGTTGAAGGATTTGCTGACTGCGTTGACGTGCTGTGGGAGAATTTGCGAGTTGCTTCTTTGGTCTTTCTGTCGTGGGACGCAATTTCAAAGGCAGTAGAAAAATTAAAATGAAACAAAGGGAGAAATTCCGGGAGGAAAAGTGTATTTAGGAGTACTGAGGCGGGTGATAAACGAGCCGAATGAGATGAGCTTGTTTGAAAATTTAACGAACTTCAAAGCATGTTCGAGTCAAGTCAAGACTCTCTTAATAAACTAGCTAATATTGAATGAGTTGATCAAATTGGATCCAAGTTAATCTCGAGTAGTTGGAACTTTTAAAAGAATCATACGTTGAACGAACTGAGTAGTAGATTGTCCGAGTTGGTTTGGAAGATTAACGAGCTTCGAAAATTTGTTCAAGTTCTATTTGTTTATGTAACAACTTAATCTTGAATGAACTTTTAATGAACAAATATGTGCGTCGAATTAAACTATATTCAAATTGATCACATGTGAATGGCAGAGGAAAATATAATTTTAAATGTGGCTCATACACATGATTGTAAAATAAAACATGTATAATATATATCGTGCATGGTATTATTAGTAGATTGTATGTTCAATGAATTTATTACTCCACCTTTCAGTATTAGTTTTGTCAAACAAACAAGTCTTTAGTGTACAACACGCTTCGATTTGCTCGGTCTCTGATTTGATCCAAATCATTTTATTAATTGGTGGAATAGAAACATTCCTATATGCAACCGCGTAAAAGAGTTAAAGCTAAACAAAAATATAAATAGATCACATTTTGGATCCAAATGGGTGGTTTTTAATTACAGTATATATACAAAAATAAATTAAATAATGTCCATGATGGTTGCTCCGAAGGTATTTATTATTTTGATTTGCCATTAACAGTGTCGTAAAAGATTATCTAAAGAATCAGATTGCCAATTTTTGAAGCATTTAACAGCCACGGGACAATTTAGTACTGTTTACTACTCCAGTAATTTTAAATTCTAGTTGAACACCACAAAATAATTCTTAGAGAGCCATTATTCACGGCTCTCCGCAATCTCAGCTGTCCAAAACACTTTTAGACGATCGAGATTGAGCGCCGTAAATCTTATTCACGGAGGATTCACGGCTCCTCCATGAAATTTTTTTCTCACATTCATAACTAATCAGTAATAAGACAATTATTTTCAAAAAAAAAGAAAAGAAAAGTAATAAGACAATTAATCTGACTTGGACCACACTTTAGAACTGTGCTATTCACACCGACAAAGTGAGAATAGATTATCCACATGTTTTTTGTGGGGCTCATCTCGGATTTCGCAATGATATGAACCGTTAATTATTTCTTAAAATATATTCTTAGGGATTCTTGAAAAAAATTATTCCAATTGGATATCGGTAAGAGTTTTTTCAAAATTCGTAAGGTGAATCAATTAGTTTCACGCTACGAATTTTGAAAAAGACCTTACCGATGTCTGATTGAAATGATTTTTACAGAAATCTCTAAAAAATTATTTTAAAAGATGAGCGATTCAGATTATCTTTACAAAATGAGCCCCGCAAAATATTTGTGCATTATCTGCGCCAATTTCCTCTGTGATTAGAGGTTTGAACTTTTTGAGAAGTGCTAGGGTACAGCAGCCCAAGTACAGCAATCAAGTACAGATTCATTTTGTGCTCTTCTCGGATTCAACAAAGATGATCGGATCTGCTCATTTTGTTCAAAATATGTTGCTTAAGGTCTCTATAAAAAATCATCTCAATTTGATATCGGTAAGCGCATTTACGAATCATACAACTTTGCTTCAAATTTTGGCATGAAATTTTGAAGCAATATTGTATGATTGGTAAACACCCTTGCCTGTATCGGATTAAGATAATTTTTTATAGGAATCTTAACCAACATATTTTGAACAAATTGAGTCACTCCGATCATTTTTTTGAGACCCAAAATAGGCGCAAAACAGATCTATACTTGACTGTTGTACGTGGTCTACTGTACCCCTAGCATTTCTCGAACTTTTTTATCCTCCTGCCGCAAAGGAGCCACCTTGATATGTTCTGTACTCTGTACCTCTTAAGTATTTTCTATTTCATTTTTTTAAGAATCTTTAGATTTGATTCTCAAAATCTGTTGATAAGAATTTTTTACAAACACTCGCAACAGTTTTGTAAGAGAGTGATTTTGTCATTTCCCTTTTTGTTAATGTCACTTCTCTTTGTGTCTTTATTAGATGATTTGTTTTGTGAGAGAAGAAAAGTGACATTTTTTTTTTAACGGCAAAAAAGGATGTTATATTAATAAAGAAATCAAGATCCAAGAATTGACAAGAAATCAATCCAAACAACGCCCAACTCCACCCCCAAAAGGATCCAAGAAACCAAAACAACAAGAAAACATCCCACACACCCAAAAACCAAGACACTCCCACCTCCTACATAGAACACGACAGCCCACCCACCCAAAAACCAAGACACTTTGCAATCCTAATTTCAGCATTCAAGACTCAAAAAGCGACCTGCAATGAAATAAAAGGAAAGTGACATTAACAAAAATGGTTAACAAAAAGGGGAGTGGCAAAATCAATTCCCCTTTTTTAAAAGCTAAAATCTGCATCTAGAATTTTTTGTGAGTATTGCACTAACTTTTTGGTAATTGATTTTTGGTACTCCATTTTTTGATAAGCACATTTCAATTTTTGTCTTTTAGTGTTCAAAATACACAACATGAACAATGAAAGACAAAATATTGAAGTGTGATTATGAATAATTGAAGTGTCAAAATCATTTCTCTAACTTCTGAGATTTTAAATTGAAGATTGTTGATTATGCTTCAAAACTATAAGAGTGTGTTTTTTTTTATCGACAACTATGAAGAGTGTTTTGTTGCAGTTTTGATCAATTAATCTAGGAGTATCAATTACTAATTAATTAAATTTATTATTTATTCTCAACATACTTAATTCACATTCACTAAAGCACTGTTGCCCTTTTCCCCGAATTAAGCAAACTTTTGTATCATCACATTTTTAAAAAAAATGACGATGAAAGTGCGAGAGGAAAAGCGTGGGTGAGAAAACATGAAAAGCGATGTGTAGGCAGTGGCGGGTCCAGAAATTTGTGATAGGGTATTCAGAAATTACCTTAACTCTACTAGTTGATATATTAACCAATAATATATGTACACAATCTCATATAGGTGTATAAATAGTACGGTAAAAAAATATAAATTCTATTCTAAAAAAATTAATTATGAGGCAAAATGAGACATTAAAAAAATAGTATATATATATATATAATTTTTTTTAACAAAAATTTAATATTTTTTGAAAGTTGAATTTCGCAGTGTTTCGAGAAAGGAGGGGTCGAGAATGGCGGGGGTAAAATTTTACAGTTGTCGTAAATGAATTTTTATATTTTGTGCCAACGTTTAACCAACGTATTAATCTACTAAAATCCTTGTGAAAGAAATTATAGCGAGTGCATTGGGGTTGACCTTCTCGAAAATATGTTCTTTAGGATGACATCATGAATTTTATATCATAGTCTTAAATTCGAAGAAATATTATTCAAGTTAATGTGATTTACAATATAGATGAAATTTTTTAAAGCTTTGTCCGTAATTTTATAAGCTAACTAGATCCAAAAATAATAATTGTCATGAATGCAAAATTAACACATTTAGACCATCGACAATAAAGATAGAAAAAGAATGCAGAGCATAGTACTTGCACCAATAGATTCTTCTTTTCACTTTGTTTTTACAAGTATTTTTTTTAATTATGATTATGAGCTTTATTTAATGTAATGTGTTAGATATTCAAATACTCCTATAAATTACCTAGATTGATGGACTGTAAATTGGGTGGTGATGGAGTGCTCTATTAGTTTTGGGTTAGGTGTTCAAATCTTTTTGGGTTTGGTGTTCAAGACTTTAGAATTAGGTATTCATTGATATTTACGTTTGGTGTTCAAAGAAAGGCTAGCTCATAATTTTCACATGTATTCTAAGCAAAAAAATAAAATTATCCGGGTGTTCAGTTGACCATGGAACTCCCCAAATGGAGCCGCCTCTGTGTGTAGGCCCGTTTCCATATCAGCGTGAACAGGTAAATAGAACATTGCGGCAACCAGACAAAAGTTTGCGGTTATATGCAAAAGGTTTGCGGCCACAACTTAAACAGAAGTGTGTGTCCGGTTCACGTATTCCGAATTAACAGGAAAGTGAGATGCGTAGGTGCGTTTAAAAAGTTCCGGCCACCAGCAAAAAGTTTTCGGCCAAAAGAAAAAGTTCGCGGCCACCTGTAAAAAATTTGCGGCCATAACTAAAACAGAACCGTGTTTGCTGTTCACGCTCTCCGCATTGCTCCTTCCCACAACAAAGAAAGACACAGAGCTCCGACGAAATTACTTTCCTATTAAGAAACCCCACCCCAAAAGCTACATCTCCATTCTCCACTCTCTCTCTCTCTCTCTCTCTCTCTCTCTCTCCTACACAATTCACTGCCATAATCAATAGATCTCTTCGGTGTAGCGATCTGTACATGGAATGCTGCATTCTTTTGCATTTTTGGGTAAGTTTATAATTTGAGTTGATTCTGTCTTTCTAATTGAATTGGTCGGTTTGTTGAAGAAGATTGGAAAGCCACCACAAGGCTAGGGTTAGGATTATTAGGAATTCAATTGGTTGGCCTTTTCAAGAAGATTGAACATTTCCTACGTTGGTAGGGTTTTTTTTTCTTTTAACATTAACTCAGGTGTCCGGGCCTTTCGGGCTAATCTTGAGTGACCGACCAATCACACCGTCAATTTGTAGGTCCCAATTAAAGCCTCTATAGGAACTAACCCCAAAGCGATTGATAGCACCAAAGAGAGACCTTAGGAGAGAGAATTTTTAAGCCTCTATAGGGTAGGCTTTGTTTTTCCTTCTAATTAGTCATATATGCATAGGGTTGAATTCAGTTAGTTGGTTTAGGGAAGAGAATGGAAAGCTAATGCAAGGCTAGGAGGCTGGGGTTAGGGTTTTTGGGTGAATTAATTTGAATCTGCATAGTTAGCTTGTTTTTTTGAAGAAGTTAGTACTCTGAGGGAAGGGTTAGGGTTGTTAGGGCTTTGACGGAACGGATTTTCGAGTTGGAATTGAATTAAATCAATCGAGAAATGGCATCTTTGGATCCTGAGATTGTCAAAAACATCGAAGCAGAGAGGAATAAGATGGAGAAACAACTTGCGTCCCTCACTTTAGCTGCGAGGAATACGATGGAAAAACAACTTGCGTCCCTCACTTTAGCCGCTCCAAACGCACATCTCCATGAGCAGCTGACTCCTTTAAGTGACAAAGATGAGGAAAACTTTGATCCGGAGAGGAATAAGATGGAGAAACAACTTGCGTCCCTCACTCTAGCTGCTCCAAACGCACATCTCCACAAGCAGCTGACTCCTTTAATAGACAAAGATGAGGAAAATTGTGACGCCATGGACTGCGATCAACAGATAGATGTTCCGAGCCAGTTGCCAACGATGACACCGGTGAATTATCGTTACTTATCTGAATTGTCGAATGAAGAATACGAGGATCTGCTCAAGTACACAGCGAGCAAAAAATAAGTACACAGAGCCAAAAAAAAGAAGGTGCACAGCGGCAGAAGATTATGAAACTTCCGCTCGGAGCCAAGACGAGACGCCTTTGCAGAGGGAAGAAACAGCTTTGAGTTGAGGCAGCTCACTGACGAGATGCCTTTGCAGATGGATTGATGCGAGTCATTTCAACTTGTTGGCATTACGCGGTTGCTCCTGGAGCCCATAGACTCTACTCAATCCTGCCCTTGGTGAACCATTCGAATTGAGGGATGGTGTTGTGCAGTGGTGTGCGAAGTACCGTGCTGCGCACCTCCGAGCCGTCGGATGCATGATCCGACGGCTGGGAGGTGCGTAGCACAGTGCTGTGCAGTGAGATGCACAGTACCAACCCGAAGTGGTGTCTGTCTCTCGAGAGTTCTACCACAAGAGTCCGGTCCATTGACATCCACATTCCCTTAGTTTCTTCTGTCTAATTAGCATCAGAATAGTCTTGTCTTGGTCAAGGTTTTCTTAACAAGTTGAATGTGTGTACACATCAAATTCAGTTGAATGTTGAGGCCCTGGTTGTTCATGAAGATTACTTTGCCTTGTTACGGACTAGCATTTTTATTTATTTATTTAATTTTATTGCCATTTTAGTAATTGGGTGTTGTGGTCGGATCTTAATTACTCCACCCGTTGCAAATTGAATGTCAATTTTTGATATTCGTGTCAATTTTAACTCATTATATCTTTCAATATGAATCTTGTTTGATAGTTCTCAATTAATTCTATTATACAAAGTTTTCAAACTCATGAAAAATATCATAGATTAAAAGATATAAGCGATAAAAAATGACACGGATTTCAAAAATTGTCATTCTTTTTGGGACGGAGGGAGTATTTATTTTGTGAGCACTATGGGTATTATTGTCGCGATTATAATCCTTGGAGTATAGAGTGGACTTTGGGTCAATTAATAGAAGTGAGTGGTTAAGCGTGTTACGTACTTTCGAAATTTCTTTGTGCCCCTAAAATTATTCTTGAAGAAAATTCACAACTGTTAAATGGAATTGCATAATTGTTTTATCGGTTCTTGAAATTGGCAATGCGGTTTGGTGAAACCATTTATTGTTTGAATAATCTTTTAGCGAGAACTTTGTGGATATTGATGAGAACATATTTTGGAAAATCTGGGGAAATAAATTCTCTGTGTGCGGATAACTCGTTGTTTATTCTTGGTAACTCTAAGATTCGATATTGGATTCAATTATGAGATATTTATTCAATGACACTTGGTACTATTTGGTATTGGTTGTGGTTCTCTATTGTGTATGAATGTTGTATTGGGATCACCATTAAGACTTATTGGATGAATCGTTAATTTGATTAATTGATTATTTTGTTGCACACCGCATATGCAAATTTATGTTGACATGATAAATTATTTTGACCCCCTATTTTAGAACTTTATTCTATTATATACATGTTTTGTCATTCATTGAGCTCATCAGCTGACGAATTTATTTCAACTTTTTTAGGTAAGTCAGGGAGTTAGGTAAGGACTCTGGCAGCATCTTGGAGATTATTTTGGTAACCTCCTTAGGGTGTCTCATCCTAGTTTTGTTTTATTAATCGCTTCCGCATTCCAAATATTTGTCAGATTTTTGGATTCTTCTTATTATTAAAGGTTCATTGGTATTTATTGGTTCATGACTTCATGGGATGTTTGTGCCCATAATTTTGATTGAATCTTTTTGGTTGGTGTTGTTTTTAATGAAAAGATTATTGATTGCTTAGCAATCCATAGCTTTGGTATATAATTTAATTTTTTTAGGCTACATGATCTGCGAGTTTGGATTTTGTGGTTTATTGTCGGTCACTACCTTTTCGGGGTGGGAAACTTGTTTTGAAGATTATTAATCTGACTTGAAGCCTTGATATGGTCCTTAACCCTTACATAATTTACAGATTATCATATTCGTTATACAACTAGCTTCACTCAAGAAACATTGAGCTCAAAAAAGAAACATTGAGCTCAAAGATACTGGCAAACCATGAGGCAATAAATCTCCTGTGATAACCAGATGACAGGGTTAGTTTGGGTGTACCTCAACCGATTATGAGACCCTGTAGCAGCAAAGCCCTTAGAACTGCCGCTTAGAACATTTCCAACAGGTCTCCTTTCTTCGGTGTTTATTTATTTGAAGGTGTCAATATAGAAAACCCGGCCTACGCTAATAGCATCCCCAACACAGAGGAGTGCTATGGCCACCGACCATTTGGGAGACTGACCGGCTACTGACAACGCGCCGGGCCCATTCCAGCCACCGGACGGTTGATCCGAGCTGTCTAAAAATTCTATAAAAAAAAACAAGTGGGCCCATGCGAGAATCAATGGCATCCAATGTATATATGTGCTCGATCCAAACACCCCATTATTTCGTATATATATGTTTATATGAAACAATGGTCGGTGACCTTAGATTTTCAGCCCCAACACACCTCATAAAATACCAAAGCGCAACCCGGACTACCTACAGGGGTAAGTCCCCTTTCACTCCTCACAAACTACGGATACGTCTTATGCATTTCGCAAAACTCTAGCCCGAACTACAATCTCGTTTCGGTCAAAGAGCACCGAAGAAGAGGACAGCCTCTGGTTTTGATATGCATACCTCTACAGGGCACATATGAATAGAAATATAAAGCATGTGTGTGTGCATGAGCAATGAGTATGCAAAAGTATCCGATACTTGAGTTCGTTATGGGATGCCCTCGTAAGAGGAGCTTGCAAGGGCCATCGGCGATGATGGCAACAGAGGATCCGGCAGTGGTCTGTGTTGATGTGCAAACTAGGGTTTGATCAACAGAGGAGAGAGATACGAAAATGTTAAAAATGAAACGAGAATAATGCTTGAACGAAGTGGAGAAACACAACTGCAACAGGACTGCAAAACCAGACGTAATCATCCACTGAATGAATGGCAAAATTATTGCAACTCGGATAGCTCACTGAATCAGTTAATGTACAACACAACAGTGTATTTTAAACTTTATTACAATTAGGAGCTCACCAATAAATATACCATCACTAAAGGGAAGAGGGGGCGGCGCCGAGGCGGCAAACTAGGAATCTATGATACAATGCAGATATCTGATAAGATACGAGTGTTAATTGCCCCAGAACTACCCATCCATAAGCTCCCCCAGCTTCACAAATAATACATCACCTGTATGTTAATTGTATAGAAAACCCGGTATATAAATAAAAGAAGCACAACGGAGCATAAATGAGTAATTAGCTCACAACCCCGCGTTTTGTCACATCTCTATGTCTTCCAAGTCCGGTAGGGGGAAGCGAAGGATTGCTGCAATACCAGTCAGCTGCGCCAGTTCTGTGCTCCAATATGATCACAAGATTAGAGATTGGAAGCTAAGATTGGTGAGAAATATGCAAATTGGAAAAAAAAAAAAAATGAAGCAAGAAAGAAAAGCAACAGATCTAACCACAAATCTTAAATAGCTCCTCTACAATAGAAATGCCTTCTCAATTTACTTAGATTATATTTCCTTTTCATTGGGCACAAAGAAAGAACTTCAAATATATATAAAATCTACGAGCCTAACTACGAGGTTTGGAATGTCGATGCCCTACCAATGGGTTGTCCCAAACCTCATTCAATGATGTCTTTGAAACTTCAGATCATTTCCTATTATCAAGGTGTAGCAATTCTAGCGGGACATATCTGAGCATATATGGGAACAATTGAATCTAATATACTTTGGTACATTGTGGCACAAGTTATCACCAGCCAGGAATTCTAAACATGACATTGATGATTAATAAATCGAGAAATAACATATCACAAAGGTATATATAATGAAGAAAATGCACTTACGTTCCCCAGACACATGCATGGACGAGAATATGTGAACAGTGCCAGCCGAGGCCTTCACTGATTTGACAAAATTGACATACTTTTTCCTCGTCACTACATCGGCATTCCTGTGAGCGAGGATTGCCATATGAACATTCAAAAATATGCGGAAAAAGTTGATATTTAAGAACTTTGTGAAATAGGGTTTTAGAATAATGCATGCCAAATTTGAAAGGAACACTCAAAGATTTGGACAAAGAAGGCAAAAATAGCAAGGCAAAAAGCTTTATCAAACATGTGGTAGTAGGGAGTGACTTATGTTTGAGAAGTATATGGTGTGAGTGTCAAAATTTTTTTTTTTTTTTGGGGTCAGTGTTATTGTCAAATGTTAAGAATACCAACTTCGTAAATAATACAACTTGATAATAATCTTAAGCTGGAGAATGGTTACTATTGAATAATAAGTAGGACTCATGGCCATTATCAATGAATTCTCAGGAATTATGTGGCCTTGGAAGAGAAATTCAAGAGTTAATGCACTTATACATGTTTCTATTGTCCGTGCATTACGTGCTGATATTACTGACCTGAAGAGCTCATCTGTGATGAGAAGGGTTTGGACAGCCATTCTTTCATGGGCAACCTCAACATGCTTTGGTCCATAGCATGCACGAGCTGAATCCTACAAAAAGCCATTCCAACATAGCTGCAATTTATAGAGTCCTAACGCCTATGCAAGTTGTTTCCAGGACATAAATACTACCAAATTAGTAACGAGTGCCGAATATGTTACTGTATACACATGATAGCTGGTACGCTTTTTCTTTACTAGTTGTTCAAACCCAGTTCCATGGATTTACCTCATTTATGAACAACAGAACTGCCCGAGTCTTTTGACTTCAGGATAACTGTGTATGCATTTTTATTTGGCATCACATTGGCAAACAAACATAATGCAAGCAAAATATTCAAATCAAGAGTAGAACCTTACATTTGAAAGCATGGTGAAAAAATCTTTAAGGGCGCGGACCTGAATAATTGGAAAGAAGAAATTGTCACTGTCCTGACCAATATGAACATTTATGGACAAGAGAGAGAGAGAGAGAGAGAGAGAGAGAGAGAGAGAGAGAGAGCTATTGAACAACCAAATTAACCAAACCAAAATTATTAAACAAAGTGGGCTTGCTAAGCTACCTCTTGTGCTGCTTTTGTATCTTTTATCATGTTCATAACATTTGGAGCATCCAGAACCTCTCTCAAGCTATGCCTGTACAAGAAATGTGATATAAGGAACTCTATGCACAAGCTTTACAATATATACGATCGATACCAGTAACAAACAGATGCAAGTACTATTTGAGATGTATCAAGCAGTAACACCACCAAAAAAAAAGAACTACTGTTCAATGTTCTAAGCATCTAAAGTTGATATTACCAATTAATGGGCAAGACTTATCAGGAACAAAAACCAATTAACGCACAAGATTGCAAAATGTACAGATAACAAACAGAAATCAATTCTAAGAGTCTACATACCATATGACATTACAAAAAAAAAAAAATGAAGCTAATTAGATTTAAAAAATTTAGCTTCAGAGAGAGAGAGAGATCATACTTGTATCCCGAGGTTGTATGCACAAGGATTATGCGTGACTTGTTCTCAATAATAGTTCTCAGTTGTCTCCTTTCAGCCTCCAACATTAAATGACGATGAAACTGATCCTGAGCCACAAAAGAGAAACAATTCTCATATCTGGTAAATGCCCCCTACAAAATCTATTTTCTCTCCTCTTCCATCCTCAGTATTCTGAACTTCTATCAATTTCCCACAATTTATGTGGAGAAAATAACAGTAAGAAATTCAGCCTAAATCTAATTAATTCCTTCCCTCCGCCCCCAAACAAAAAAGTGGAAAGATTTATGGCAGACCTTTGTGAAACCTGGACTTGCAACCACCGCACAGCGAACAACCTTGAAGTCAATGTGTTTCAGGAAAGCCTAGAGCATATAAAAATGCATGTTAGCCATCACATTCAGTGACACTTTATAACTCAGTAAGAAAGGAAACGAATTACAAAGCAGGATAAATGATCTCACCTGTAAAACATTCTCGAAGAACTTATTCAAAGCCTGTAAAGGAAAACAAAAGCAGAGGTAAAAATCAGTATTCTTAATGACTTGAGAGACCATACTTCAGCTAGAACATTGCTAAAGCCAAGGAACATACTTTATCATAGCCAGCAACAGCAGGCCCATGTTTGCGAGGAATTGAAGCTTCTATTCGAGATCGTGTAGTTGTGACACTGTTGCAATATTAAGCCCTTCAGTTGTTTTGACAGTCTCGATAATGTAAAACAAACAACTTAGGCATCCTGAGAAAAATATCTACATCACAGAATCTAAAAACTTGCATACACAAGTCTACGCCACACAACCCAAAAAACATGCATACACCAGTCTTCATCACATGATACAAAACTTGCATGTTACATTCTTGACAAACCAGATTAATGTTTCATGTTTGGTTGCAATTTTAGAATAGCATAGTTTATGTTAAAGAGTAAAGACCACTGGAAGGCCCTTAACTTTCACCAAAAAATATCTGATTCAGTTTCCAACCAGAAAAAGAACAGACAAAGACAATTTAATCAACAATGCTATTGACTCAACAAGAAAAAATCTGCACAAGATTCTTACACATGGAGAATATGAAACACAAAAACGAAACAAAACTGTAGTGGTCCGAATATTCTGGTTCGGCCACAATCGCTACGTTCGGCGGAAGGCCACGAGGCTCAGCCATGTCTCCTACTAGAGCTCATCCACGAGGCTCGGCTCATCCCGGAGTTAGTCCACGAGGCTCGGCCATGTTTCTCATGATAGCTCCCACGAAGCTCGGCTCAGCCAAAAGCTATGCAACTAGGCTCAGCCATGTCTCCCATGACAGCTCCCATGAAGCTCGGCTCAGCCCGGAGCTAGGCAACTAGACTCGGCCATGTTCCCATGATAGCTCCCACGAAGCTCGGCTCGGCCTGGAGCTAGGCAACTAGGCTCAGCCATGTTTCCCATGATAGCTCCCACGAATCTCGGCTCGGTCCGGAGCTAGGCAACTGGGCTCGGCCATGTTTCCCATGACAGCTCCCTTGAAGCTCGGCTCGGCTTGGCCCGGAGCTAGGCAACTGGGCTCGACCATGTTTCCCGTGACAGCTTCCTTGAGGCTCGGCTCGGCCCGGAGCTAGGCGACCAGGCTCGGCCATGTCTCCCATGATAGCTCACACTAACCGCCTTATCCGCTACGTCACAAGTGACGTCGACCGACGCGTGTCAGATGCATAGACGAATTTGGAGAGCAAGCCAAGGACCCTCTATAAATACCAAGGGATAGCAGCCCTAAAAGGTACATCGTCTCCTACCCTCGAAACCCTGGTCCTTTGCTTTCCTCTCTCTGCACTATTCTCATCCTCACGCCAGAGGGCCATTCCGGGGCTCCTCCGGTGTGGTCTTTAGTCATGCTTCGTGGTGCAGGTTAGGTTCAAGGGAACAAGGTTAGATCCAGACGACTAGCAGTTCCAGAGGAAGCGAGCCACGTTCATCGGAGCCCCACAAAAACCAATGGTTACCGAATGTTACATTAACCTAAAAGTCTACCTTGTTCAAAAACTACACGGTCTCAAAGTTTCTAACAGCATAATCTCATCAATGAAGCACAAACTCGTCATACACAAGGTTATGCAGAAAAAAGGAGAAGAAGATAAATAAGGAAAAAAAGTCTGCAATCAACATAACATGGGTAGTGTATGAATAGAAAACAATTGAAAAGCCAGTTGCCAAAAACAAATCACTACTAAGCAACTCCTACGAAATTCTGCACCAGACGTCAATCACAACGAGTAATGCAGCAATGCTACCTTTTACCAACAAGGAAGATACTTGCCAACCCCTCCTGCATTAAGACCACACCCAGATCGGCACTTGCAGTAGGGTCTGAAATCAGGAGAGAAAAAGCCCAAGCCAAGATCAGGGAAATCTAATATTAACCTTTGTTATGCAAACAGAAACATGACTGAGTTCGAATTGATTAAATGAAGGGTTTTCCTAAGATGACCAATTTTATGGTCTCAGCATTCAAACCAAATAAATTTTTGATGTTAAAACAACATACCAGAGGCTTGACGGAGAACATCTAATGCCAGTGCATCCCAAACCTCCTGGAGATTTTTTGACACAAAACTAGTGTCAGCACAACTATACTTGTTTACTCTGTGAGAGGTACAATGCCGCTTGTACTTAAAACTCGAACTATTAAATTCAATTCCGGCCTCATATAATCAAAATAATACGGAAGCAATCGCAAGCTTGACTTTTCAAGTTGCGGGGCAGGCAAGCTGTATGCCGCTAGTTTTTACAAGAACACTTTACCATTTTTTTTATACCGTTTTTGGCCTGTGAAAGTGATAGCACACCACATTTTACTGGGATAACAATGTAACAACCATTAAGGGTGAAGTCATAAGCAACAAATCTACTCGGCAAACAATAATGCATCTAAGCAATACAAAATGAGGCATCGTGTTCAGATTATATCCTGAGCTACGAAGTATGATATGCAAAGGCACGTCGAAACAAAAAAAAGAAAGGGACATGCCGATATATGAGAACACACACATGTAACCAGTAACATATTCATTCAGAGAGAGAGAGAGAGAGACATTTGCCTAGGATCCAACGTCTTCCAAATACTCTCCAGAAATCATAAAATAAACTGGTGGTCCATAACTCAGAGACACTCTCACTATCCTTCGTTCTAATTGAACTGATTAGTGTTTTGTTGGAAAGAAGGAAAGGCCCTCAAAGGTGGATACCTCTTTAGGGGTTGAAACCCTATGTCTAACCAAGAAATTGCAGGAGGTCTCTGACACCAATAGTGGTCGGGGATTTTGGTAAGTTGAGAGGTGGCCAGGTGGGAGCAGGGAGATTTCTGAAGTCAAGGCTTTCGATCATAAAAGGAGAAGATATCCATTCTGAAGGGTGGGATTCAGCCATCCATGGAAAGGTGCAGGCTAATGTTACAGTGATTTCCTTCCAATTATACCAAAGCATCAAATCAGAATCAGGGCTTTTTTTGTTTCAACCAAAACAAAAGAATATGAGTTTAAATAGTTTGAGATATGCCAGATTACAATGGCCTGTACCACATGGCCAGCATGCATAAAGTGGCTAGACAAAGAATTAGGTACAAGTAGTTGGACATCAATATAATCATTAATCAACAACAGAAGCATACCTTTCTTAAAACAAAAGGTCGATGCAGCTCAATTTCAAGTGTATGGAATGCCCCTATCTGCAGCAGGACATGGTATGATTACAGCAGCAGTTAACGCAATTCCCAATATACATGTACAGTATTCAAGCCACACCTACCTTAACATGCTCATTCTCTAGGATATTCTTGCCACGTATACGCAAGACGGACCCCTCTTTGTCATAATCCATAGCCTAAGGAATAATACACAAGAACAATCATTGTTAATCATAAGATCTTAGTTGGAAATGTATGAAGACAACCGGCAAGAAAGCGCAGCGTCAATGTCAAGCTATCAGCATATGCAGGTAAATAAGCTCATATATCTCTTTAGGTTATGTATAGCTATTACAGAAGTGTGAGTTCGTATAACTCCGGAGAAGATAGTGCAGAGGCCATAACTTGGGCATACTTTAGGTTGGAAAATTATATCGAAAAGAATAAGAATGTAAAAGCATAAGAAATATCTGCAGCATGTAAGATATAGCCTCAGCATTTCAGCTCAGGTCTGATGCCAATGGTGCGCACATAGACTTCTTTAAATCACCTCCAGGGAATTCATAATGGAGATCCTTTTTCCCTATCACAATGATGTGGGTTGGAAAAAGATTTCGCACATATGCTAGACTCCCAAGCAAGTTCTTGGTAACCAAATGGCGCAGCCCCACGAAGAAATCCAATACAACCTACGACACTCACAATGTATTTATCAAGCAAAACTTTCCATGTACAAAGACATGAAACCACATAATAAATACAATCTCATGCACTTATGATGGAGAGGACATCATGCTTCTATGTGTTCTAAAAGTCGACCTAGGGGGTGCCTAGGCACTAGGCAGCTACCCATGCCAAGATTTTAGGGTCTGGGCGTTGATTAGGTGTTTTGTACATTATTAATCGCCTAGTCGGCAGTTCTATTTGTAATTTGAAGTAGGGTTACGTGTGTGATATTTGGTTAAGTGTTATTTTAACAAAAACAATATATATGATAGTCTTATGTCATTTCTTACTCAAACTTTAGGAGAGGTGAGGAGATATATTCTTTTGAAACAATAAAAAATCTGACTAATCTCTAGGTCCCGATTAGTCCCCAACTAGTCGGCCTAGGTGCTAATTGCCCCTCTTCCACCCGACTAGCGCCTAGCGATTTTTAGCATATAGTGTTACGATATTCCGGAATCATAAAAATCCAGTATTCCTAGGAGTGTGGGAATTAAGGCTCCTTCTAAGCATTGGTTTTTACAAATGGCAGCACACATAACGACCTACACAATTGATTACTTCGATTAGGAAATCATGAGCCATCTTCTGTTATTTGCCAAGCTGCACTGACTTCTCTCTTTATCAACTTCATTCTCAGTGAATCACTCTTTACTCCAAGAATTTGTTTATAGTAATCAAACAAAAACTATCCCACATTCTGGCATTGACAAGATATTTGCTGAAGGACTTAGCATTATCTCACCTCAACTTTTATTTCCAATTTCAGCTTCACACGTTCTGCATCTCGTCCTCCAGAGGCCGCTTCTCTTAGTACTTTCCTGCAACAAGTTGATCACTACATAAATGAAAACTGTTTAATAAAAACATGCTTAAATAAACCCAACAGGTTGCGTTCACAATCAAATTTTCCATGCATATATGAATAAGCAGCAAAATATCAGTATTCAACATGTAAGACAAGAAGAGAACGTATAAATATCTTCAATATATCAGGAAAAGTTGACCTCGCAATAGATACGAAAAAGTAGTTCAGCATATCATCCCAGAGTGCAACTTAAATGGCGATATGCAACATTAACCTACAACCTAGGAAGCACAGACGCGCAGAGAAAGTGTCTGATTGGTCAAAGTTCAGATACTCCTAAGGTCCATGGATTTTGCTTGTACATGAGTGAGACGCAACTTACTGAGAGTAAAAAATGAGGAGCGAAACAATTCATACCATCGCCTCCCTTGATTTCATGGATGCTACTCACAAAGCATTGAATTGCATTATGATCTTCTCACGAAAAAAAGAAGATTAAAGTTCCATCCATTTTGCTTCTTTGGTATCCATTGAAATAAGCTACTTGGTAAAGTCTTCTTTTATCAAACATACTTGGGAACACAACTACACAAGTGGCTTTTTCCCTCCGACATGCCCAATGAGTATTTTCCCCTCACTGGATACTATATTTCCCATTTCATTTGCAAAAACTGATTGCTAAAACAATTACACCTCCTGTATATATGCGTTTTCTACAGGAGAAGCCCTCTGGCAAAATTTTTTATAGAGGAGCAAAAATACCCTAAGAACTGGGGGGGGTGGGTGAGAAAGCAAAAAAAAAAGAAAGAAAAAAAGACAAATTAAATGAAAAAAGAAACAAAGACAAGAAGAGCAGTTAAACAAGTAACATCACTTCAAGTTACAAATCAGTAACTCTATCTCTTGAACAGTTCATTTCCTGGTCACCACATCCAAGCCGTCTTACTCTCCCCAGGCAACCCCTACTTCAACTAGCTTACAACTTCCTCACCAAACATGGGATAATCTTAACACTTGAAACACAATTTAACTCCATACCACTCATCGAAGGTGTACGGGAAGCAATCCACACACAAAAGAAACACCTTGTCGACACCTTAGTCTACCAGATTCTTTTCAAAGGAAAATAATGCTCCAAAACAACCAGTAGATGAAGTAATAAACTCTAATAGTGCCTGAACCTAACCTGCATTATCTGCTCCATCATATACCAAGCTAAAAGAACACTCTACTTACTACAGTCAATCCTGAAGAGTTGACACTAAAGTCTAAAAACCCCCAGAATTGAAAGAGAGATAATCCTACACTTACATCCCACCATTTAAAAAACAAAAACCCACAAAATCCCTTCTCACAACAAAAACAAACGGAATTGTTCGACAGGCATCATTGGCAAAAACATAAAAAGGACCCCAATTTTATCCTTCCTCAGTTCCTCTTGGTCTCGAGAAAGCCAAGTGCTTTTGTCTTGTCCTGCCCCAAGTTTCAAATTTTCTAGTCCAGTCTAGTATTACAAACACTAAAATTTAAATAAATAAATAAAAACTGTTATTTAGTACTGCACCCGAAAGCTTGAACCTTTTACGACAAAATTCAAAGAGAGAGATACCTAACGGTAACGGCTAGGACAGTGTCGCCCTCAGCTATGAGATTGTAAGCAAGCCATAAGTCGTCTGCTTCATCTGGAACCATCTGCACACCACAAAAAGGAAAAAAGAAAAAAAAAGCACCAATATTAATCAGTACAAATTCACCGCGCAACACTCTAATTACGAAAAACTCGAATCAAATATAATCACAAAAAACAACAGAGAAAGTTTCTGTTTGTTTTCCCTGGAAATTAGACTACCGTGCGTGTGTGAGAGAGAGAGAGAGAGAGAGAGAGAGAGAGAGAGAGAGTTGGGAAGCATGTGAATACCTTGACGCTACCAGGGCCATCGGGAACGAGGTCTCTACGAACGATCTTCATCGGCAACAAAAACAAATACGCTGGTCTCTGAATACTGAATCAATCAAAACTTGAAGTAAAACTCTTATCTCAACAAGCGCACGGTAGAAGGCTCCGACCAACGCAGAGGGCAGATATATGCATATGGTGAGAGAGAGAGAGAGAGAGAGAGAGAGATGCTTTCCGAGAAGGAAACAATTCCAGTTTGGTTTTGGAAAGGAATTGACGTCACATGGACTATGGAGACCCAGCATGGCATCTGGCCGACACAAACCGAATAAGTTTAGTTTTGGTTGTTTCTTTCTTGTTTGACCCATGAGCCCAGCAGTAGACCCAGCCCAAATAAAAGGTGCCCAAACCCTAGAAGTGTCGAATGGGCCTGGCTGTCACGGCATGGCATGGACACGGTTTTAGACGGGCACAGCACCACACGGCATGGAAGTGGGTCTAGCACCGACACGGTTCAGATAGGCACGAAAGGGCATGACACATAAAATACTAATTTTAATGCCAATTTTTTTTTCTTATTTTATACTGTAACATGACATTTTATACTTTTTGTGTTATGGATATTTAACACATTTCGGAGTTTTTTTTCCTTTCCGACGAAAGTCGATTGGAGATGAGCCGACATGGGTACGGCACCAGTGGCATAGCCAGGATTCAGGAATATACATCACTGGAGGCATTATAAGAACAAAATTTCTGACGATAGCCAATTCCCGACGACATCCTACCGACCAATGACTTGATGGTTGTTGGTGATGCGGCGTGATTTTTGTGTTGGTTGTTACATCATGTTACAAAATGAGAGTTTTCAAGTTTTGGAACTATTTTGTTCACCCATACACCTAAACACTAGATGAACATATGCGTATTACTCATTGTCCATACTTGGTGAAAATTACTCACTTCTCAATAAATTCACTGAATCTTTACTTTGATATGATTGCAGACATTGATTATGTGGAGCTTTATTTGTGTATCAGTTCAAACATGTCAAGTATTTAATCAAGTAACATGTGTCTTGCTTTAAATATTGGGTAAACTCAAACTACCAATTTCAAAAAAAAAAGATAGGGTGTAGTGGGGGCAGGTGCCCCCAATGGCCATAGAGTGGCTCCGCCACTGCACGGCACGAAACGATTAAAAAATGGCACGGCACAACATGATTAAGTAAACGGGCCGACACGACACAACACGAAACACGATTGACACGGAGCTAACACGGGTCCAGCCCGTTTGACACCTCTACCAAATCCAATGTACAGTTTATCGGCCCTAAATGTGAACTCATCAACCAACCCATGCAAGGAATCGGCTCCTTTGCCGTTTCATCCTGTTTGTTCCTCTCGATAATTAATGCTCTTTATTACAAAGAAGATTCTTCCCGGTACAAAAAAAAAAAAATTATTAAAAAAAATTTTGAACGATTGAGACTGCATATACTGTTCTCTACAACTCAATCATAAAATTCAGAGAAGCCTGATTCTTTCCTCCAAGGAAAAAGCTAAACCAGCCTACATATGCATGCTGAACTTTAGTTCTTCACATCGGCCCAACCCCAAAGGTTTTTTGTTGATTTGGGACTGAGTTGATAAATAATAATTATTTCTGATAAAATTTTATAAGACAATAATTACATGCATTCATTTGGTAGAAGAAATTTATACGAAATTTGAGAATAATAGTTTATTTGTGTAAAAGGCTATTGTAAAAATAAGATTCTTACAAAATCTCGTGCTTGTTTTTGCATGATAAGTTTTGAAAGAAAAAACATATAGTGAAAAAGTTAGAAATGTGGGTTTCATAACTTTATGCTAGATAAAAACATGAAAATTTTCAAAAAGTTGACATATTTGTTCCTGTTTTCCCTTGCTTAAAACTTAAATGAAAATTGAGAAGTCCATGCAAGAAAAAGGGTGTGATGAGTCGAGGCGTGCTCGGTCTCGCCAACTTGCAATGGAAAATTTGACACCAGTGGGATGCAGCCAACACCCCTCTAATAGTAAGTCAGACTCCATGTGGAGAAAGATGTACTCAAACTCAAATTTTATTCTCAAATGGTTAATCTTTTTTTTTTAAACAAATAAAGATTTGACATTGTCTTCAAAAAAATGGCACAGACAAAGGTAATTTCAAATCCATATTGGATATGACCTTTCAAATGGCATTGGATTGGAGCTGGTGTTGACTTTAAAAATGAAAGACGTTGTAAGTGTTTTTAATAATTGGATGTCCAAATGCGCTCATCGACTCTATTCTTAAATTTTTTTTAATAGTTGAATGTCCAAACGTTACGCACGCTCTAGACTTTTTTCCAACCTGAAATTCACGACCGGGCTGGTAAAGCTTCTATTTTCAAGGCGTTTTAAAGTGTGTTCCGTAGCCACGTTGAAATGCGCAAATCTAATCCTCTTTCTCTCTCTCGGAACATGCACTAGATGCTCTGCATGCAGCTGCACCGGCTTCTCCACTCCTTGCACCTGTCTTCTCCCTCTTTCCAACGCGTGTCACGGCAAAACCTCTCTCTCTCTCTCTCTCTCTCCATGAGATGAACGCAAACCCACCTCTCCAATCCTGATGTCCAAACCCCACTTTAGTTGTAGACCTGTTCTCTCCATCTCAAAAGCTCATTAATGACTTCAAAATAACTTAAGCTCTACTGCTATAACAACAGCATCAGGTACTGTTCTTGCGCACCCTCTGTTTATTTAGGCTGTTATCTTCTGGTAATTCGTTGTGAAATTCTCCGTTTCTGTATTTGCTGAACAAAAACTGCTGATCAGTTGTTCTTCCTTCTCAATTTAGTTATTATATTTATGTAGTTCCTCTGAAGAGAAGAACTAGGGATGTATATTGTTTAATTATTTTCTGTTGGTAGATTATCGATCAAACGTAGAGGCTTCGAGGGTTGAGAACACTTGAGAGAATCTGTTTGGTTGGCAGATTTATGTTTTCGAGGGATTTTTTTTTGTATAACCAAGTGTCTAGGCCAACTTATCCTCGGCTAATCTGGGTCCATAAACCCATCGTCCACCACCGCAGGGACCCCACTTGAAGCCGGAGCAAGTGCTCTCTCTTGACTGGCTCCAAAGTAGTTGAATCAATTGATAGTACCTAAGAGGTTCTGAACCTGAGACCTTTAGAGTGAGCAAATCCTAAGTCTTAGGACCACTGGGGATTGTTGATTTTATTTCTTTGGGAAAAAAAAAAGTTTTTGGATAGAAAAAGGAATTAAACAGTTCTCCCAATTTATTTTCGGTCAAACATTAATCGAGTATACATGCCATGGAGAAGTTTGCAAAAATGGTTTCTGACTTTCTGTAAAAGGTTGAGAGAGTGAAAAATTATTTCGAAAGAAATAAACAAAGTTTTCAGAAAATTAATTATTTTTTGCCGAAAACAGTTATTGAAAATAGAAAAAGTTATAGTTTTTATAGCAAAACAGTTTTTCAGGAATTCAAGAGCATTTTTTGGGCCCTTTTTTCTTGAAAAAAGGGGGTTGTATTTTACTGAAAACAGGTTTGAAAAATTGGTAACCACAAAATTTCTCCAACTTCTTAACTAGGAGATGGTTAGTAGAGAAATTTATCCATACCAATCCAGTTCGTTGGATCACGGATGGAAGGCCCAAGCAGTTAGCTGTGTCCAGTTTGTTTCAACATGATTCTTCGCAACTAAACAGAATAGAATGTTCCTGATCTGATGGATGACGTTGTTCTTTGTTTTTGGTAGGATGGAAGACCCAAGCGAGGAGTGGGAAGTCCAGGGACACTCATCATCAGATGGAAGTAACAGCAAGGTGAGTTGGATTCTGCACAAGGGTCTGAACCTGGGAAAGAAGATTGTCATCACCGGTGTCGTGATCTCATCCGCTCCCTTGGTTCTCCCTCCGCTTGTGGTTATTTCTGCACTCGGGTTTGCATTCTCCGTTCCTTTTGGGCTGGTCTTTGCAAGTTATGCTTGCACTGAGAAGCTCATGAGCAAGTTGCTTCCTGGGCCAAGATATCCTCTTATGTTGGGGAATGGAACACCAACCAAAGGAGAAGTAGAAGAAGAAGAAGAAGAAATGGAATTTGGATTTGGAGATGGTGAGTATTGGCGAAAAGGTGATGAGATCGATTATCAAGAACCAGTGGAAGAAGTAGATGACGAAATTGTGAAGGACTGGGGGTATGATTTAGAAATGAATGCGAATGAATATGGGTGCAAAAACATTGAGAAGGATGACGAAGAACCAAGGAATGTCGTTGATGAAATAGTCAATAAAGATGGGTATGAGAAAGATGTGGGTGAAGACGTAGAGGGAAAGGATAAGGGGCCATTGGAAGGGATTGAAGGAATCAGAGAAGAGGAAAAGGACGTACCAGTAGTAGAAAGAAGCAAGGGGGAGCAGCCAGTAGATTTGCATCAAGTTGAAGTTGTGGTAGGAAAAGCTGAGAAAAATGGAGATGTGATTAAAGGAGGAGTTGTAGATAGAGACCGTGCTGATAAAGTGAAAACTTCCAATGAAGAGGAGGATTTTGCGAGAGGTACTACACGATTGTTACGAAAAGTCAGGGATGAAGGTGATGTTGGTGATCCTGTGGAAAAGGACAAGTGGCAGAGGAAAGAAATAAGTGATCATACTGCCAAGGACATGGATCAGAAGAATTTGAATATGGCTGCAGAAACAAAGAAACCATCCGAAGCTAAAGGTGTGAAATTGGAAAGACTTATTGGAAAGATGAAAGGAGGCAAGAAGAGAAACAAGGGGCCTAAACAAAATAAAGAGATTCAAGAAAGCAGAACTGAAGAACATGTGGATGCCGTATTGGGGGTTGTGGAACAAGTTGAAGAGGGTAAAAAAGAAGACAACAGAGATGAAATGAAGGCGGAGAAGGTTGTGGTAGTAGAGGAACCAATTGGAGATATTAGTAAGCCAATAAAGGGAAACACACTTGTGATTGCTGATGACAGAAATGGAGCCAGTGATGAGCGCTCTTACACAACCGCTGAGAATCCTGAAGGTATATAGAGTGTTAGAAGCAATGATGCCGTGTGATATTTCCTTTCACATTCTTTCTTGAATCTTAGTGTGGTTCTGACTTTCTCTGAGCATATGGCTCAATCATCTGCAGAATATCAAAACATTTCAGGCCACACTTCAGAAGGGAACGCAGGTTCTTTGGAGCTTCATGTCCCGGCAGAGGATCCCAAGTCAAAACATGCTGGAATTGATATCGTTATGCCTGTTCGTAAGGTCAGTTCATAACCAATGTTTCCTTGCTTGTTTCTATGAGATGGTGAATGAAAAAGAGTTGATAATTTTCTTAGCCTATTGTGTGTGAGCTGGGCAGGAAAACGTTTGAAAGTGCCACATGGGTCCAATAACAATTTTATAGTCGACGTCTCTTGAATATCCAGTTGTTTTGGGCTCATCTTTCACCTATGCCACATCTAGCCATGACGGGAATGTTAGTAAGTGTAACGGAATATTGATTCTTCTTGTTCATTACGAGAAACAGTTAATCAAGATTTGGGTATATTATTGTCTGTTGTTTTTTGGTGGCCGGTAGTCTTGGTCAAACATGTGTACAGTGTTGGATAGCTTGACATATATTATTGAACCGATTTTCTAATAGCTTAAGCTCCTGGTACAGTTGTGGGTTGACATGGTGCCAAGCTTTGGTTTCTGGAAGGCTTGGGTACATGTTTCGATTATTGGTTAGTTATTTGTCCCGGGGAAGGTTCTGGTTGAGCTGTTGAGTGAATATAATCATGCCCCGGTTACTCCCACATAATTGATGAGATCAGTATTGCTATGGAATCAATACGAAATAAGCACTAAAAATCCCTGTGAGTATCCAACATCGGTTGGGGCTGTCGTCAGTGTCCTCTTGCTTCCATAACCTTATTTCGAAGTGATAAGAAATAATCCCAAATTCAACATCGGTTGGGGCTGTCATCAGTGTCCCCTTGCTTCCATAACCTTGTTTCGTAGCGATAAGAAATAAGCACAAAAGATTGGTGTGTTTGTGTGCGTCAGCCATACAGATTGTCCTTGGCTGCTTTTTGACCTGCACTAGGGTGTCAACCTCATGTAAAGGATTGCTACTTTGTGGACCTTATTTTGAAGTAAAAAACAGATAAGCACAACGATAGGCACGCATTGTGTAGGCATGCTGCTTCTAATACCTAGTTGCTGGTGGATTATGTAACTTATATCAGCACCATCGGTTTGTGTGGTGTTTGCTAGTGACCTCGCCTGCAGCACCATACACTTGGAAATTAGCATATTGTTGTAGTTGAACCAAGCACTCCAGTTCCGGCATTTCTAGTAGTTAGGACATTTAGCTACGTGTATTGCCATTTATGTCTGATTTTATCATGGGAGACTTAGCCAAAAGTCCTTCATATTTACATTTTTTGAGCTCAAGGACAAACACATTTTGCAATCAAACATAAGGACAAATGTGCCTATGAAATAGTGGCAGTGCCTAAAACCCTAGGGTACCCTATGAAAGTGCCTAAACCACTAAAACCCTATGAAAGTGCCTAAACATGTTTTGGCCTTATGACTTAAAAACTCAAAAAGTTGAAGGACCTCTGCTAAAAACTATTTTGCTGGCATCTTTCCCCTAAATGAAAACTATTTTACCGTCCTTATGGCTAATTTTCCCTTTTATCATACCACCCCTGTAGTCTCAGAGCATAATGACCTGTTGTGGACTCGGCTGATTATGTGGATCTCCATTCTTGTTTTTTCCTTTCTTAATTTGCATCATTTCTAAGACTTTACATGAGTATTTGAATTGGTTCTGATAGATCATTCTCTTGTAGGTGCCAGTAAGCGAGAAGAAAATATGGGAACATATCGAAGCACTAAGAGCGATAGTGGGATATAAAGCTGCACCCCGTGCAACATGCGTTGATGAAATAAAAGCCCTCTACATCTTCACGGGAGTAGAGCCACCAGCTGCCTCATTCAAAAACCCCTCTGATCTTGTGGAGGTGAATGACAGGCTCCAATTTCTCATGTCCATAGTTGGAGTGAAGTAGAGGGTATTGTTTCATTGTAAACTTTCTTGTCAGTTGTTTGTTGAAGTTTGTTTGCGTCGTTGGGGTATTTGCGTGGAAGGACCTGAACACTGCTTGTAGTTTGGCTAAAATGGTGCTGCGGAAGGCTATTTGTTTTGTTCTGTTCTGTTAATTTTCGGTCTTTTCAATCTCTCTCCCACATGCACTCACAGGTGCGCCCGTACACTTCTGCCTTCTTTCTTTTTGGATCGGTGAAAGTCAATATTGTTAGAATAGTACCTTGGAAACCTCCTTTCTTTTGGCAACTATGCCAAAAGAATGAACAACACCAGCCTTCATTTGGGAATATTTCCAGGGGATTGGTTCCCGGTGTCCCTTGTGTCCACCCTAGGCTATTAGTGTGAGTCAAGAATATTCTCTAGAGATATTTTATTATTAGTTTTCCTATCATTCCTACAAACTGGATAGTTTGCGATTTCCTTGTCATCTCTCCGTTAAGTGTAACACTGTTGGATATTGAATTTAAGAATTTCTTGAACAATGAATTTGACAATTAAATGGTAGAAAGTGATTTTGAAAACTTCTCTCTACTCATTTAAATAGGGTACAATGGTGTGAAAGATGAGCAATGTCCCTCCTGAACAGGTTATTGGCATAGATGTAGATGAAGCATTTTTCATTGTCGCGTTCTGGGAATGGAAATTAGGCACATATCGACTGTCTATGTGGGAGGACGGTATACATCAATTAATAGATGCATTTTTCAAAAGCTTTGAATAATTGTCACTTTACTTGTCATTTCGGTTATTGAATTAAGCAATTTTTAAACCACAAAAAGTGAGAGTCGGAAAACTCTTCTTCACATCAAATAAGAAACAAAAATAGGTTAACATTAATAACGGCTTTGTTCCTTTTGAGAGTTTTTAGAATCACCACCTCTTCATTTGGAGTTTTAAATGAATTTTTCAGAATTATCGCCACTTTCACATCATGGTTTTTCGATTTAAAATGTGACATTTCTATAATTTAATTATGCAGGTAATCCTGATATAGAAAACTAACGAGTAAACGGTAATGCCAAAAAAATCCGATCATAGTGGATATTAAAAACACTTTACACCAAGTGCATTATATGAGGGTCGTATATGTTATATATTAGCTCTAACAATAGCAATTTGACAATACTATTTTCCTATGGATAAAAAATAATGTTACGAACATAGACGAAAGTATAAAGATCCAGATAAAGATGTGATTGGAATTGTCCGATCTTTAGTCACATTGTTATTTAAAATGGCCTTCACTCCCACACTTAGTTTGCTCGCACTCACGAATTTTAGTTCTTTAATAGATTCTTAAAAAACGCTTTCATACTCGTGTGATGGATTCCGGGCCGTCCGTCTTGACAATAGATGGCTTGGGTTTTAATCCAAACAATTGACAACTCGAATCAATAGGAATTCGAATTAAATTCGAACCGTCGATACAAAATAGACGGCTGAATCAGCCGCCCTACACGCCCTGGAATGCCGGCTGCACTGCAGGAATCCCCAATCCTCGCGGGACTTGTGTGTCCTCCCAATTCCCAAATTATGTCCGTACGCCTAAAACGATTTCGGATTACATCAAATCCGCGCACCGGCAATGGATCTGGTCTGGTTGACCTTTTAGGCGTGCGCTTTTATTGTATTGTCAGCAAGACTCTCGAGAGGAGAGAGAGAGAGAGAGAGAGAGAGAGAGAGGAGCAGAAGGAGGAGACTCGAATGAATGAGAACCCCGCCTTCCCTAGTTTCGCTCGCGATTGACGCTGCCCTTATTAACAACCTCTCCAACTTTTCAGATCTCTCCCCAATCCCCGAACACATCCTTCTTGACCTCTTTCTGGTACCCCACTTCTCTCTCCTTCTCCTTATATATACCCATCTTCGCATATTTCCTTGCTTAATTCTGTATGCGAAATAATCCAAGTTTGAGCTCTTTATTTGGTACAGTATTGGGTTTTGATTTATGAACTCTACTCCGCTCTCAGATTGAGGTTTTTCTTTGCATTATTTCCTTTCTGTTTGTTATTTGTTTTGGCTGGTTCAGATCTTGTTTTGAATGGATTATGTTCTTTTTCTTCTGTTAACATCCATTGGGACTAGTTGAGTTCAATTGCACCGGTTTTGCGAGGATCAAAACCCTAGAGGCCTAATCGCTCCCAATTTCCCTCAGATGATGTTAAATTGGGCCTAATTAGTTACCCACTTGCCCTCGGTGGCTTTTTGACCCTCGATCGCACCTGAGGTGCACGTGGTTTGCAGGTATTAAACTTCCCTTTCACAAGATTGCCAATTAGCCAAATCTTGGTTGGTCACTGAGATCGTCACTGTTTTACTCCTATTGTCCCAGGAAGTTTGCTTCTTACGTATTTTTGTATCTCGGGTTGATTCAAATGCAAAATATGTTAGCAGCATGATAAGTTGGAGGGTAATTTTTTGAAGTGCAAAATGCAAATATTGAGTTTCCACTTTCCATGTCTTAACCGATATCCCATTACATGTGGGGTATTTATAGGAGTAAGCGGTTGTGGGAGGCACACTTGTTGTAGGACGGAGGATTGTAATACATAAGTGGTGTATGGATTAATAAACCGTTGGCTAAAAAACCGTTAATGTATTCTACCTTTTTGTGCAATTCTAATAAGTTTGTAGATACTAGATAGGATACATATCAGTATCTCAGAGTACATTTTTTATCAAATGAATCCTGTTAGACTTGCTCTATCTTGAGAAATGTTTCTGCCATTTTTCTATTTGTCTAGTCTTTGAGTTCTTCTATGTTTCTGCTATGTAGAATTTATTGATATTCACATTTCCTTTTGGTTGGTGCTGATTAGGCTGAAGAATTTCCATTTTTCTTGAATGATATGTCTAAGTTGATGGTGGCTAAAGTAGTTATCTACAACAACCATCTTGTAGGATGGGATGGGTAAGGGGAAGCTGCACTTCGCAAAGCTTACTCGAACTAGACATCAGGTCTGGTAAGGGGGCACGCCAACCAGTAGGATAAACCCTCTTGGTCTTGCGCAGACACTTGCAATTTGAATACGAGAAAATGAAATAGGACCTGTGTATCGCTCAATTTTACCATTAAATATGTTGTAGTCTGCTAGCTCTCTCATGATACATGTTATTCAACCTCCTTTAATGTTCTTAATTCCTATGCATGCTGCTAATGCTTCATTGGTAATCTGAATGCAACAACGTTTAGTCTGATTTGTTTATCAATTATCATTACTACTGATTTTTTTATTTATAATTGGTAAGAGAATTTATGCTTATAAATGACCCCATGTTTCCAAAATCCTGGAGTCACCACTGGGCCTCATGATTGTTTTGAGAGTTTTGTGCGTGTACACCCCCACAGACATACCCACCCATACAAGAGCATTTCTTTCTAGTACTGTAGTTATCCTCTCCCCTTCTAGTAATATGAATGTCTTTTCATAGTTTAGTTATAATGTCAATTGGCAGCGAACTTTGAGAGCTGGGAAGCTGACTGAAAGGATTTTGAACTTATTTATTGCAACTGGAAAAGAAGAAGTGCTTTCTCTTATTGAGTCGCTTAACATCCAGCATGTCCTGACTCCTGTCCTACCAACTAGTAAGTCGTTCATGTATAATATCCACTGTACACCAATTCTGGGAGATTATTTTCTCATCTCTCTGACTCTGAGAATTCTTTTTTCTCAGGATGCTCTGAGAAATTTTAATATTGTTGGACACTCTGCAAGCACACTTCTGTAATTCGAACACAAAGCTAAATTTAGGCGTTGCTGAACAAGTTTTTCCTTCAGTATTTCCTTCACCCCAATATTTGACAATGTCTCAAGAAAGTATCATGGATAATGAGGTTGATATTGTTATTGGTGCTCTCCACTCTGATCTTACATCCTTCATGGAAGAGTGGAGGCTGATATTCTCACGATACCACCTCATAATTGTCAAAGATCCTGATCTCAAGGAGGAACTCAAAATACCGGGTGGCTTCAATCTTGATGTCTATTCCAAGTCTGATATCGACTGAACTGTAGGCTCTTCCTCTGTGACCCTTCTCTTTTCAGGTTATTCATGCCGCTACTTTGGTTATCTAATGTCGCGGAAAAAGTACATTATCTCAGTCGATGATGACTGTTCCCCTGCCAGGGACAATAATGGTGATTTAGTCGATATTGTGGCCCAGCACATCACCAACCTTTCAACTCCAGCTACTCCTTTTTTCTTCAACACACTCTATGATCCTTACCGCAAGGGAGCTGATTTCGTTCGTGGGTACCCCTTTAGTTTGAGAAATGGGGTGCCATGCACTCTTTCGTGTGGTCTGTGGCTTAATTTAGCAGACTATGATGCACCAACACAAGCCCTCAAGCCTGAGCTGAGGAATTCCCGATATGTTGATGCTGTTCTAACCGTTCCTGCAAGGTCGATGATGCCTCTGAGCGGAATCAACATTGGTTTTGATAGGGAGCTTGTGGGTCCTGCTTTGTTGCCGGCTTTGATGTTGGCTGGGGAAGGAAAGTTCAGGTGGGAGACAGTGGAAGATATATGGTGTGGAATGTGTGTGAAAGTGGTGTCTGATCACATGGGGCTGGGGGTGAAGACTGGGCTGCCGTATGTGTGGAGGAAGGAGAGGGGAGATGTGGTTGAGAGTTTGAAGAAAGATTGGAAAGGAGTGAAGCTGATGGAGGAAGTGGTGCCTTTCTTTCAGTCGTTGAAGTTGTCGCCAGAAGCGATTTCAGCTGAGGATTGTGTGGTTGAGATGGCTGCAGCAGTGAAGGAGCGGCTCGGACCTGTGGACCCTGTGTTTGGTCGTGCTGCTAATGCCATGGTGGACTGGATCAAGCTATGGAAGGTGGCAGCGGCCCAATCTTCGCCCAGTGTTGCCTGAGAGAGAGTTGGTGACTAATTATTTTATTTGAAATCTTCTGATTTCCTTAGGTATCCTTTGGATTCTTCACCCTCACAAATTTAAAAGATAGGTGGTGAATTAAAAAGATCACAAAATGTTCTGGTTTCTTCTCTGGAAATAATTGCTTGCTCTTAGAGCACTCTTGTACACCAATAAACTATATCACAATATGTTCTTCATGCGTGTACGTGTGGCAGAATTTGGTTGGTTCATGTGATGGTTTATCGTAAGAGCATCTGCAGTGATTTTGCTAGTAGACCGATAATTTGGCATGCTACAGTATCCTGAATGTTGTAATTTTGACAATCCTGCTCTAATGGCAAATTTGAATCTCTAATTCAATTGGAAAGGTTATTTGCTGAAATTAGGAAATGACATAACAGATCGTAGGAGAGCCTTTTCTGTTGGGTTCCTGCTAAATATGGCCAATGAAAAGTGACAACGTAGACACTCGGATTGAAGTATGATTTTTGCAGTGAGAATGTTCTTTTGTTTAGCATTAAGACCAGAGACAATTGCAATGTTGGTCTCATCCAGGATGTCATCGGAAGTATTGGCTACAGTGCCAAAGGTAAGCTTCAACTTTCATTTCCTGTCTTTTCGGACATAGCTTGATGTACATTGTTAAGCACACCTACTGGTAACTTCGAAAATTTTATTTCCTGTCGTGTATCGTTGACCATGTGCCTTCAGGTTTGATTAATTCCCTGTATTACATTTTGTTAGTAGCTTACTAGGAGTGCATTGCCCTAGTTGCCAAGTCATTTAGTGATTCGTGAAAAATAAACTGCCGGTCATTTACAATCAACTACCGTATCTGCACTCTGAATGCACCTATCAAGGTTAATGGAATGGAAGTTGATAAAACAATGGCGAACTCAATATGTGAAATGAACTCTACCAACCTGATGAATCTCTAATAAAGACAAAAACAGAATACACGAGAAAAAATATCAAACAAAGACAGCAGTTTCTACATAGCATCATCTGTTATGACAACAGAAGACTTATAGTGCCCACACTATTGCGATCATGCTATTGTCGAGAGGGAGGGGCCACCAGTCGGGAAAAATTCCGAAAATTGGACCATCGAAATCAAGAGCAACCAAAACATTGCCTAATAGAAAATGCGCCTGATTGAGGAGGGGGTAATTGGTTGGAATCACGAAAAGCCTCAGTGAGCCTGTTGCGGGGAAATTGTTTATAGAAGGCTTTTACTGCACCTGTCACCCCGTCCTCATGTTCCATGGCCTTGGCCATGTCCACTGCACGTTGTTTCACCTGCTCATGCAAGATAAGAATACAAGAATGAGCGACCATTATGATATTCAAATTCAGAATATGACATTACGAAAGTGTAACAAATCTGGAATTACTTATCAATCTCCTAAAGCTGGATGCTGAATGCAAAATCCAATGTTTCAATTTCTCCTAAGGACCTCTATGAAGACTATGCTGTATTAATTACACAGCCCTGCGTGGCCGCATAACTTACAAACACCCTGCACCAAGTGTATAAAGTACTACGTGTCGGACACTCAACACTTCGACAGGTAAGCGATACATGTCCGGCATTCTAGTTGGACACCCACCTAGGAAGCGTATTGTGGGGTTCAATTTACCTAATAACTATGGTTGGAGCGTTTAGGCATGAAATGCTCTATAGCTCCTTGCAAACACCATTTAAGCCAACAAAATATGAGAAATATACCAAGGGATGTGAATGTTTGGGATGAGAATTAGATAAATCCTACACTTGGATGCTTACCCTCACCCGTACAGAGCTAACAATAATCTGGACAAAATTAATAGGTCAGAGTAATAAACAATTACCATAGGATCCTGCATGAAATGTATTGCTTTAATTAACTTCTCACGTGAGAACTCCTCGACGGGGATAGGTGCAGGACCTAATCCCCTGGCATGAACCCTCTCTCCCCAAAATGGTTGGTCTCCAAAGAAAGGAACAACAGTCGTTGGGCACTGAATCCAAATGACAGGATGCACACAGGATAAGCAAGGGAAATAATTGAAAAGTTGAAAAACAGTAACTTTCCCAGGAAAACTGTTACTTACAGCAGCTTTAAGACCTGCAGCAGTTGTTCCTGCACCCCCGTGATGCACCTGCGGAAAAAAAATTCAAGAGCGCCGGGTAACATTTGATAGTAGGAGCAAAGCCAACAAAATTTCTCTAGTGTAATTAAACCATGGAATGAATCGATGAAATTTGCTCTACCATTACCCTTTCCATCAAGTATTGACATAACTACTCTTTAGCCATAACGGTATTTTGCGGCTACAGTTTCAGTAAGATTTTTTATATTCATCATCCAAAATCAGTCACCATGTGTCACAGAAACAGGTTCCCAAGGACAAACCAAACCCAGTCAAAAGTAAATCAGAGCCAACATTGAAACGAATGTGAACATGTGAATTCAATATATGCTTGTGAAGCGAAGTCCCACATCGCTTGGGTATCAAAGTACTATGAAGAATATAAGCGTGAGGGCACCCTCACTTCAATAGCTACCTTCTGAAGTTGAGTTCTACCAAAGACCGTGTAACATGGTAAAGAGCCGGGTATGCCAAGGATGGGTAGGGTGCGTGTCCCTGGCCTGCATGCGGCAGGTGCTGCCAAGTGAGCACGTTGGGCATGAGGGAGAGTGTGAAGCGATGTCCCACATTGCTTGGATACCAAAGTAATATGAAGAATACAAGCGTAAGGGCACCCTCACTTCAATAGCTACCTTTTGATGTGGAGTTCTACCCAAGACCGTGTAACAATGCTAACATAACCACTTGACATAAACCAAGTTTAAGTAAAGAAACCGCAAGTAATCTGTTGCTTCTGTTGGAAAGCCAGGGCTGGAACTTTCATTGCATGCAAACATGGAAAACTTGACAACAGCACCAAAATTATCAGGCAATCCAAGAAAGGAGAGCCCTAGATAGTTTCGCCAAAGATCGCTACCCAAAAGAAGTGACGTATGGTAGACCTATGTTTACAAGGAGTGGCTGACCCTTAGATTGAAATATACTCTTCAATTTCCATGGGTTAACAGGACCACGGAAATAAATTCTGATTAAGATCAACGACAACTAACATGTTATGTACATGTCATTCTGGGTGTTAGAATTGGAGGAAACCTCCTGATTACTCAGACTAAACAGTTGCTGTCACAACCATCTTTGCAAACATGTCACAACCATCTTTGCAAACATGACAGTAAGCTTTTACAATTGCATCAAGCAATAACCCGTAACCGGATAAAAATGTACCACTATCCGAATGTACATGTCATTCTGGGTGTTAGAATTGGAGGAAACCTCCTGATTACACAGACTAAACAGTTGCTGTCACAACCATATTTGCAAACATGACGGTAAGCTTTTACAATTGCATCAGGCAATAACCCGTAACCGGATAAAAATGTACCACTATCCGAATATAAACGTTGGTTTCCTCTGTCATATCCATGTAATCTAGACAACCATACATTATCAAGAAGATTATACCACATCATTTCAAGATAACAAAACACAATGAGCAAACTAAGAACATCTTACCACAGCAGCACATCGTAAGAATAACCAGTCATGAGGGCAATTGTCCAATAGGTACACAAAGTCCTTCGGTTCTGCCACTGATAAAGAAAATTAGCTACATATTGTCCAATCCTGCAACGTGGGCAACTGAATAGCTGCAAAATTTATGGAAATTGGTGGCTTGAAGCTACATAGTATCAAAGGAAGGGTCCCAGACTTACAGTTCCCCAGGCCACCCCAACCTTTGTTAATGATGCCTCTTTGACCTGTCAATTCTAGAGCTTCAACAATTATCTGGGTCATTTTCGCTGGTTCTTGAACAGGCTGTTCATTGTAAAGCCCACGAAAACAAAAAAAATCTGAGCAAGGGAAAACTGGGTCAAAAAAGCATAAAGAACGATTTGATTTGTATTTCCAGTTGCTCTGAAA
Source organism: Rhododendron kiyosumense (assembly GCA_019656275.1). Lineage (NCBI taxonomy): Eukaryota > Viridiplantae > Streptophyta > Magnoliopsida > Ericales > Ericaceae > Rhododendron > Rhododendron kiyosumense. The sequence continues at coordinate 27,865 of BPLS01000412.1, read as the reverse complement.
TAGAAATGTTCTGAGACATGGAAGTGGAGTTAATATGTGCAAAGGGAATGGTGAGAATTGAGATGAAAAAACAAGAGCTTAAGTCCATCCATGTGTGAGCAAAAAAATGAAATCATCAATTGAAGATGTTTAGGGAGACATACATACGTCAAAATTTATAAAAAAATGTAACAAAATCAAAAGGTGATAGTTAATGCGGTCCCTTTCTTTAATCCTAAGGTAAAATGAAGTCAACTGAAAATATTTAGCATCATAAAACAGTGTTGTACAATTCTTTACTTCGGTAAGGTTCCATGGTGATACTAAACTAAACATATATGCTCGTAAACTATCATAATGGAAGAACATGCAAGCAGTTCGATCTTTCAACCCAAGAATAGTGTACTCTTTCTCCTCTTTCGCTTCAGTCTTCCCTCTCCAATTACGTTAGGATAAGCATTTAAAGCTCATTCACTCTAACAGATACAACTAATCTATATTTATATACAACTTCTATTCTGGATAACTATCTTTGTAAAACATGCCCACAAGAAAAAGCTCGGGATGAAACTCACAAGGCTACCGAATCCAATGTAGATAGGCGCTCTACCACTTTCAAGCCATTTCACAAGTGAATCTGGAGGTGCATAATTTGAGGCAAGGTCCAGGAAACAAAAACCAACCACATCAATCTTACGTCCCCAATCTGAGAACACAGAACCAGTATATTAAGGTGTCCTTCTTACTGCTGCAGAAGCTTCTTTGCCCAAAAGACGTGAAGAATGATTAATAAATTTTACATGCTGACAGAACATCAAGAGAAATGAAAAGGAAATCATAGGACCAGCTAGCTGATTCCCATGGCACAAAGAAAACAGAAAGGATAGACCTTTCAAGCAAAAAAAGGGAATACTGGAAACACAAAGAGTCATAAGACTACTATTCCCTGACCAAGGACAATTTGTTTAAAGAAATAACAAAATCAACCTTGGACCTGTTAATAGTATTCAACTTAGCTGGTGCCTGGTGGAATTACGTAATCACAGCCCCAGAAGTGTTAGCCAGAATAGTCTGACTGCCCCTTCGGATTGGAGGGTTTTTTTAAAGAAAAGAACAGAAAGGATTAGAGTTTCTTGCCAAATCACTCATTTGGAATGAGTAATTTGGTAAGAAATGGAGACAAACGTGCAAAACTGATATTTTTTAATTGGCTCCTTCTCCTTTCTCGCATTTGGTGAGAATGGGCTCCCCTTTCTTATCACACCCTTTCTCACAATCCAAAGCGGCTGTGAGGGATGAGGGTGGGGGAGAGTGTACTTGCTTGGGACATCAACACGAGGTTCCGTGTAGGAAAAGGAGCCATGAAAGCAAAACAAAATACAATACCAATAAGAGAAAGAAAACAAAAATTCATACGGAGTAGAAATTAAAATAATACCATTAGCATACTTAAGTATCTCTAGAATCAAATGTAATGAAATAACTTCTTAAATTTTCCAGGATAAGCTAAAACATAAATCCGCCATACGTGCACACTACGTTCTCAATTCCAAAAGTAGCAATGCAAATGGTTAACAGGGAAGTGACCTTTTGGTTTAGGAACAAGATGAGGACTCCATATGTATCCACAAGGCACATCCGGAGGAGAATTATAAGAACCACTTAAATAGGTCACAGGCCTTAGCTTCAGTTTTTTCTTCCTAAATTCATTTATCAAGTCTCGTATTCCAAGCCAAATTAATGAGTCAACAACGTAGTACGATAGCTGCAAAAACCATCCATCTTGATTTAGAAAGGTCAAAAAAAGCAATAGAAAAGGTCCTCTGAAATTACTGAGTTATACTCATGTATAGGTACACGAACCGCCTTACTCTATATCCAACTACTTGCTTAACACGTGAAAGAGGATGCGGAAACTCGCTTGTAGGCCTGCAAAAAATAAAAAAATAAAAAATACCAAGAAGAGGTAAAAGATAGGGAAGAAGTAGCAACCAACTAAAAATGAACATGCCTACATGCACAAAAGGTACCCTAAAGATACATAGTGACTACTATATGATGCTGGAATAACTCAGAAACTTAACAGGAATTTTTAAAAAAAATGTTTCAAGCACTAAGCCAATTCCCCCTTCCCCACCCAAACAAAAATATGATAACAAAGGCAAAAAATTTACAAAACTTACGTCCAAGGCATCGTGAAAAATATATGGATTGGTACTTTTAGTGCCTCAGCAACATGTGTATGTCCTGAAGAAGTATTTTCTAAATGAGGAGTCCATTAAAATATTTCTACTAAAACATGTTATTAAATTGAACTGGTCATTCAGTGCAAAAAACAGAAGAAAAGAAAACTAAAAACCAACATAACATCGGAACCGATGTGATATCAATCACTTAAAAGGAACATAGAAGCATTACGAAATTCTGAACATAGGGGAGCCCATAAAGTCTGAGGACATGTCAAAACTGTCTAAAGCAGATGAATCCAATAATGTAAAACCTGAAGGGAAAGTCAAATTTTGCTTAGGCTTTCCTGAATTTTAACCGTGTAATTTCCAGCATGACTTCTATCTCAAGCATGGTTTGGAGTTAAATTCATCCAACAAAAATTCTCTCCTACTACTTGTTCTACTTTTACCCCCCTCAAAGCCTCCAAACCATGTCTATGTCGAGGACATCATCGACAAAATTGTGGGGTCCTAGAAGCATTAGTAAGTTAGAAAGAACTTGCATTGTTTCACATCAAACCGGGTCCAACTTTTTTATTACTGCATTTATTAAGGTCGGGCCCAGTTTGTGCGAGGAAATACCACTACACTTTAAACTAACTCACTGAAATAAGAGACGAGAGGAATACCCTATGCTGGAATTGGAAGTTGTTACTTGTTAGTTCTTGGACTAACATAGGTTGGAAATTTCATCACTTTAATGCAGATCAGAAAAGGAAGACGCTACTGAGAGGAGCTACGGAGAGGAGTACATTTTCACCATTCAAACTTGGTAGCCTCATGAGTTCGAGATTCTTTGTTGGCCAGTAGATCACCGTGCTTTGTGGGAGACACGATAAGAATGACTAGACGATTTCTCCCTAGTCCCTTCCAATATAAGATTTTTTTTAGACAATATATGTGACTTAAACAATCAAGGATGCGGTTTCCAAACTCAAACTAATACCTCAAATATATCTCTTCTGGTATTTGTACAATTACTCAATTTATCGTAATACCATGCATCATTCTCCATTGCCCTGTATTATTACTTGTTACATCACACCCCTGCTACTTATTTGAATGACAGACTGAGTAGTTGTTCAAAGTCCTCAATCTATCATTCATCGTTCTCAATTGTCCTGTATTATTATTACTACATGTTACATTAGACCCCCACTAGTTTTTTGAAAGGATTCAATTAGGCATCACTGTATGAAGTTAAAGAAACACGGTGATACCGAAATAAACAATCAGACATTACCATATGCTGGGGGATTGGAAATTATTGCATCCACTTTAAATGGAACATTAGTCACTGGATCGGGTTCTGTGCATGCAGGAAGTAAGGAAAATATGATGTCTTTAATTTGACGCCGCTGATTTGGTATTTCTGAACGTTCTGATGGCAAGAACCCTTTATTTTTTACCATATCTGCACAAAGCATTCAGATTACTATAAATTAACAACTGTTCTAGGTAGTAATGTCACGGGGAGGGGTAGACCTAAATTGACATTAGATGCTGAAGTGCGCAAAGATACAAGTATAATAGGTTTGTGTGAATAAGTGGCCCTTAACAGAGCTCAATGGAGGAAATGGATTCATGTAGCTGACCCTAAGTGATTGGGACTTAAGGCTCGGTTTGGTTTGGTTTCTAACATTTCTTCTCCTTTCAACTTCTAACGAAAATGCAATCTATGCCAATATTACGCAAACAAAAAGTAGCAGTAATTGATTCTTCTTTTTAGTTGGTCAAGGGTCAATCATGGAGGCAGGAGAGGTCCCACTGGAGGGACCCCACCCATCCACAGCTAGTAGGCAAATATGAGAACTAAATTCTCTCCTGAAAAGTTGACCAAAGCTTCATAGAAAACATGTTAAGTTCACACCTTCATTATAACCCAACCTTCCAGGACAGGGAGATCAACAACTAAATCCTCATGATATGGAAGCAATCCAAACAGCATGACCAAGGAAAAGAAAATGAAAACTTAACAAGAAGTCCTTATCAGATGCCCAATAAACGAATAACACAAACGATAAGTAACTGAAAAATCTTCTTAAACCCAAGGAATATAGGCGTGGCCGCGCAGGAATCGCGTCCAGATTAACTAATCCACACCATTAATTTAACAGAATATAAATGAATAGCTAGTCTTCACATCAGGTAGCGAAATAAATAAAGTAAAATCATAATAGGAACATCTAACACCATAACATCCACTAAATAATTTGATAATTGTCTATTCTTGCCAAAGCTAACTTATCCTATTATCAAAGTTGACCATTCTGACTATGACATGTAAAAAAATTCATCCTCCATGTTATGTATCATCATTCAAAAGAGTACTGCGTGTGTGCATAAAATATTGGCACGGATAATAGTACAATTTGACTAGTTTATTAATGGAAATACTCTTAAGTTTGAAATATTTTTCGTTAGACATCAACATTAAGAGACAATAAGAAACCCCAACATCTACCCATGTAAAAAAAGAAAATGGTGAGGCACCAACAAAGATATTCTAGAACCCTTGTGACTTGACGCTTCACCATGCACTCGTCACTTTTATATAATCAAAAGTGTAGGAAAAAGATTTTAGTATTTGAAGAGAACTATCTCTGGAATAATTCAATCGATAATAAAAGAAAAAGAAATTCACATTATGGCTATGGAACAAAAATAGTTATTTGGTTTCTTTGTTCCATGATAAAGCCCTTGGGGTGCCTAACATGGTAAATTTCTAAGAGTCAAATTAGAGGTACTTTCTCCAAAGACCAAAAGGTTTTAGGTCGTACATCTCTTCTTAAGTAGAAAAAAGGCTCACCCCTTCTTAGGAGCTCAATAAAAGTTCAGATATTAGTCTTTGAGGACCATGTTGGGTGTATATTAGTTCTGATTAGGTTACTTACAACCGGCAAGAACTTTTGGATCTCCACCAAGAGCGAAAAATTCCAAACCAGCAGCGAGCACAAACTCCTTGAAATTAGAATGAGTAGCCAATCTCACTCTATGACCATATTCCTGCATGAAATATCGACTTGTCTCATGTTTTCTCCAAGAAAAGGTTTCCGTTCTACAACAGCGAAAGTTGCATGGTTGATATAAACGCACTAACAATGACAAGAACTTTAAGATTCAATGGTACCAGAAGCCACAATGACAAAGACACTCTAGACATACTACTACTCAAATTCACGCTTGGAGGTGAAGTGCCATTTTCAAGCAACTGCCAGCAATTATGCTACAAAGACACTACAGATATGCTGCATCTCAAAGGCTTGCAAAGTAGAGTATTTCTCCCGATTCCCGTATAAGCCTTTTGAATTCCTCTCTTTTCACGATTCTGTCTCCTTCCTCTTAATTTCCAAAAAGATCAGAGCAAACGACCAAGACTTTCAAAGACAATCTAATGTGATCATCTTCCCATCGCAAAACTCATCATGTGAACATTTACTGATGTGATGCTCAAAGTGATGTACTCTAAGCTAAAAAATATAAATCGGAAAACTACACAAATAGGACCAAAAATGTTTAACCTGTAAACGCTTCCCAATGGCCACAAATGGCTGCACATCCCCCCTTGTTCCCACAATAAGCATAACAATTTGCAATGGAGGTAGATCTTGAATGTCTGATGCATCAACAGCTTCTTCACCAGTAGCTCCATTATATATTACTCCACTTCCAAAATCGAGGCTTTCAGGTTTAATATCTCCTGGAACTTCAAACTGTACAGTTCCATCATCTTTTACAGTAGCAAGTCTATTCAGCCACTTGACCTGCACGTTTAATGGCTTATTTTAACTATCAGAGCAATTACTAAACTAAACATTCACAAACCAACTACAAATTTATGGTCCCATCCGGAAGAAGGTATACAACATTAATACAATAATATGCCAATTTCCTACAAGGAAAAGAGACATTATCATCCTTTTTCTCAAAAAAAAAAAAAAAGGTAGATAAGGACAAAAATAACACAGACATCAATTGGATTGAAACACAGACAGTAGAAGACCAAAAGAGTTAACAAACCTACGCCATGGCAACTGTGGGGAAACATAATATGGGGTATAGCACCAAACTTTCCAATAGCAGGGAATCTGAACTATGACCCAAAGCTAATGTGCATACAAAAAAGAACACTTGCTATTAAAAAACAACAAATAAGCAATTAAGCATCATGCCAATCATGTTCGGTTGACACTACACTACACAATATCCAGAACAAACAGCACCTGATTCCAACTGAAATCAGTGAAGACGTGTGAGACCTCAAACTCAAGCCAACCTTAAAGGACTCGAGAGTCCTTTGCATGCGCTCAAACCAACATCAGTATCCCCTTAAGGCTAGCGATTGATGTAATTAGCCTGTTCTTATAGTGGTGGAAAAAGCTTATCTTTGAATATTTCACTGAAATATAAAACACCACCATGACTTTAAAGGAGATCATCCAAACCCAACACATGTGCAAAGGAGTTAAATAACATGAGAAGCACATTTGGTAATCAAATATCAGCATTAAGCTTCAAACAATACAGATAGAATCTTCATTCCTTATGATTTCATGAAAAACCAGACGGGCAAAAAGAAAAGGGGGAGAGGGAAAAAAATAGAGGAAAATCAGAAGTAATTGCAAGCTATATTGAAGTTTTTTTTTTTGTTTTTTAAGCTATATTGAAGTTGAGATTAAGTGCGATGTACTTAACCTTCCTTTTAATAGGAACTTTCTCATCAACAAATTTTGCTGCCAATACATTAAAAGACTTCTTCCGTCCACGTCCTCGGGTTTTAGTAAGTTGACTGGAGGCCGACTCGGATTTAGCTGCAGTTGAGCTCTCAAAAGGCACAACATTCTGACTAGGTACATTCCTATCAATTAACCCTGAGGACAGCAGATTTGGAAATAGAATAGCAGAGAAATATTAAAGCTGAGGAAGAACAGAAAACAAAACCGTAGCAACATAAGTAAAAGTAGTACTCTAAGTACTAATGTAATGGATGAGAATAAATGCCAGAAAAGAAGAAGTTGTTGCCACCAATGGATGCTGTTAGAGATGTGCCCCCCATCAGCTCTCTAAGTCACCCAAGCTTGATCCATATACTCCACAAACCTCACTGCCTACAGCCAACTGGTTTACGCTTGTATGTTTGAAAAGTCTAACATGGAGGCAGGGATTACGTGGTCTCTAAGAAGGGCACGGTACAACAACCAACTGGTGACAATGGGTGAAGGAACAATGGTTGGCCTTTGAAGCTCCTTGGTCACTCCTAAAACCGTGTCCAACACATCTTGAATGTGTCTTAACTAACCATTAAATGTACCATATCGGACACTTAACCGATACTTCACGGACACTTGTGAGAGAAATTTAAGCCATTGTATGTCAAAAGTTGGAAGGAAAAGGAGCAGGGAAGGGAAAAATAAAACAGAACTTCACCAAAAATTGGACTACTGAGTTGAAAAAGATCCATTCAATAGAAATGAAAGGTATAGCACTATAGCGTCAATTCCCACATCTTGATCTAATATAAATCTCCTTCTCAAATTCTTACATTCATTCGTGAGGTTGCTTACATTAGTTCCACATTGTTTCTGCAGCATGAGTCTACCTTTCAAAATAGAACAAAAAACACAAGTCTGTAGGAGATCTACTGCCTTGTCAATATTGTGCTATTGTGATCATTTATCAGAGGAAATTGGTTATAACCGATGAAACTATTAGTAGATTATGTACCCAACGCACCTCTCCCAAACTATTATTATTGGTTATCACTGTGTCCGAAACCTTCCCATGCACATGAGCCCCACACTCACTGGACTGGACGGCTGCGGACACAGATGTGTGTCCAAACCATTTTCTAATAAGAAAGCACCACATATTGGTCACAGAAATTTCCAATATAGATAGACGAAACTGTTAGACAAGTGCACCGATTTATTAATAATTCACCCACCCTAACGCAGTTATTTTCTTTTTATTCTAACTCTCAAAAATTTAAATTTACACCGGAGTAGTATATCGTGCTACAAATAAGGAGAGGTCCACGTGCATTGTATATTCCAGAGCTAGGCTTGTCTAAAGAGTAACTATTGTACTCATAAAAAGATAACATATATACAATACACAATCTTATAATGAATGTAATCAATACACGCGAGGACCTTCTATAAATAGAAGGTTCGCAACAACAACAAAATAACTACAACAACAAAATCGTCTCAAAGATAGGACAGCAATATGTACTAGGGTTTACAACAAAAAAATCGTCGTAATACCCGCAGTAGTCGAAAGAAACTTAGTCGACGAGGTGTCCAATAATAAATTGAGATTTCACATTCAAAATATAGTAACTAGGACTGAGGCTAACAAGAGAAGTAAACAATGAAATTGAGAACCTGTTCCAGTTTGCGAACAGGTTAAAGAGTCTGCGATCGCGGCAGCAGCTCCACTCCTGTCGGCATCATCATCTTCTGCTTCTTTAATTTCTAATTCAACATCCACGGAGACCTCGCTAGAACTACTCGACGACGAACTCCGTCCACGGTCACGGTCAATGTTGTCACGGTGGTGATTCTCCGGCGACTCCGCCATCTTTAAGAAAGAGAAGTTAACGGAGAGAGAGAGAGAGAGAGAGAGAGAGAGAGAGGGAGAGGGATGGTGGATGCGCTGTTAGATATAAAGAAAGGCTTTAAAGGTGGTTTTGGAATGTATTCTGTTTTTCACATCAATTCACATGGCGGAGTTTGCACTTTGCAGAGTAGTCGGTTGGTTTCTCCTTTTGTTCTTCTCATGATTCCTTCCAGAAAGAGGAGAGAGAGAGAGAGAGAGAGAAGGCGGGGGAAGGAAACCGTGGGAAAAGACACGTCAATTTCTCCTTCGGCCACGTACCTATGGGAAAATTATTTGGTGTACAGTGTCCCACCTTCTGTCTTCGCCATATTAGGCAACCGCGGGCCAACGGGCCTGTGGCGCAGTGGCATACTGGCATGGGAGGCTTTAGAGCATTCGCAATGGGAATAATTAAAATGTGTCACGTCAGCATTTGATTATTCATTTAGTTTATAATCAAACTTAACTTCTACCTCTATATTGGTTATTTTTGTATCCCGAACAAAACAAACCCCATAATACACAATGCACATATGTTCAATCGCAAACGAGTTCAAATTACGCACCCGACCACACCAAATTATTCGTATCGATGAGACGATTCCAATGTAGGGTGTTTTTGAATTATTGAGTTTTGAGTTTAGTTATTGAGTTTGGTTATTGAGTTTTGATTATTAGTAAAAGTTGTTAAGTTTGATTATGGAATGAGTGGAATTTGATTATTTGTTAAAAGACTTGTAATTTTGATTATTACAATGTGGGGTATTTTTTGAGCATTGTTGTTAAGTTTGCTTATTCACAATCATTTGCTTATTACAATGCGGATTTAGTGCCCGGTGAAGGGGTCTCGGGTTCGAGTAGATAGATTTATGATCGGTCTGCGTTGTTATTTAACTACTAACTACTAATGTTACCGGTGACAAAAAATAAAAAAAGACACCCACCACGGGTTAGGATTGCGCAAGTCAGATAAGAGGTTAGTTCGTACTGAGATGAACGGCTGGATACCGCTCAGCATCCCACTTGGCAAGGGGTGCTTGGCAGCATCCCGAGTCCCACACAAATATACATAGATCCAGCTGGAAACATCTTGTTAGATTATATGTGTGAGCGCTTTTTTAATCATTTTTTATATTTTAAAGCTCGTCAAAAATACCAATTATGTCAAAAAATACATTCATCGTATATCAATAAATACATGATTGTACTATAGCAATCTTGACGTAAATGATTTCCAATCCAGATTGCGTGTTTATTTATTTTTCCCAAGTTATACAAGTATCGAAGTCACATTCATGATGAAAACCCAATCAATGGAGTATAATTTTTTGACACAATTTATGTTCTCAACAAGTTTAAAAAAGTTTAACAGTTCCGCTCTCATGAAAGCTTACAAAATCACATATGTTCTGCTCTCATGGCTGCTATGGCTTCATCAAGTACGTTTTTTTTCTTATGTGAACCCACCAAAAAGTAAGTACATCCCTGCCAGACATTATATTGATCTGATGGAACCACTTTTTAGTTAGGTGACCCACATAATTTAGTTTTAGGTAACCTAAATAAGATCACACTGGCCTACGGACTCTGTCACAGTATTTTTTGATATTTTTCATAAATTTCTTCAAATGTGTTAAGCATCTCCAGGGGAGTTGGGGGGCTGCTGTCCCTTCAATGGACAGCAGCGTGCTGTCCCGGCCTAGGGGGCCCCGCTCTGGTCTTGGTCCGATGATCAAAAACTCACTTTGTAATGCTCGTCGAGTTGAACTACTATGTAAAAAAATCAACTCGATCGGATATTATTAAGTGCCTAATCGAAACATTTTTATCTTGAAAAGAATAAATCCAAAACACTGGATCAAATCTACTAGAATCCATTATTGGCAAGTTATATGTGTTCCGATCAGGCACTTAAAGATATCTAATCAAACTGATTTTTTGCATATTTGTTCAACTTGACGAGCTCTACGAAGTGAACGTTTCCGATTGTCGGACCAAGATCGGAGCGGGGCCCCCTCGGCTAGGACAGCACACTGCTGCCTCTTGAAGGGACAGCAGCCCCCCCCAAGTCCCATCCCCAGCAGCTCCTAGCCATTTTGGCTAGGTAATATGCCAGATATTAGTTTAGCTAGCCACTTGTTTAAGTCCCCCACTAGACTAGGCATTAAGCTATGCAGAGGGAAAAATTCCAACGGCTTGCTACCCAACAGTGCAATCAGCAAAATTCAGTCCTGATTGTTCTTTGAAGAATCGAGACAGTTGCGTTGTCGATTGATGCAGTTGCTTTGTCAAGCACCAGTATCCTGCTTCTACTCAAAAGGGCACGACCCAAACAGAGCAGTTGCCTCTGTGGCTCTGTCCCATGCGCTCCAGTTTGAACCATCTTCCACAACTGAAATAGCAAGAGGGCTCGCCAATTACTAGATCAGTAGAGAAGGTAAAGGATACTGCATTTGCATCATAAATTTGTTGAGGGAGTGGAAAAGGCAATACAAAATTACGGGAAGACAAATGAATAAATTTGGCTTCTTCACTTCATCAGGTTCTCGTCTCTTCATCTTACCCAATAAGTCGAGGCCCAGTTCTTTCTCCTGACAATTTCACTAAGCTCACTTTCCAATAACCTTGTGAAGAAACAAATAGAGATCACGAAATTGTTAATTGCAAACTCATATACTAATACAAGACGCGTGCGCGGAGAGAGAGAATAGGATTCACATATTACCACCCATATTTCTTTGTCGGTATGCTGAGATAAAGGCTCCAAATATCTCACAGTTCCGTTACAAAGAGTGGCATCTTGCGGTATAATCCCAAAACGAGACCTCAAATCATGAAGTCCCAAGCGTCGATATGTCTATTCCATCAACTACAATCTTCCACCTGAAGGCTCCACTAGACGGAACAAAGCACCTATGAGCGTAGTATTCCCACTTCCAGTTCTTCCAAGTTCCAACAATACCAATTTTTGTGCCCTCCTCCAAATGTGCAACTTATCCCACAAAGAACAAGTGGTGCATCCGGCCTATATCTGATCTGTTTTAACATCATGTTCTGTTAGTTGCTATGCTTTTCTTTCTGTTAGTTTAAATGTTAATGGATATATTTGCTGAATTCCAACGGCTTGCTGCAAAAAAAAAGGGGGTAAACTTCAACTGGTATTCTTTTACTGGAATACTGTATCCAAATTTCTGGAAAACTGTATCCAAGTTCTATTCTTTTACCATTTGGACCACCTAGAGGGACATTATATTTGGAAGACAAAGTCGTGATTGAGAGCTTACGTTAGTGGGACACTAGCCCTCTACAAAGAGACACAGACACGCAGACCCCACACAGACCTGCGTACTTGATATTGAAACACCTCCATTGGAGCAGAAACTTAGTAGCAGCAGAAAACTTGAAACAAAACCTGCATACTTGATATTGAAACACCTCCATTGCAGCATCAACATGATATGGGACAATCCACACTTTCAGTCAAACATCCAGACCATCCATGGCCATAAAATCCAGTGGACCATACCCAAAAGCATGAGAAAGACCTGAAGATCTTATTGACAAACAGTTCCTCTCCTATCTATATTAAGGGAAGGTACCAAAGAAGCTTAGGATGTTCATCTAGAAACAGAGAAGTAATTATTTGTGGCCATGTCCTTGAAGATCTAATTGACAAACAGTTCCTCTCCACATGGTTACAAGGAGTAGGCATTAACGGAAAAAAGAAGAAGAAAACATATGCAAGCAAATCCAAATAAACTAATAGAGAACATGACAAAGGAAATAACAACTTCCATATCAATCGAACCCAGGATCTTGGAAAACTGTCCTAATGGGATTAACCATGGCTTGATCTGGATTCCCAGTTCTCAACCTTTATAGGGAATTGTGGTAACCATAGTTTTACATGTAATTTAGGTACCAATTCTATAATTATAATCTAAATCGCACAAATAATCTTCTCTGATTTCATACCCCAATTAACACTTATGAACAAATTACAGAATCTAAACCCAAATCATGAAGTTGAAATTAATTTCGGGAGAGAGAGGAAATAGGAATACCTTGTCGGTGTTGAGGATGATGAAAAATCTCCAAAACCCTAGCGTTTGCTGCTTGTTCAAAGCGAGGGAAAGCGAGAGTGACGATGAAGCTTTGCGTGGGAGTTGAGAAAACGAGGGAAGGAGAGAGGGAGAAGCGGAAGAAATCAGCGAGGTATGGTAGCACCACGCCAGTTTGCCGACCGTGAAGCTAGCTTGCTGGGTTTGCCGTTTTTGTGCTTTGGCTAGCTATTATAGCTAAAAGCTCCAATTGCTTAGGCAGTTGGAGATGCTCTTACAGCTTTAGGAACACTTCCTAGAAGTTTCTTGGTACGAAGTGCACACAAGCTACCCTAGTACGCTCTGCATTACCCAAAATTTTTTTTTCGGAAGAGTTACAAGTTTCAGGTCAATGAGCAAAATGTTCAATCACCAGTACACAATGCATCAGCATCCCTATTTCCAGCCACAATCGTCAAAATTTACGACCAGAAATGGAACTACCTAAACTTAGACGCAAAGTACAATATAGTCATGCCATTTAACGGCGTGATAAAGAACAGAACATGTTCAACTCCCACTGGAAAACTAACAGGACCAGTCAATTTGCACCAGAAAAGAAAAAGCAAAATCTACACACAAAATAAATTACCGTTATAAGTAACACACCAGTAGTTCAACAAAACATGACAGGTCAAGAAGCTGATAGACCACCCTAAAAGTCACAATAAACACAACAAACCGGCTCTTTACTGAAACCCGGCTTGAGAAATACATGACAATTTTTATATTACCACCAATAAAGGATACTTCTTTCTTGACCGAGAATGATGGATTGAATCCTGAAAAGCTCTAATGCCTTGTGATATAGGACCAAGTTTATCTCCTGCTTTACAAACCTGAGCTACTCCAGTCTACAAGTTGCTATCCCACCGAAATGTATTTTGTTTATGCAGCCACCGAGTGACCTACTGTTATACTACAAGGTGTACAACCGCATTAACCCTCTGATCACCAATATGAGAGAATGAGTTCAAAGGCCTGAAAATTTATGGAGGTCCACTGATGATCCATCATATGAAAAGCCTTGAGAGCTCATCTAGATATCTAGTGAACAGGGTGACTGCTTTGCAACATTGACCATACCGAACCTTACTCGGTTCGCTTCATTTCACTGCATTTAGAAACAGATCCATCTCCCGCAGATCTAAGTCCCAATGCGTGCGCAAACATTCTCTTTGCTGCTCCCATATGCTCCTCTTTCAAGTTCTCTTTGTAACCACTCACCTCACTTCTTTGTGGTCGAGATGTTCCAGGCCTAGTACATGCTTTAAAGTTGCTAAGTTTTGGCGTACACTTTCGACTGGACATGACGTTGGCCTCTTCATGAGTTTGAATGCTCAAATTTGTACCCCCTTGTTCCTTCTCTTGAATATTCATCCCATGAGTTACCTCTCCATATTCCTTAGTATCCCTAAGGCTGAGTGCTTGATTAGATGGGTTGATTCTTCCCCCAAGCGCATGTGTGATCATACGGTGGGCAACTACAGGATTGCTTCGTGGCTTCTGCTTTGTAGGTTCACTAGTTTCACCATCATATTTTGTAAAGATTCGCTCGCGGGCGGCCATATAAGCTGTTTCCCTTTCCTCTAGTGAAAACTGATCAGTAGTAGTTTCTACCTTCAATACTGAAACATATAAAATAGGTAAGATATTCAAGAAATATATGCACATGTAAATGCAATACGCATAGGTTTATGTATATATATACTAGTTGCACATATAACACTTGTGCATGCATAAAACCAATCTCCTATTGTTGGTAATAAACTTTTGCCACATCTATCTCTCAAATGATGATGAAATCACATCAGCAGTCACAGCTCAGGCATTTGGAAACCCAAACCTAAAGATCATTGCAGTTATCTCAAATAGCTTTAGAAGTTTTTTATTTTTTTGGTTTTCAGTGACTTCCTTAGACTTAACATGAAGCAACCATAAAGCGAGGCAGTTTTGAACTGATGAACAGCTATAAAGATTACACATAGCATTGAACTTTGCATTCACCAAGTGATGTGGGACTTGTGACCACTCATCCAAACGTCTACTTGGACTCTTTACCGGAGCCCAGGCTCTGATACCACTTTGATGACCCGCTCCTGCCTTGTACAATACTGTCTGCTTTGGCCGCCAAAACCCATGGACTTCCCAATAGGCGACCCATCCTCGCATTGTTGCAGTATGAGCATGCTTAACTGTGAAGTTCCAAAGGGCTTCGGCACCCTCACAGTTTTAAAAGCCTTGTACAAGGTTGGGTCATGATTTATTGTATATAATACACAACTTTACATTCACCAGGCGATGTGGGACTTGGGACCACCCATCCAAACGTCTACCGGGACTCCCTACTGGAGCCCTGCCCCAGCCTGGCTATGGGGTGTCACATATTCTATTTATCTAAATTACCTTTTGTTTTTGGTAGTGCTGTCACTGTCAGCATTCCAAGGGGACTAATGTAGAAGGGTTTCATATGAAGCTTCGTATGGCAAAATGACATGCTTAAATTTGTTGCAAGACTAGCAAGTTTAACATTCAGTGCCTTCAGATACTAGTTCATTCCAAGACTTCCATTGCCACGAGTCCTTCACTCTCTCAGCCTAGTCAAGACGGTTAATTACATGATCGCAATTGAACTCCGCAATTCATTCCACTGTCAGATATGGTCCAGAGTCCCTCTCTCAAACACGAAACAACATTCTGTAAGGTATGGAGTTTGTGGTCGACATGGTTAGTTAATCATGCAAATACCCTTCTTTTTAGATATAAAATAAAAAATCGAATGTATTTTCTAATACTTTAAAAGATCCCAATGGTCTTGCACAATACAGAAATGAAAAAAAAAAAAAAAAAACCTGTTGAAGCTTGGTTTCTCCTTAATAGTTGGTGTGATGTTGTCGGAGGCCGAACTTCATCATACTGCCACAATAAATCACTGACGAGGATGGGTGGTCTGTAAATAGTAACAAAAGAGAAGATTAGAGGGGTAAAGACGACAAGATGAGAAACAAAACCTGTTACCAAAAGTTCAAACTTCACAAACCACACTATATCCTTCTCTTCTCCATTTATATAAACAGGACAATCCTCTATTTTGGGGGCAATTAATTGAAAAAAAAAGTTGCATTTTTCACATTAAAACAAAGTTTCCCATTGGTTCGCAGCTATCCAACCGCTACAGGTGAAGTTCTTTCAAATAGACTATAACTAGCAAATGAGATCCAAGAATTAGAAGCCCTGCCAGTAGTGAAGTGCTCACAACAAAGAAAGACTCTGCAAAGTCAAAAACAGTTCGGAGAGATGAATAATTGAACGTACATGCTGAAAATGAAAAGGGCAGAGCTATTAAGTTTGTTTCCTTATACAAGCCTAGGGCAATCACCAAAAACATTTGTGTGAGGTTGCCACAGGCACAACCCTATACATTGAAGCTTCACAGCATGAACCTCTACCCAAAAGAAGGAAGAACTCAAATGCATAAAAGTAATTATTCAAAGGAAGAGCATTCCATAGCAGATGATAGCGAAACATTTTATTTTTCAACCAGTCAATCGCTGAAACATCACAAACAGTATATTTGCCAAAGGCTAGTCAAAAGAGCAAAGCCTGGTAAACTGACTAGCTAATCAATTATGCAACTCAGATCTAAGGTCATAGTATTAGATGAGCTATAAGGCATCATATTTGCTCCTACATGTGTTTCAGGCCAGTGTTGTACTCTTTTATGCCCTAGAAAATAATACACACCTTTGTCCCGCCTTAACAATGCTATTGTTCAAAGCATCTTAAACAATATCCTAGTAACTGCACACAAAGAGTGCATCTCTGGCTTCAGAAGAATATTAGTATATATGCTTTATTTTTTCCATTCAGCGAGTTTAGCCAACCTCAATTACAATCCTCTGCATTAGCACGCAATTTTCATTAATTTCCTGGAAATTAAGACATGTTTACTGAACCTCACAAAATTCAAGAGATCAAAATGATTGAACACTTTCTGACTTGGCATACCTTGATTGGCTAGATGGTTTTGAAAATTCCTACAAACGAAAATCGAGCCAACCAATTTGACTTTTGGATGATTGATTTATCATTAATATGCAAACATAATTCGAAAAGAGTGCCACCCGTATACATGAGAAATATGCGCAGAACTCTACAGTTGAGCAAATGGAGCACATCAAAGCTGCACAAAAAGCACCAAAAAAAAAAAAAAAAAAACCAATTGTTGAGAACCAATTACAAAAAATGGCCAAAGCTCTAATTCCAAAACAAAAAGAGGGCCACCGTGCCTTCAAAAATCAGTTCCTCTGTGTCCAAATAAAACACATCAAACCTCAGGGCCACAGCACCAAGCCTTTTCCTCCCTCTCGTCAATTCTAGCCCCTCCCCCAGACAATTGAAGCTCCAAAACACGACAGGAAAACCCACGTTGTCGCAAACGAAAGAACAAACATCTTTCAAGGCTCCCCAGTCAGCAAACAATGAATAATGAGGTGATCCACCGACTCACCATCTCTTTTGCAAAACATCACAAACTGACATGGACTTTTTCATCAGATAAGGTTGTCAACGGTAAAAATGTGCTGCACTCTACCCAAAGAACACAACCTTTGTCGGTGCCTTTGTCTCCAAATAGCCCTATAAGTTAAAGCACTACTCCTACCACCCACCAAAGCTCTATAATTGGACTTCACCCAAAGTTTGCCAGCTTTGACCCCACCTCAGCGTCCCCGAAATAGGCAGCTCATAATGTAACCCCAACAGGCACAACAGCTCTTCTACCTCCAGTCACTCGACTCTAAATGCAAAGCACTATCCCAAAAAAACAAAAAGTGTTTCCCTTCCTCCTCAAGTGGTGACTGACCGCATCACGTCTATCGACTGGTATCCTTGAAAGAGCTGGAAAATCACCTACAACCTAGCATCTAGGCCCCGAACCCAACTCCCACAGCACTGTCTGCAACAAACCTCGAATTTAACTGAGACTAATGTTTTCTCCTAACTTCCTTCCTATGACCAACCCCATAAGGCACCTGCTCACCTTCAAAGACATCCAAATAAAGTCCCAAATTTTACCTGTACGACTGTCCTCGAAATTTCCCTCTTGTAGGCATATAAGAGTAGAGCCAACTCCCCAAAATTTCAATCCCTGATACTCATAGGAGCACAAGCCAAGTATCCCATAAGATGATAAATCAACTATTCACCAACCACCCCCCACCCCCCCAAAAGGAAAAAACACACAAAAAAACGCCCACGCATCCACCCGCTCACCATCCACCCAAGCAAATCCCGTTTCAAACTTGTCTGCTATTGCTGATTAAAAAAAAAAAATTACTTGTCCGCTATAGAGGCAGGAATAGTGAACCTAAAAAAAATATAGATAGGCAAGCTAGACAGCTTGCTTTTAATTAAAGTAAATTCGATATCCCTCAAGAATTAGAGTCTCTTCCACCCACCAGCCACTTTCAAAATCTTTCTAGACTTAAATCTCATCCACACTTACCTTTGAAACAGGATCCCAAAGATGGGGAATGGCTCCCACATTACAACCAGAATAGAGGCAAGGGCATGAACACCGGGGACTCACCAACCAAAGGCAAATCTGACTTGCCAACATTCACCTTCAACAAGAAACAACTCAAAACAAAGAACATACAATGATGATAAACTGGTACTGTCAAAGTAGAAAGTAACATCAACAACTAGCACATGTGTAGCTGGAAAGGAGACAACGCCCACCCATCCCACTGGATAACCCTTTAAATAGTATCACTTCATACGCCTTGACCTTCCTCAATAACATCGAAGTACTAGAATATTAATTTCCTTATCAACTAACTTTGCAACCTCAAATTTAAGCACATGTGATAAAAATATATGGAAGGAAGCTATGTTACTTTGCCTAAACTATAATATAAACCTGTAGATATGTGTATTCCAGTGGGTCTATAAGTATGCTTCATGATAACATTGGCAAACATAATGCACACATATACAGGCTTCATGCAATGGAAAAGTAACGTGAACAATTGCTGCAGGCAGCTCAGGCTCCAGTTTTCACGTACATTGATGTCTCCAGACAGCACTCCAAAATTAAATGTCGATCATCTCCTTCTCCAACAGATCGATGGGAAAACCTAGTACGGTTGAACAACCCATTGAAAACTTCAATGTTAAAAGGCCATTAGGCAGGGTAACAATGGCATCTTATGGTCAACAAAATATATTCTCCAAAATAAAGATAGAACTCCAAAACTTAAATGATAATTTGAAGAGCAAAAAAGATTAAAAGAAGTACCCAAAAATATCAGCGAGACGATGCAAGAGAAGGCGGTTGTAAGCATTCATTGGTTCTAACTCCAGCACCCCATCCGATCTGCAATACAACATCAACATTTAACACACTCCTCACAACATAGAATCATGTATAAGCCATGTAAGATTTACGAAACATCAATGAAAGAAGGAGCTCATGGAAAGAATCCAACTTCAAACTTATGATCTCCTAGGATGGCACAAACTCGTCCTGCTTCTTTCCCTCCCCATGTCCACTTCCAATGTCAACACCTATGTAATTGCGACACAGACAAGGACAGACACCGACACGCAAAATTTTCGAACCAAAGAGGACATGACACGCCTGGGGGACAAGTAAATTCAATAAGACTTAATAAAAAAAGAATCTATAAAAAAGATGCATGTTTAATTTTTTCATAACATACTTTGAATTTTATTATTCCACACTTCATGTTTCACCATTATAGTACACGCACAAATAATCCACATTTTTATACATATTCTCGCTGAAATAAGAGTTTGGAAGAGAGAAAATAGGAGAGGAGAGGACAGAGAGACCTACCATTTATGGTTTAATAACTATACTAATAATTTTTCTCCGCTCTTAGAACTTGCGATTCTTATAATTTTGACCCACTTAAAATGTTTTTATAATTGCATGTTGTCAAAGTGTCCAGAATATGTCTTGAGCATGTTCTTTTTTCTATTTTTTTTTATAAGTAAATAAATTATATAAAAGAAGACATTAAGGGAATGTCGCCCGTATACAAATAGGCCACGAGACAAAAAGGCCCTATACACTTCCAATAAAAAAAAAAGCTCAAACCAATCTAAAAAGTGGTGAAGAGAAGGATCACATTCTCTCTTGTCCCAACTAAACAAACTATTCACCAGAAAACTTTTGATTCTAAATAAAGGCTTTTCAACCCCTTCAAAGTGTCTCAAATTTCTTTCCCGCTAAATGATCCACATTAAACAAAGAGGGATCAAAAACCAAACTTGCTTCCGCCTATTTCCAACTTTTGCACCTCTCCAAGCGATTAAGAGTTCCATCACTCTCCTTGACATGACCTATCGCATAGCAAACCAAGAAAGTACCATAGTCCAAAGCTCCCAAGCCACCGGGCAATGCATGAGGAGATGATCAACCAACTCCGCATCTCTTTTGCACATACGACACCAATTGACAAAGATTCTCTGCCTTCAGATCAAATTATCAATGGTAAGAATCTTGCCCTAAGCCGCACACCAAATAAAAAAACTCACCTTTAAGCATGTTCTTGGGGTGTCCAAATGTGTTGGGAGAGTCAAAAAAATTTCGGACACTTTGAAATTGAGTGTCAGACGTGTCCAAAGCACGTCTTGGAGCGTCCGAGTATGTCGGAAGAGTGTCAACCAAAAAATAATGCCAAAAAAAGTGGAACCCTTTAAAATTGAGTGTCTGACACATGTCCGGAGCGTAGGGCTGTAAACGAACCGAATCTAGCCAAACCATGTTAAGTTCGGCTCGGGTTCATAAATGTACTAGTTCAGCTCGAGTTCAATTTGAGCCTGAACAACTTGGCTCGAGTTCGGCTCGTTCAAATTTTTCAAGGCTTGGGTTCGGCTCGGTTGGGTTCGTTAAGGTACTAGTTTGGCTCGGGTTCGATTCGAACCTGAACATCTTGGCTCGAGTTTGGCTTGTTAAACTCAAATGAATCGAGCTGAGCCAAATCTAAGCTCGAATTGAGCTCGTCAAGACTTTGGTTTGGTTCGGCTCAGTTCATTAAACTCAATTGAATCCAAACTCTCTCATTAATCGTACAGAATTTTGGAGAAAAATAAGTATTGAATTATTTATAAAACCTTAAAAAATTTAATATTTAAAAATAGACCCCTATTGAATTATTAATTAAATTTAAGTATAGGTTCACAAGCCTAACGAACCGAATACCGTTACGCTCAAGTTCGTCTCATTTACGGAACGAGCCTAGAATTGAGGTTCAGGTTCAGTTAGTTTAGCAGACGAATCAAACTCGAACGAGCTCTTGCCAAACCGAGCCTCAAACTCGCGAACGGCTCAATTCATTTACAGCCTTGAGCGTGTCAGTGTCCAGGGAGTGTCCGACATCTGACATCGGTACATTGCCTTCGACAAAGTGTCCGTGCTACATAGGTACTCACTATGCCACTCAGCAAAGCCTTTTTCCAAGTACTTAAGGCTGGTTGTATGAATCCTATTTATTCATAGCTCGGTCAAGGGGCATAATACGAGTAAAATCGCAAGCTAACATATGTCTTTATTATCCCAACCAAGTTAATATACATCCCACATCACCTCACATTAGAGGTGGTCTAGTGGAAGTACTATGGAACACGATGCCCTTGACAAAACTCAATGGAGAAAACAGATTCCTGTAGCCGACTCCAGTTAAGTGGCAAGGCTCAGTTTGGTTTGGTCGCATCAACTCACATTGCTCTCAATATGGATGTGTTTCATCGTTTCCTAGCTGGTGCACCTGTCAGCCTTCATTGAACAACATCAAACCATCTAAATAAAAGTTTCCTCATTTCATTTTCGATAATCCATATATCTACTGTTCAAAGAATCAATTCAGCCCAAATTTTCCCGATTTAGCTGCAGATCCAATCAGAATCCTTATCTCAGCTAGGTTCCCATTGCTACATGATAATCCTTATCTCAGCTAGGTTCCCATTGCTACATGATACTCCCGCCTATGATATCTTGCAGATATTCCCTCTTGATCTCAAGGTCATACAACAGTCAAACTAGCCCTGAAACTTGTCCTCCATTCAGTCCATCATATATAGCGAGTAACTCAAACACCAATATGTCCCTCGAATCAATGGTCAAGCCTCGATATCAATATTAGACACTCTTTGGTGTTTGAGGCCTTCAATAACAATCCACACATTAACACGATGACTTTCAGTATAATTTAGTATCCCCTTGATTCTGGAGCTTAGCATTTAGATTTTTATTCAACGTTCACTACTGCTTTTGTTTAATCAACTTAAGGCCCCATCTGGAAAACACGTTTGGGCATTTAGATTTTTATTCAACGTTTACTTCTGCTTTTGTTTGATCAACTTAAGGCCCCATCTGGAAAACACGTTTGGGCCGCCCAAACATGACAATACAAACTGTTTGGCAATCGCGCAATCCATTTTGTAATGGTAACCAAAAGTGCAAAATCATGTTTACCAAACGTCACCATGGGCATTCATCCCTTTTAGTTGTAATACCTGTTGTGCCTAACACTTGTTTAAAAAAAATTGTGTCGCAAAAAAACCACCACAGGATACTAATGTTAAACAGAGACATGGAATGCGCACCAGCCAGAATTTTGCTTGTGCACAAAAACCTTAAACACTCCATGCTTTTGGCCAAGAGGTTGTAGAAGTAATGAATACACACACAAACAATTCAAAGATTCAAACACAACAACGATCTTGATCCACTTGAGCTAAACTTGGGCAATTTGGAAGTTGTAGTTATAGTGCTTAAACATTGATTTACTAGCTTCTCTATGTTGCACAGTTGCACGACTCTTCTATAACATGAATTTAACCAAATAGCCTGCTTTTGAGCAAAATTAAATTTAAATCACCGATACAGTCAAAAGAAAGACACCTTGGATCCTCTTGAAGAAAATTTATTAAGGCTTCTTCCATAGAAAGAACAAGGTGCTTGCAGGGAAGATTGTCCTTCACAAGAAAAGCCAACTCCTCGACCTGCATTTTCCTAACTTGAATTAATAGAGAATCAAGTGGCTCAAAGAAAACATCCATACACAAGAAATGTAAACAGGGCACTATTAAATTACATCTCTTGCACATTCACACGACTTCAGCAGTGGTTTCAAGAAGGTGTATCAACTATCAACTACCCACCAACACCACTAGTAAGTCCCCTTGATAGAAGAATACTAAATGTTTTGTGGATATTATGGGTCCATAACCTACGAATCATATAGCCTGTCATCAATCAAATCAAGCATTCGAAGTCCTGCATAGGAAAGCAGACACTTATCTTGCGCGCACCGTGTGTGTGCATAACACACATTTAGATAGAGATTCAAGGAGGGAGCGAGTTCAAACACACATAGAATCCAACAAGCAACTCGAACAGTAATATTTTGAAAAGTACAAACTTGCTTTGATCGCTAATAAATAGAGGTAGATGATTTATCCCCGATTGGTGTTATGGCCAAGCCCCTTGAGATTGGATTTTCAGTGGGTTTTGAGGTGAGAGTATCTTAAAATAGATGGGTTTTGAGAATTATGTGATGGTCCTTTTCTTGCTTTTTCGAGGATTTGCATTCCTTTTCTTTCTTTTTAGCTAAAAAAAAAGGGTGGATAATCTAAAAAACTATCATATTTCTACGGCACAGTATTCAATATAATGCTGCTCATCTTCATTTCTCCAAGTCAAATAAGAGAAAAACCTTGAAAATAAAAGAAACATTAACACCAGCAATCTAAAAATCCAATGCACTCACATGAAAGAAGAAAGGCATCACTGAATGCATAGCCAAAACAATGAGGAAGAACGATGATCAGCTCAATGTCAAATAGAATACAAAATAGATCCTTTAACTTAACAATGGAGGGTTCTTTCTAACAGGTAGCTTATATGGACCCAAAACGGGGAAAGAAAACAAATAGCAGAGAAAAGCATAAATCCAAATGAGAATGTCAATTTTCTGAAGAAACTATGCTTCAGGCAAACAGCAGTCTCTGTAACCAGCCCTTCAATCACCTCCAAGCCCATTCTAAGAGCTGAAATCATGCCCAACAGAAGAACACATGGCTGAACAACCACCATTAGACTAACAAAACACGCTTCCATCAAAATACCTTATGCATCCACAGAATCCAACAGTAGTCCTTCCAGTAATTCCAAATCGGGCATTTAATTTTTAATTACTATAGCCAGTCAATCAACAACAGGTTTGCTATCCCAGGCCTCTCTTGCTTCAAGCAAATCTGGGCAATATCGCTTTGAGAGAACATCAACTTGTTCAGCGAATGACTTGATCCCATGTTCACCTATGTGACTGACCATTTGGTTCCACCGCCTGCGACATATATCTCCAGATCTATGTTCAAGAAGATTGTCCCAATCCACATCTTCAATGCAGCTTTCATCCAAGCTAAAAAGTGCATCAAGCATACGAAAGTCATCAGTGTCGGCCCAAATCCCTTCAGCCAACATAGGTGATGTTAACTGATTGTACCATTTCATACAGCAGTTTGCATCTGTTCGAGTTGACAACTTGTCACTAATTGCAGTCCAGCTGATATTATCCCTCAACATGCCGTATTTTGTCTTCTTTTCCTCAAAAGCCCTCAATTGCAAATCCGTGTTCACTAAGTCAAATAGACCCTGGTACTCGTCCTGAGACCAATGCCCATTCTTGAAGTTCGGACATTTTATTCTGCGCCAAGTATCTTTCAAGTGAACCCTGTGTTTGTTCAGTACGTCAGCCAACTCCTTCCATTTTGGCCCGTGTTTTGCATGATATTCCCTTATTTTTTCAAAATCTTCATCAGTCCATGTACGTGTTTCATCTCTTTCAAACAAACTATGAGCTCGGTAATATATAGCCTTATAAGGCCTATTACGAAAAGCAGTTCCAATTTCCTTCCAACAGTTTTTTATTTGGGGGAAAGAACTGCAGTGCAAAACCATGTGCAATCCCTCAACTTCATCCAAGTTATGAGCCCGTATATAGTTAAAAACAGCCTCTTTAATTCTCACATCTTCTTCAGGAGTAAACCGCTTACCCTGCAGTAATCCCTCTTCCTGGTTCTGTTCTTTCCCCTTACTCGGACCATCAGATGACGGGAAAACTTCTACATCACCAGAAAATCTAACTTTTTTAGATTTCACGTTAGGTTTAGGATCTTCAGGACAAGTTTCGACAGATTTGGGCTTCTTCCTATTCCCTTTGTTGCCATTTTTTGTCACCATTTCCTTTGTCTTTTTTCTAATTGAATGAGCTTTATCTTTGTTGCCTCCTAAATCTTTATCCCCAATCATAGTGCTTTCCACGCCCGGTTCCTCAACCATCATTTCTCGCACCCCACCACCCAAATCATCTTTACCCTCTTTCTTCCCCTTCTTCCTCTTCTTTTCCACCTTCTCACTAACATCCACATTATAGTTCTCCCCCACTTTCCCAACCTTTTCAGCAGCCACATTTTTCTTCTTCCCCTCAGCCATCATTTCTCGCACTCCACCACCCAAATCTTCTTTACCCTCTTTCTTCCTCTTCTTTTCCACCTTCTCACTAACATCTACATCATAGTTCTCCCCCACTTTCCCAACCTGTTCCACAGCTTTACTTTTCTTCTTCCCCTTGAAATCACCAACCTCCTTGTCCCTTCTCCCTTCACTATTCTTGTTCTTTTCAATCTGTTCTGTCCCATCCTTGATTTGAGCAATACTGTCATTCAGAGAGCATCTCTGCTCCTTCACTTCCTCATTTTTGTTCCTCTCATTATCCTTCAGGCTTTCCACTTGAAAAGAAAGAGATTCATTTCGATCTTTCTTGCTACCTTCCTTCTGCCTCTTCTTTTCTTTTCTAGCTCGGACTTCGTTATCATTTCTTAAGTCCTCTCCAACCATGTAAATCTCTTTATCTGACTTACAATTATCCTCAAGACGTTCTAATTTCCTCTTTTTTTCCATCTTCTCAATTTGTCTATTACCGTCGTCAGCTTTCTCATAGAGCTTTTTGTCCATATGCTTATTACGAGAACCATCAAGTTCAACAACAGTCGAAATCTCAATTTTCTTCTTATACTTCTTCTGTCTCTTATCCTCTTTGCTCTGTTCAAAACCATCTTCAATGATGGTATGCACTGTACCAGGACAGTAACTCACCTCTTTTAAAGCATTGGTCTCACTCTTGTTTTCCTTAGACTCCTTCCCCATCTTCCCTTCAATGGCTGCCACTTCCACACTTGTCCCCACGTGTATACTACCTCTATCAAGCTTCTTCACTATCGTTCTGCAAATAAGAAGAAATTACACTGGTAAGTGAGAAGCCCCATCGCCTCCATAGAAAAATAAAATACTCAACAGAGAGTAAAATTTCTGTTCTCCTACTTTGGTCTATGTAATTTCCAACACCAGATCTCTAGAAGAAGAGAGAATATTACCCACACCATTCACCGCCAAAACAAAAAACCATCATATAATCAATTCTCACAACCCATGTATTTTAAGCTTATAGAGTGTTAGACTATGATGGTCAGATGGTGAAAGACAATCTCAAGGCACTAAATAAAAAATTCCCAGTTCCTAGACACTATTTGCTAAACCGTCAAATTTGATCATTGTGTTTTCTGAAAGACCTCAAAGAGAAGACAATGAATCATCAAGATGTCTGCATACCATAGTTCTAAACACCATTGGGTCATCTCTTTGGCCTCTGAGATGGATGATACATCCCGGTTACACTGAAACGAACTGAAAATCGTAACTGAAGCCGCCAGCTCCATGACAAAGAACCAAATTCTTGTACCTATTAAGGCACCAAACGAAACCAGGTCACAAAATTCTCAATGAAATGCTGTCCTCCTTGATGAAGCCTCTACGCCAAAGTGGATTCAACTACACAACATTGCTTCAGTTTATTGAGCCACCAATAAACCATACTGCTACTGTATCCAATTTTTCCTCCACTCGTCAGCTCCCGAGAGAAAACTCCTTACTCCAACCTTATATAGCCTCAGCAATGCCAAAAGAACCTCGACGGAGAATCTCCTTCAGTAGAATACTTTTGCGAT
This sequence comes from Rhododendron kiyosumense, assembly GCA_019656275.1. Classification (NCBI taxonomy): domain Eukaryota; kingdom Viridiplantae; phylum Streptophyta; class Magnoliopsida; order Ericales; family Ericaceae; genus Rhododendron; species Rhododendron kiyosumense. The sequence goes on along the minus strand of BPLS01000412.1, from coordinate 858 downwards.
GCTTTCGACTATTTAAAGTAGGAATTCAAATCATGTCAACCCCACAATGTGATTTACACACCACCGTCCCAGCAAGCAACAACTCACTTTTGCAACCTAAGATGACTGTTTTGGCTTTCCTTTTTCCTCCTTGACCTTTCATTTTCCCCCGTGGTTCGTCTACTTCTTCATAGTAAAAGAACACCCTTTTCCCAGCTTAAAATGCACATGGGCTACGAGGCTCGGAAAAAGCATAAAAAAATTCAACAAACAGAACACTTGTACAGAGAGATATGAACAAAGAATGGTAGATTTCAGGAAGAATGGTGTTTCTTTGGAACGTGGTGTACTATATTGTCAACAACATACCATTTCTGGAAAACAAAAGTTAAACATGACAAGAAACACCACGCAATTCAAACACATCACAAAGGTGAGATACATTATCAAGTAGCCACAGAATGTCCCTAACCCTTGAAATGATCCTATTGTTGTGTCCGCAAGAACCAAACATGTTCATGCACAAACCAGAGGAAACCAAAATTACCAGTAAAATTAATTTCTGCAGGAAAATCCGACAACAATAGGATTGTAAGAAGAAAAAAAAAACGATTATAACCAACTGTAAGAAAAAAAACCAAATTCAAGGATTGTTAATTACTTCAAACCGAGGGGATTCAAACGCTAATTCACGGTACTCAGACACGGAAAAAGACAAAATTTCAAGTAAATAGCATAATCATATGAGATTGCAACAAACAGTAAAAAAAGGAGGGGGGGGAGGGTGTTGTTGGTTGTGGTGGAGAAATCGACAACGGATTAGCTGCTTACCATTGCGAATTCGGTCAAACTCATTCTCAAAGTGTGTGGCTTGATCAA
>BPLS01000411.1:428860-469747 GCA_019656275.1 Rhododendron kiyosumense | reverse complement strand
AAAAGGAAACTTTTCTAAAATATTTTGCAAAACATGTTGAGAACATTGACTGATCAAAATGGAAATGTCAAAAGAATTTATGAATGTAAGAAAATGTCATTGGCTAACAACACAATGTTTTGGTCCCTGTGTAAACTCTTTAACTCACCCATTAGTGATTACTCGAAACCCAACAGAAAAACTACGTTAAAATGAGAAGGAAAAAAAATCCATCATTCCGTTACTGAAGCTTCTATACTGATGATGATGATGGTTCAGGTTTCACTGAAGCAAACAGAGGTTGCTGTGGGACCGGGACAGTGGAGACGACATCGCTGTTGTGCAATCCACATTCTCCGGGGACTTGTAGTAATGCTACACAATATGTGTTTTGGGACAGTGTCCATCCTTCTCAGGCTGCTAACCAGGTTCTTGCTGATGCTTTGATCATTGAAGGAATCAATCTCATCGGATGAAGTTACATTGTCTGTGTCTCTGCTCTTGGTTCTACTCCTATAATGTCATGCGATCACCATGGTTTTCATACAAACTTGATTTATTGCAGTACTTGTAGTGTAGTAAGGGCATCCACTATATCCTGAAAATGGATAAGACATCCTTGAATCCAGGATTTTATTTGTATTTTCGAGATTATCTTACAAGCTGTGTGGTATTATATGAAGCTTTTTATATTATAAGCTGTTTATGCACACAAAACCGACATAGAAGAAAATGCAGAGTTGCATTCAACATATATGCGAATCGTGACAAAGGTGTATGAAAAGTCCAAAATCTCTTCTTGAACATGTATGAAACCAGTATCAAGTTGCTGAAGTACATACAAGCCAAAGGAAAAAGAACACATCGTCTTAGAAGAAATTCTAAGCTGTACCAACAGTTTGAAATACAGCAATGGAAGAAACAAAGTGCTGATAAAACTGGATATGGAAGTACTTGACTTGTTAGATGTGTTTGAGGAAATCCTGTGGATCAGTAGCTCAAGCATTGGGCGGACTTGTGCAGCTGAGTAACACGATCATCGCGAATGGTCCACGAATTTACATCCCCCAGCACTTGTATTGCTTTCCCAAGATGCCCTTCCGGGGACTGGGATGAGTTTAGCACCTCGTGGGCATCAGATTTCTTCATTTCCAACACCACTCCTGTTTTCTTTGCCTCATGCCCACGCTATATGGAGAACAAGAGAAGAATATTGTCACTACATAAGCAATCAAACACAATAGGCAACGATAACGTACTGTCATTTTAATTCACGCACCTGCAGATTTTCACCCTGAGGGTGAAGTTTTTTCCCAGCACTTTGGTTGCAGTTTCCAAGATATGGTGCTGGGTTAAAACTTCTTGTACCCACGTAGCCTTTAGAATAAACTTGTTCAGCTCTGCTTCTCTTGTCCCTTGATATCTGCAGAGACCTGAAACTCCTGTAGTCTAGATTTCTGGTGGGTGAAATAGAGTCCGGATATCCCATTGGCTGTGAAGTAAGATTAAGAAAAAAAGCACAGGGTGACTAAAAGGAACTAACATTTCCATTATAAGTAACGGAATTCAATACATTTAGGAAGAAACTGAGAAAAATGTTGAGTTAAGTTCTGAGGATCAATACGAGTGAAAATCAAACTGAAATCATGCAGCAATAAGATAAATAATGTGGTAAATCAAACAAAAATTATTTGTGTTCAGTGCAAAAGTCATCACTTTATGAATCTGTGCATTATGAGATATCATTTGCTAAGAAATTTAGAGTTGGTCAAAATGATTTGCAAAAGGTTAAGGTAAAAAAGTCCATAGAAGAGGCATGCGTACATGTTGGTAAGCAAAGTCCAGGTAGGTCTGTTGCTGAAATTGTCTTAAAGGAATCTGCAATTCCATTTCCTCAAAGTTATGCAAAAGAAAATCAAAGCAGATGAAACCATGGTAGGAATGAGGCAACTACAAATGAAAATCATCTGATTTCCTTACATATGCAGAATCATTTCTGTGGTAACCTTGTGCCATAAACGGGTACATTGCACCCTCACTTCTACCACACTGTCTGTACTTCATTGCCTGATTTGTAGTAGGAAAAGGAGGGAAACCGCAATAGGCTTGATCAAGAATAGGGGTATAGCTTTTGGAATCAGAAGGATAGAAAGCCCGCGGTGGATGCTGCATATTACTCTGCATTTCTCTTTGGCGTTCTTCTTTACTCTGAGCTACAGACACATACAGATTCCTTCCTTTAAAGTCAGTCCCTGTTTGGAAAAACGGGAAAAAAATGAATCAACTTCAAGAACTAAGCTTAGAAACTGCTTAAAATATAGAGATCAGAAGAGATTTAGCGACCATGAAGTGCATCCAAAGCCCTCTTTGCTTCTGCAGGAGTGGAGAAGTTCACAAAGCCAAATCCTTTACTAATCCCACTTTCGTGGCGCATCACTTTTGCAGAAGTCACCTTTCCGAAAGCACCAAAATGTTCTTCTAGTTGTCCTTCATCAACAGATGCATCAAGATACTTCACATACAGATTCAAAACCTTGGGCATTTCAATATTGCAATTGGTTAACTTGTGTTCACGTTTCAGAAGCTCTTCCCTTTCGGCCTTCTTCTGAGCCCTTCCAACAAACAACTTCTCTGATCCTGATCCACAAAAAAGACATGCACTTCAAAATCTATCTTTGTGATCTACTGAGAAAAGCTAGTGCAAGTGAAGAAGTAGCATATTTACCTAGGAGTGAACCATTCAAGGCCTCAACAGCCTTCTTAGCCTCCTCATATGACTCAAAGTTGACAAATCCGAAACCCTTTGATTTCCCCTCAGCATCTTTCATGATCAAAACATTGCGGACTTTCCCATATTCAGAAAACTTTTCTACAAGGATGTCTTCTGTCACAAACTCGCCCAGATTTTTGACATAGAGATTTGTAAATTTTGGTTCCTCATAAGCATGCTTTCTCTCACTTTTCTTTACAAATTTGGACACATATCTGGGAGAGGATGAAACAACATTTCAAAGTGAATAATCCCATTCCCAGAAACAAAATCAACAGCAATTGCTGCCATAAATCACAATCCAGAACATACCTTGATAGCCTATCTTTTTATCTTAAAAAAAAAACCAACAAACTTGTCAAGCATACTAACCATCATAAGAGATCATACTATCGACAGAAAGGCTGTACTAGAGGGAGAAAAAATATAGTCCGAAAAGAGAACTACTTTAAACTCTTTTATCCAATCATTCATCTAGAAGTTGGAGCAAACAACTGGAATCCAAAACGTTCATCAAAACTAACAAAGAGATCAACTTCTGAGAAAACAATTGATGGAAAAGAGGAGTGCAGAGAATCAAAAATAAAACACAGAGCAATTAGGAAGTAACAATGCATTCTACCAAGCATAAGCAGAACAACTCATGATGTATTGGCTGGGAATTGTGTACTATATGCCTTTGATTATGGTTAACATTCATTTATTAATGAAACTGTAAGATTCAGTTAAAGCATGTACAAAATACTTATAAATTCTTCCCTTCAAGCATTGTGCCATGGAGAGCATTGACAGCAGTCACGGAAGAATCCTCTGAATCGAACTGAACAAAACCAAAACCCTTGCTCTTCCCGTGTTCCTCAGCTACCTTGCAAGAAAGTATAGTTCCAAATTTGCAGAAAATTCCCTGCAACCGAGCACTGGTAATACAAGGGTCAAGGTTCTTGACGAAGACATTGCCGACACCAGTCTTTCTAGTAAGAGGGTTGCTTTGACGCCACATTATTCTCATGGGTTTCCCCTTCAATTCAGTGTGGTTCAGACAAGCGAGAGCCTTAGAAGCTGATAGAAAAACACAGGAACAACCGTTAAAGAGAAAGAAACAGAGGAACAGTATGCATATGAACAACTTATGAGGAAAAAGACGAGATATACTGATCTGAGAATATTACAACAAACAAACCATTATTGGCAAGTAATAGAATGAAGAAAATAACCTCATGATCCTTATGGGTCATTGGCAAGTCAGGGAAAGAATGGAGCAGACAGTGATTTTTACAGGTTCCAAGTACATGACACCCGGAAAATGATAGTAAGATAAAATAAAACTAAACCAATTCTCAAACAATAAACGGCCATGTTGATGTAAAGATAGGGAAATTTCACCAAGAGCGTAGCAATAAAAATAGGCCATTGGCAAACAAGGAAAGAAGTATTAGAGGTCACAGTTTACACATAAGAGAGATCATTACAGAACATGAAACAATCATTTTCTGAAGAATTAAGGCAGAAAACTGCCCCAAGTCAACACAGAGAATAGGCAACCCCTGAATTACAGTTCAGTATGCTTCGAAAACAAACAGAACAAACGTAACCCTTGCCCATCAAGAACCCCAACCAATTCTCAATCTATATGAAGATTTCCAACTTTCGAGAACCAAGCGAGTACATGAAAATCAATGAAATACTCCTAAAAAGAAAAGAACCCTGACACAATACTCAAAAAGTAAAGGCAAAAATCAATAGACATAAACAAAAGAGAACCAGTTAAAGATTTTCAGGGCGTGGCACATTAAACTAGGTCATTCTCAAACAAGACAATCTCACCATTCACAGATACAGAGGTCATTACTTCACAGAAAGCCAATATCTAAAACCCACTTTCCGAAGATGCAAAACAACAAAATACCCAGGTCGAATCGGGAATCCCTCAATTGGAGTTCAGTGTAGGCTCAAGAAACAAGAGCAATCGTAACCCATTCCCATCAAGAATCTCAACAAACCACAATATAAAAGAAAACCTATGCCATTTTCTTTTTCAACTAAGACACCATTCGTTAGATGTCAAAAAAGAGAATTCCAATATCAGAACTTGCATCTAAATACTTCATTCACAAACAAGAAAGTTTAAGAACAAGTCACCGTTGACACCGACCAGAGGTCAACATTTACTGGAATCAAATCACTCAATGCAAAGAAGAACAAAACCCACTTTTCCAAAGAAAAAAAAATGATTAAAACCATTCTGTACAAAGAACCCCTAAAATTGAAGTTCATTTTCAGATAACGAAAACAGAACAAACGCCACCCACATCAAGAACCCGTAAACAAGATACAGTACTAGATACAGTACTAAAGAAAGAAAGAAACCCTAAAGGCCATTTACAGATATAGAGGTCATTATTTTACTGGATTAAAAGAACTGAAAATCAATAACTAAAACCCATTTTCTGAAGATGAAAAAACAAACAACCCAATTCGAATAGGGAACCCCTCAATTGGAGTTCAGTAGGCTCAAGAAAACAGAACCCTAAGCCATTTCTCAACAAATCACCATGTAAAATAAAACCCTAAGCCATTTCTCTATCAACTAAGACACGGTTATATGTTAAAAAAAAAATAGAGAAAGTTCCAAGAACAGGACCATTATTTACAAACAATAAAGTTTAGAAACAAGTCACCGTCGACACCGACCCAAGGTCCATATTTTACTGGAATCAAATCACTCAATGCTAAGAAGAACGAAACCCGCTTTCCCGAAGAAGAAATACAACTAAAACCATACATTACCAAGAACCCCTAGATTGAAGTTCATTTAGCTAACGAAAACAGGACAAACGCCACCCATTTCGCGTCAAGAACCCATAAACAAAGACACGGAGAGATAGAAAGAAACCCTAACGAAAATGCGCGGAGAGTAAGAAATGTACCGTCAGAAGGAGAGAAGAAGTTGACGTAAGCATAACGGAGAGATTGGTGGGAGAGTCTGTCTCTGCAGAGGCGAACGGAGACGAGTGGACCCATTTGGCGGAAGGTTTCGAAGAGGTCGATCTCCGTTGCTTGTGGGTCCAGATCACCCACGTACAGCGACGCCAGTGGAGGAGCCCTGCCAGGAGACGGAGGCGGAGCCACCGCTTGGGCCGCCATTGTCTTCTTTTCCTCTTCGAACTTCGACATGGTGAGAGAGTTTTAGAAAGAGAGAGAGAGAGAGAGAGAGAAGGTGGAGACGAATTGGGAGGGTAGAGTTGGGATATGGGTCTGGGACTCTGGGTCTGGGTGCTATTGTAGAGAGAGAGAGAGAGAGAGAGAGAGAGAGAGAGTTCGTTATAACTGTCTTGTGTTGGCGCGTCTCCGGTTGTACGGTGGGAATCTTTTTCCCGTACGGGTATATATTCTCTGCGGTAGGATTAGAGTCGAGTGGTACAATTGATGCGGTAATTGACGAAATCACCGTAAGCTTTTATAGGAAGACTTTGGTGCTCCCTTTTTTTTTAAACCTGAAACGATTTGAAGATTTTATTTTTAGCAATTGGGTGGAGAAAAAAAAAATTGAAGATGTGGCTGTGAAATACTACAAATAGAAATGTATGGATTCAGAAACAGATGTGTTTGAAACTGTTCGATACATATTGTACCTACGGACTAAATATAGGACCCTCACACATCGAACAACTCCGGAAGCATCTATCTCTGGATCTGTGCACTTTTATTTGTGTCCGTATCATTTTTGTTGAGAAATATATTCCTAAGGAAAATGAGGTCGTATTACACTGCCAAATGTCCAACGTATTGACAGTGTTACTCATGTATGCATTTTAATTTTTGTAGATTTTCAAACATAAAATAGGACATCGTGACGTCAATTCAAATAAATTACATTTGTGAGTCAAAATCTCAAGTAAAGTGGAAATGGCTTTTTCATGTGAGAATTGATTTTCATACTTCCCTTTCATCTAAATGCACTCCTTTTTTTGTTTTGTAGTTACGCGAAATTACATGATTACCTAAGGGAAAAATGCATGAAGGGCAATTTTGTAATTCTACATTGATTAAAAAATAAAAGAAGTGATAAAAGAAAAGTGTGAAAATCAATTTCATTTTTATATATTATATGATAGGAATTTGGGTTTTTCTCGAAAAATGTTTATCAAAAGCAGACGAAGTTCTGTGTTTTCTACAAAACGAGTTCAAAATTTGGGTGGAAAAGGCATAAAAGAGGTCCTAAACTTCTAAACTTCATACCTGTTATGTGAGTGAACAAAATTAAAACTCACCCCAACTTGAGTGAGAATCATCCTATATGATTGTAACAAGTCCGTATCGATGGATTCGTCCTCAAGATTAATCGGCGTATGTGTGAGCCGGCCCGACATCTGAGTTGTCAAAAACAAGTCCGTATAGATGTGTTCAATCCGAAGTCATTAATTCATAACACTCAACTTTAGCAAAACATCAGGTTAAAAAACTCGGAGTGGCCTCATAGTAAATTACCAGCTTCACCTGCCAACTCAAAACTAAAATGCTTAGAGCCCTCTGTGAATTTACTACTTCATTGTTAGGGAAGGTTAATTGTTGTTTGCCCTGTCACTTCCAACTACATGCTGCAGCCACCTTCCCAGCAAAGTTCCATGAATGATCAATTTAATGTTAAGGTAAACTAATCTCAACAACTTCTACACCATTCTACAAATAAGTATTTACATTCTCAGATTCTAAGTCATTACAAAAGGCTATATTGGTAACTTGTGCATGACAAGAAAACCCAAATCACTAAATATGGAGTTTCAAGATCTACTATCATATGGACAGATAAAAGAGGTATCAAATTTTCTATATCGACCGCTAGACGTTAAAATGAAGAAAAAGGTCAAAATGAAGCATGAGATGCCGATCTCCGTGTCCTGCTGGACTTTGTCCTTTCAACAGAAGAGTCCTTCAAAACATTTGCATATTTCACCAGTCCAGATTTCTGACCGGTTCCTGTGTTTTCATGAATTATTCTTTCCTTTGGAGAATCTCCATTACCACTTTCCCTTCCCAAAGCAATGCTCTTGTAAACCAAAGGGGGTCCAACATCACTGTTTCTTGAGCTACTTCCCGTATACTTCACATCATCTACTTTTAGCATCTTTAATCTGTCAAAATCTACCGACGATCTACATGAACCCAATGATGAACTCTTTAGATGTTTACCTAGTCCATCATTTCCACCATCAATCCCAGGTGAAACATCATCCACAGACGCAATTATTTCCATTGATGAACAACGACTGTGATGGTGACTGTCTTTTCCCCGTAGTAGTCTCCTCAACTTGCTGAAAAATTTTGTCTTGGTTGTAGTATCTGTCTTGTGATTGGATGAGTTGTCAAAAGAAGTATCATCAAGCTCACCGGAATCAGTAACATACGAATGAGAGGACGACCACTGGTCAAAATCAGAATCTGTGATGTTGATTCCCTTTTCTGCAAAGCCTTCTTTATTTGCATACTCGACTATTAGCTGCTTGGCTTTCTCTTCTGATCTGGGGCTTAAAGTTTTGCTAAGGTCCCTAGCAATTGCTTTTCCATGTCCAGGTTCATAGTTTCTCAGCTCATAACGTAAGCAAGCGTTTATCCACCGGAGATACACCAGTTCCTCAACATCGCCGCACCGATCTGCTTGGAGTTGCTCAATTTGCTTCGATAAATCTTCATTTAGTTGTCTTAAACGCTGGCTTTCTTCCTTCAATGCTTCTGCCTGCAACAAGATATATGTAGGAGTCCAAACTATAAATCCAGAAAGGGTCATGCTAACAATTTTCACTTTGGGCAGTAGTTGAGATGCAAATAATGCCACAAAAGTTCGAACTCGATATGCATTTCACACATTTCAATGCTCGTTTGTATATGTACATTTCTCACATATTCTAACGCAATCTTTGCACCTTAACCATGCCCAGTTAACATTTTAGGGTATGTTTGGTTCGTTTGCTTGTTGCTTAAAATATGCAACCAAGTTGTATTGTTTCGTGGAGTTGGTTGCTTAATTCAGTAATTGCTTGTAAAGAAAACTAGCACACAGAATAAAAAAATAAGCAAACTGGTAGCAAAGCATCTTTGCTTAGTTTGCTTATTTTCATAAGAAGAAGGAAATAAGTAACGGAAATCACAAAGTACCAAACCGACCCTTGAAACAAAAAATTCATGGACAAGGACTGTGCTGAGTACCTCTTGATCTTCTAAAACAGAACTTGCAAACATTTGATTGTATTCCAGCTTCCGTGCCAAATGAGAATTTTCAAGCTGCAAACTATGATTAGCCTTTCTGAATCCCTCAGCTTCCTCCTCCAAATCCTTCAGTTTGTGCAGTCTCAATCGAATATCCTCATCCTTCGCAGCAGCCTCATGTTCCTCGAGCATCAGCACTTTGACCCTCTGCTGAAGGGCTACAATTTGTTCCTTATTGTGTTCAGATTCAGACTTCAGCTTCTTCCTCAGCAGCTTTACTTTGGCTCTTGCTGCCTCAAGCTCTCCAACAACTTTTGCATAATCAGCCACTTGTGCCTCTAATCTCCTATTATCAGCCTGTAATGACTCAATCTTTAGGCTAAAGAGTTTGGTCTCCACATTGTGAATCTTCAATCGATTATGAAGCTCCATGACAGCAGTTTCTTGCTCTTTGAGCCCACAATACTCAAGCAATTGGATCTCAAGTGTCCTCTCCCTTTCTCTAAGAATTCTCACCATGTTGTTCAGATTCTTTATCTCTTGCTCGTAGTCTTCCCTTTCATAAGGTTTGAATGACATGGGTGCTTCTACATCTGAATGAGGTGTCTCCGCGTCCTTTTTGGGAGAAAAACCAGCCTTGGTGGCAGCCAAATGGAAATCCCTCACGAGTTCGTTGAACTCTGGCAAGAGGAACCCATCTTTGTCTCCACTACATCTGCTGCTTGGGGAGAGACCAGATATGGAACTATCAGGGGAAGCCTTATGGTTAGTCCAGTCTTCCTATAGATAAGCAAAAGAGATTTTTAGTAAGTCGACACGCACAATAAATTCAGCAAGATAACAATCAACTAATTCAGCTTTGTTGTGCAGGAAAAAAATATGATTTGGGCTAATTACGCGTTCATTAACATTCAAGCCAAAGCTCCAAGTCACCATTGAGGAATAAAAATAGAATGAACAGAAGAAGTTAGCATAATTTGATTAAACATTTAAACTTGTGTTCCCTAATTGTCTGATGTTAAAGCAATTCAATTAATTCAATGCTTCGCAAACATATCTGATTTTAAAGATAACAAACAGCATCCACCACTTCGATCATGCATCCCAAATGGTTCATATAGTTGCTACGGTGCTACCTAAGAAAAGTCGAAAAAGGTGCCTTACAGTTTTCCCCATTTTCCCACTGGAGTACTTTTGAACAAAATTTTTAATTCCGCATAGATACATTCCTTCACCGTCACATGAACGGAATACATCCTACATCAGTTTCTTAGATTGCAAACTTCAGAAGGCACGAAGTAATCTTGAATCGAAAACCTTTATCCCTACACTTTCCGGGCCAGTAACACCCCAACATCAAATTGATGAAATTCCGTGGATCAAAAATACAAACAGAACAATTAAAGAAACAAAGTTAAACCGGAAAAAAGACAGTTCAAACATTCTATTGACTCTGCCAAGAACATTAAAAATCTGAATCAATCGATTATCGAAAATCAGGACAAAAATAAAGTTGATCAGAAAGGGCAGTTTTAAATTTTTAACAATCTCACAAGTTTCTCTGATGCAACTGAAGCAGAATTGGAACAAAAGGGTGCTGCCTCTAACATAGGGTGATCATTTCTAATCACAGCGTTTTCCCCTCCTGCATCAAGTAGACTTCCACAACCTGAATCAAAGAAATTAACTATACATGATTAATAACAAAATTAAATACCCATAACCCAGATCAATATTAACAAGGGAGACAACATATAGGATGTAATTATTAATTAAATAAATAAAGCCAAACCTGGAGGAGGAGGCCGTGGTGGAGATTGAGAAGCTTTATTTATCCGCCGGGTTCTGATCACAGAGTAGATAATCCCACCAAGAGAGAGTGCTAAAGCCACGCCAAATTTCAATATCTCAGGCCCTATCGGTCTCTTCTCTCTAACCATCATGATTAAGAACCTCTAATCCAGATTTAACCATGAAACCAAATTCATATATACAGCATAGATACATGTGTTAGCCTTGGTCATCTTCTTCATCATCCTCCATCTAAACGCCAAAAACCAGAGAAAATCCAAATACCCATGAAAGGAAAAACAATCAATAGGCATAAACCCAATTCAGGTTTTGGAATTTGTAGAGAGAGATAGAGAGATCAATAAAAGGGTTTTTGTTGTTGTTCTGAAACACTTGCAAAGGTACTAATGTTTAGGAATTTGTCTTTCCTATGAGGCTGAAGAAACAGTTGCGTATGTTTGGTGTGAACACCTTATAGGAGCTTTAATGAAAGAGAAATAGAAGTCCTTTGACTTGAGTTTTGTCTTACTCCTATTGATATGGGATTGAATGCATATGTGCAAATTGCATAAAGTGGGTTTGGAATAGTACATTCTATGGACCTTTATGGAGGGAGAGGTGGGTGGGGGTTAGAGAGAGAGAGAGAGAGAGAGAGAGAGAATCTGATCCTTGATTCCGTGTTCGAAATTGGAGTTTGAGAGAGAGAGAGAAGGGATTGAGCCCGTTGATGTAAGATTACATGCTTTGTTTGTTGGAAGAGAATCTTATGGATTAGATTAAGGATTAAACTTTGTAATTAACACCCTGTTTAAGCGCTCTACCAATATACTATTTTCCCTCCATTTATTTCGTACTGGGTGTTGAAAAATTATTCACCACACATTGTGGTGGGAAAACCCAGGAGAAATTAATGACTTACTAATTATTTTTCTGTTTTAAAATCAACATGTAAGAGAATCATATTAAACAACTATACTAAAAAATTGACTTCTTTTTTTCTTAACAGAATCAACTGACTAATTACAAACGAAAGATTATTATAAAGGAGGACTAATAAGCAATTGACTTGTGAGTGAAAGATGGAGCAACTAATTTTAAATTTGAAGGGGGAAATACTAGATACAACTGCAAAAAATTTTACGGATATACATAGGGGGTGTTTGGTGCTGTGTTTTTTAGTTAGTTTTGGCTTCTGGCTTCTAATTCAGGGTTTTTAAAGTGTTTGGTGCAAATTCTGAAGTTGGATCATGTCAAAATCACTTTTCAAAACAAGCACAGGGAGCCACAATCTCAAAATAATCAGCACCAAACAACCCCATATAATGTGTTGGCCTGACATTGAACTTTTGAAAAAGGGCTATTTGTTCACTTCAAAAAAAGATTGTTATGATTGATTGTCGCCTATATATTGATCTATTGACTCGTTACTAGTTTGCTATTGATGGAGCTGTTAATTTTTTAATGGGTAAAACATGATAGGACAGCAATTGTTATCCGAACATAAATGTAATTGGCTTATTTTACATGAAAAAATATCCAATTGACTTGGGAGTATATTATTGGGAGATGAAGCCGCTAAGTTTTGAGTGGGCAAAATAATACAATAATAAATGTTTTACGAATATAAATGCAATCGGCGCGGTATGTTGGCTTGACATCAAATTTGTGAAGAATGACTCCTTTGCTCACGTAAGAAAAAGATTGTTAGTACAATTTATTGGCCCTGAATCAATCGTTTTAGTGCCAACTGTAAGATTGCTAACTTGATATGGTATATGGTTTGTGGAAATTATTACACAAATTCTGAATAAAAAGGTACTCCAATTTGCGATAATATGTTTAGAAGCAAACTATTTAAACAAGAAGAAGACAAAAATTGGTACTCATAGGATGGAAAGTACAAAAGGCAAATAAGAGAAAAAAAAATTGCAATAAAAAGTGATTACAGCAGAAACTTTTCTCATACTGTATTCAAAGTTTAGTGCCCATCTTCTTCTTTTTCTGGGCGAAAAAGTTTTCTTTATAATCTTTGAAGTTATAAAAATTAGAGGGAGGCTACATACACTACCATCCAACCACTACATCATCCACTACATTCTTTGTGGGGTCCATCCCGGGTCCCAAAAAAATACAGAAAAATGTCCATAAATTTTAAAATAATATATTATGGGGCCCTGTAAAAAATCAGTTTCAACGGATATTGGTAAGTATTATTTCTTGATTTGTAGGAATAAAACTGTTTAACTGCACAGTTTCGCCCCTACGAATCTAGAAATAATACTTACTGATATTTTTTGGAGCTAATTTTTTACAGAGCCCCATAATATATTATTTTAAAATTTATGAACATTTTTCTGTATTTTTTTAGGACCCGGGGTGGACCCTACAAACAATGTAGAGGATGGTGTAGTGGTTGGATGTAGTGTATCTGTCTTCACCCTAAAAATTAACAGGCGAGACTCAAAATCGAGATTGGCAAGAAGTCAACCAATGATATCTCCATTGGAACAAGCCCATAACGCCTATTAGGCCAAACCCAACACCTAAGATACAAAGGAAAAGGGAAAAATCATTCCCTACAAAATGCCAACTTAGATGACAGTTGGCATGACATCGTTGGTGCTTGGTAGTTTACGTGGGCCCACCATCATATATAGTCAAGGCCAATTTATGCTCAGAAATTTAATATGCACCAACTGCTTGAAGAAGACAGCATAAAATCTAGGAGTAGCCCGGGGGGATTTTGGCCTAGTAAATATTGGCACGAGACTTAGGGGTTTGATTTATCTTAGGATTGATTTTATGTTCGAATTTTTATTCACCGATAAATCTTGGACCAACCTCATCTTCACGCGCAAGATGTGTGTAAAATGGCTGTAAAATAAGCTTTAGAAATTAATCTAAAATGCGTGTTAGTTAAACACGTGAGCGGACAGGCGGCCCGGCCGACGTTGGCTGAAAAGGATCGCCATAGCCCATAGGTGGCTTCGAGACATTAAATGCTGGTTTTATGTAAGCCGTGTCTAGAAAAGCAAATGCGTGGCTGACGGGGACGCCCACTCGTGTTTCACGCATGAATCCTTGAGTCATGACCCACGCAATCTCTTTGTTGTGTGAAGACAAAAAAATTAAGGCCGTTTTGTTAATCATTTTTAATTTTCTTACTCCAGTATTTACTCCATTTATTTTGTGGTTGAGATTCACACTTCACTTCTCTCTCAAACTCTAATGCCAACTTTTAATTAAGTTAACTTAATTAATTGGGCGGTTCTTGATCTTTCAATTTAATTAAAAGACGGATTAAGAGTTAGGCTGCGTTGTTGTAAACTTATAAGCTTGAAACTTATTTTGATATTTTTTATTTTTTGTTTAACTTTTCATCGTAATTTCTAGGGTTAATTATTCGTCTCGACAATACGAATCGAAAAAGTATAAAAATAAAGACAAATAATGAAAAATTCAAATAAAATGGCACTTTGGACAAATAAAACAATTGTTTGATACTTTTTTTGTCTTTAGTGAAATTTTTTTTTTCGCTTCCTAGTATAATTTTGTATTTTTTTGACTTCTTTTGTCAAAACAGATGATTAATTTTAAAAATATGACACGAATTTAACAAAAATTTAAAAAAGACGAACAAAGCACACAAAACAAAGAAGAAAATTAAGTTTACAAGAATGGATACTTTTAATATCTTCCTTTTCACGTCATCCAATATCTCCTTTCCACACTACTTCCTTCAATATACTTGTAGTATTTTTTTTTAACAAAAAAAGAAGAAGCTAGAGAAGAAGATTTTGGAGTAAAATAAATACTAACCAAATCAAATTCTGCAAAATACAAAAAGAAATGAGAGGAGTTAAAAAAAAAATTGATAACAACAGATTCCTAATTTTGGGGGGAAAAAAAAACTTCTCCAATTTTTCATGTCGTTCTGTGAGTCCCTAACTAGAAAATCAGCCGCCAGTTGCCATCATCAACCGGCCACCATCGTTCGCATCCCATTCTTTACCTCCATCCTCTGTTGACACTAACGTAGTTGCCTCCATCCCCAACCATCCTCTTTACATCCATCCTCTTTAGAGCATTCGCACCGGTCTTTTTAAATTTTAGACCAAATTACACCTTAAGAACCTCCTCTCTTTTTTTTGGATAATTTGCATATTTTATAACCAACCAACACAAAAACAAGGGGAGTTAAACCCTTATACAAGAACTTATACAAAGGAAAGCCTAATACAAACCTTCATCTCTTCATATATTTACGCCCCAAGAACTCTACTTGAAAATATTCCAGCTACAGCATAGTCTTTGATTTTCAAGAGAATTTGGAAAAATGCTTCCAAGTGCAAACCCGAAGTCGCACGTTATCTTCAATACTCGCCAATACCTGAGCAGCTCCTCTATGGATCCCTCCAAAAACTCGAAAATTCCTTTCCAACCAAATGTAATAAACCCCAGTTGCCAAAACCAATTTTAGCAAGAAGGCCTTGAAGCTTTCGCCTCTACAATGATCGATGGCCCACATAAGTTCACTATCCCATTCGTCCGGATCCCTCTGAACCAGGAATCTATGGAAAATAACCATCCAAATACTTCTGGAATAACTACAAACAAAAAACAAATGTTGCAGTGTTTCGTCCCTTTGAGAGCATAACACACATAGGAACCTATTTTATTACTTTAGCTACTCACTTTTAAAATGTCTCTTTAGCTACTCACTTTTAAAATGTCTACTACATCAGATTATTTACTCAATTAAATATTCATACTTTTGTATTTCCATTTTTTATCCCCTCCCTTTTCTCGCTTCAATTGTCAAAAAAATTAAGTGCTTCAATCGGTTTGAACGGTGCAAAAATCTATTTTTTCTGATAATTTTATTATAAAAGGTCATAATTAATATTTGTGTCTATGACTTTCATAATTAAGTATTTGATCTTTATTTGGTTTATGACTCTTTTCGGATTCTCTTATGAAAATTCTAAAGCCAAAACTTAATTATGAATCTTTAGGATAAAATGATCAGAAAAATAAGATTTTCGCACCAATTCAAACAGAGTGAAAATTGAAGCACTTAATTTTTTAATTATATTTTTCAATACTATAAACCATAGAAAAAAATTATTAGGACGAGCACTGCGTAGGGAAGGGAAATTTGAGCGAGAATTCAGGAAGATGGAGGAAAGGGAGATTTAGAAGGATAGAAAAATGAATAAAAAACGAATAACAAGTAAACAGTAGCTCTTTACCTATAAAGAGTCACCGTAGCATTTGTACATTAAAGAGTTGGAGAAGAGAGGCTAACGCATGATGGTTTTTGAGTTTTTCCTCGCCCCTTTACCTCAAAATAGCATTCGTAGAGCTTGACGTGGATGCTCTTACATTGAAATCCCTTTCCCGGAAGCCACACCACCACTCCCGACTCATGCATGCGCCTCCATTCAATTTCATGCGGGGGTTGCAAAGTGCAAATTGTACTAATTGGTATGAACGTGAGTATGTATAGCTGACACAGACAGTCTCTTACGCCCCGTTTTCACTAACAAAAATATTAAAATTTGCATTTTACCATATTGTTTTCATTAATCAAAATGTTTTAATATTTTACCATATTGTTTTCACTAAAACAAAAATTTTGCTAATTTTTTCACAACAACTTTTTCACTCACATATCTATCAACAATTTATTCACTACCGAAAACACCTAACAACTTTTCAACTACAAATAAAAATTTACAAAATTTTCAATACTGGAAACACCCCATTGGAATAAAAAAATGTCACCTCTCATTCTACAACATATTTCTTTTAATGTATAGGGTAATGCTAGGGACATGATGTTAGTTAAACATAAATAACGATATTACTGAGTTCATTGCATACGAATCCACATACATCAAATGACTCCAAACATATTTTGGTTTTGAAGAGTGTTTTTAAATTATGTCTGCCCATAAGTAACCCGCTAACAATCTGCCCTCGACTTGTCACCCCTAAACCCCTCTTCCTTTCGGAAAGGGGATGCTGTCGAGTATCTCTCTGTAAATCGGTGTCAAACGGTCGATTCGGCCATTCATCTTGGCACAAATAACTCAAATTGAATCTAAACACATATAAATTTGAACCGTTTATTGCTCGATAAAATATGAGTCGTCGATTATCCAGATCAACGTTCAGAATATCTCCTCCTATGCCATATAGTCTCAGTCCTGAGGGAGGAGTTTAGGCCCTATAGTAACACGGCCCTAGCTCCCGCCCTTTCATCTCAATGTCCAAAACCAAAATAAGAAAACCAAAAACCCCAGTCTTTTGAAATTCGCGGCTACTTAAACCCTTTCTTCCACTCTCTTCTTCCCCACTGATGCAAGTCTCAGACATGCGAGCACTCAAAACCCTCTACTCCCAACACCTCCGCAACCTAGCCTCCTACAGATCCCCCTCTCTAATCTCATGCCATAACTCTCCCCTAAACCCTAGAAAAGTCCCCCACCGCAAAACCATCCACTCCACCTCCCACCGCCGTAATGAATCCGGCTGGAGCACTTCGAACGCGTGGGACAACAGTAACAACCACGCCGGTTCCAGACCCGAGAAAACAAGCCCTAGCGGCGTCGCCGCCGTCTACGATCCCATCTCGGGCCACCTCGTCACGAGGCGAGGAGGACCTCAGTCCGGTTCTGAAGATCGAGAACCGGAATCCAGTAGTATAGGTGGTGATGAGGATGCTTATAAGGAGAGGACTTATGGGAATGTAATTAGGAGAGAGAGTTTGGGAGGAGGAGGGTCTGAAAAGCAGGGTTTAGGGTTAGGGTCAGGGGGTCGGGGTGTTTATGTGAATAGGAAGAAAGGGAAGGGTAAGGTGGCTTGGGTGTGTTCGAGTTGCGGGCATTCGGAGGGGCAGTGGTGGGGGGCGTGCAGGGCTTGTACTAGTGTGGGTACGATTGTGAAGTTTGTGGAAGGGGTTTACGACGAGGGAAAGACGAGCGGGTTTGAGGTTTCGGAGAATGTGGTGAGGACGTGGTTTCCGAATCGGGGGACTGAGACTGTGCCTTTGAGGTTGACGGATGTGAATAGGGGGGTCAATCAGACCGAGTGGCGAATTCCCTTGTGAGTTATTTTTTGCCCATACTTCTTGTTGGCGGTGGTATCAATTTATAGGGCTGAAGCTGTCTGTTAAATTTGGTGCTTGTGTTTTTGGTTTGGTAGAATTGTTGTGGAAAAATAATGTAATTGCACATAAATTGGTGAATGGTTATTCTGTGTGTAATGCACATTATGTCATTATGTTATGTTTTAGCAAACCAAAGATCGGAATTGGAACTACAAGGGGAGCAATAGCTTCATTCTGGCTTCATTTGTGTGAACAAATGCAGCCGCAAGTTAATGATGTCATGTGTGTAGTTTCAAGCCCTAAACACGATCTTTAGATTTCATCAATGATTTCATTCGGTGAGGGATGTCTAGGTGGAAATACGTCCTCCGACATTTCATATGGCCCTCAGTTTGGTTCGGAGATTGCATCTTGGCAAAATTTCTAAACAGTGGCAGGGAAGAGAGAGTGCCAAGGTCAATTCTAGTATGGGAGCCTGGTGCTTTAGATGTAAAAGAAAGGATTTCACGGGATAAAAACCTATGATTGTTTGTGTGGTGCCCCTTTATTTTTGTATAGCAAGGAAGATTTGCAATAAGGGAGCAGCTTGTAGATGCTAAAGTTATGTAAATTAAAAATATGCAGCTACATATGATGGATTTAGAAGGAACTCATTTTCTTTTGCTAAACGGAAAATCTCAATGGTTGACAAACAGAGTACCCCAGACGTGATGTTACTTTGTCGATGTTTGAATTGCAAATGTCAAATTCTTCTTGCTAGCTTCTTTATTGGGGTAGATACTATTCTTTGATGCTAAGAATTGAGATTGTATATACTATATCCTGTGTGTATGAGAAATCAATGTGTCCATTGTGATTTTGTCATGTGAAATACCAGATAAGTAGGCATCATTGGAAGAACTGCTTTGAACTAACTATCGGAAATCCTCATGGCATGACTTGACTCTTGAGGCCTATATATTCTATACATTGCTCATTGTAGGAGATAGCTTTCGTTTACCAATTATATCAATAAGGCGGTTCCTATCTTTGTGCTTGATGTTTAGGCCTGGTCTTTTTGGAAATGAAGTTGCTAGGGTGCTTGGTGGTGGTCTTGTTCCAGGTATATTTTTTCTTCACCTCAAAGTTGTAGGATGCATCTTTTTGACATGGGTCTGAGCACCCTTCACATGATCTGTGTGTGTGTGCGCGCGCGCGTGCATGTGGGTGCACGCATGATCAAGGGTAGTTTTCCCATGAGGTTCACCATGGAATATTTTGAAGTACTTCAGAAGAAGTTAAAAATCTGTGTTGTTTTTGTGCACGGAAGATGATGTACTTTATGAAGATGAGAAATGGACAAAGCTAAGATATCTTAGATGTAGAATCCCGGGGAAATCTAAAGTTCTTAGCTCAAAAACATTATAGCCTAAGGGTTCGGCCGCATCTTTTCCCCGTAATATATCTGAAACCTCCATGGGGTTCCATTTTTTCACTGAATCACTGTGCTCTTTGAACAGTATAAGTTGTGAATCATGACGTATCTGAACATTTTAGTTCTGATTTCCCATGATAATTGCTATGATTAGGCATCACCTTTGAATTTGAAAGATCTATTAACCTTTTTTTTTGTGTGTGGTTTCTTAGGATCTTTGGTTTTGGTTGGTGGTGATCCTGGTGTTGGCAAGAGTACTTTGTTGTTGCAGGTATGAGTTTGTCCAAGGAATTAAATTCTTTATTGCGAGGTATATGATGTGTGCCTGTATGACTCTTTCTCATTAACTTCCCTTTCAAATAGGTTTATGTTCTTTAGAAACTTGTGGTTGCCGCTTTCTTTCATGATTAATCTTTGCTGATGCATATCTTTGTTTTGATTGGCAGATTGCTGCATTAATAGCAGAGGGGCATGGTTTTGGTAAACCAGCTCCGGTTATCTATGTATCTGGTGAAGAGGTTAGTGTTTATTGTGCCACCTGAAAGACAAATACTGATCCTGCAGTGAAAGCTACTTGTTCTGATAGACACTGGTTCATTTTTTTCTTTCTTTTTTTGCTTAAACTCTCTTTCAATTTGTCTTTTTTTCCCCCTTCCGAGAAGTGAAGTAACCATGTGGTAAGAACCAATCCAGGGGCACCATTCACGTGTTGTGCTTTTCCTTGTTGACCATGGTCCCTTTTCTTTTCCACTCAATTTCCTCCATTGACACTTGGCAACTTTATTTGTTTTACAATGGCAGAGTGTTGAACAAATTGGGCACAGAGCAGATCGAATGACTATTGAAACAGAAGAATTGTTCTTATATTCGAGCACTGATATTGAGGTGCATCCTTTTGGGCGTACCTGATTTGGTGAATGATCATGTCGATGTACCTTTTACAGCACTATAATGTGTTTTTTTGAATTGGAGTGATATTTTGGTTTGGAATTTTTTATTTTTTTTTCTCCTGATTTTTTCTAGTCTCATGTTGAAGGGAATGCTTGTGATTCACTGGTGCAAATTCATGTTTCCAACCACTTTCAATTTGAAGCAAAGTTTTTGTGTGATATGTTTTGATTTGGTGTAGAAACTTAGCTACTTTCTTGTCGTAGAAGGGGGCCAATAGTAGTTGTACAAACCTGTATTTGCATCTTGTTTGGTTATTCTGAATTTGTTAACAAGTGACAAGGGGCCATGAACACATTTGTTGATATCCACATAGGATCCTGAATACCAGTTATTATCTAAATCATGCAGTTTTTATTTATGTAATGTATATTTCTTCATCCACTTCCTACCACATGCAAGATTAATGATGTTTTTGCCTTGTGCCTCATTAGCGTGTTTTAGTAAGCTAGCCAGATTGCAAAGAAGATGTTCTAAGGACATATTGACTTGTCAATCTCATTTAGAGCAGTTAGTGACTGGTGTGTCTCATAGTTTTTATCCGTTTATCATAATATTCATATGTGCATATGAATTACATATCTTGCAAGGGCCAATCTGATGTAGTAGTCTACCTTTAAGCGTGTTACAAGCTAATTTGCCGGTAATAATGTGAAATAACTTGGTTTGTGGGGGAGCAAATGATTTCAGTCGGGAATGACTTTTAGCTTTGTGGTATACCGTACCGAGACATGACTTCATTTTAGTTGTGTTGGAGCCATGTTTATTATTGAAAGCATCCATGCAAACATATTCTCATTAAAGTGCCATTGGCATGTGAATTCTCAAAATATTTACGTTCAAGCGGTGTTTGGTACCTTCTTTCAGGATGTGTTTGAGAAAATTCAGCATCTCTCCCCTCGGGCTTTAGTTATTGATTCCATTCAAACAGTTTATCTGAAAGGAGTGTCCGGAAGTGCCGGAGGACTGCCACAGGTTTAACTTTT
This sequence comes from Rhododendron kiyosumense, assembly GCA_019656275.1. Classification (NCBI taxonomy): domain Eukaryota; kingdom Viridiplantae; phylum Streptophyta; class Magnoliopsida; order Ericales; family Ericaceae; genus Rhododendron; species Rhododendron kiyosumense. The sequence goes on along the minus strand of BPLS01000411.1, from coordinate 448,541 downwards.
TTGAATGGTGCAACTGTTGGGTAATATGTATTCTCATTGTCTCAAAGAGAATCAACATTGCGTTTATTTAGACAATATAACTGGTGGTTTAGGAATGTGCCAAGACTGTTTTGATCTGTGACAGGTGAAAGAATGTACATCAGCATTGCTGCGTTTTGCTAAGAAGACAAGCATTCCTGTTCTTCTTGTGAGTATGCTGTTTCAAATTCATGATGTCCCATACTCCCATCACAATTGGCTTTCTTCTTGGACAACCTCGCTCCATTTCTTATGATATTTGTGAAGTATCAAGATTTAGTGCAGCTCATTCTGGTATTAACAATTGATATCGTAGTGTCTTCAGGATATTGAAGTAGTGGAATATGCACCGTTGATAAATCCAAGTGACTTTTTCTTAAAATCCAAACGATCTAATTAACCAACTATTCTAACACTACTTATTACTTACTGCTCCATTTTTATTCCTGTCATTGTGATTTTTTTTACTTCTTATGTTTGCTTATGTACTACAATAATATATACTGGCTTGTTTTGGTGTGAACATATCTATTGTCTGTTTTTTCTATGTAAAGTGATGTTTTGTTTAGTTATATTTATCTAAAACCAGTAAACATGGTCACATATTCATTTGTTCATCTTCAATAAATATTGTCAGTTATTGTCTTGGTCAATTCTCAACGTGAATTTGAATTGGATTGCCTCATTATTGTTTATTCAGATTGGACATGTGACTAAATCAGGAGACATAGCAGGACCTCGTGTCTTGGAGCACATTGTTGATGTCGTTTTATATATGGAGGTTCGTGTCTTATGGCATTTTCTACTTGGATGGTTAGAGTTTTGTTCTTTATCTTGATTACTTGTTAGCCCCACCTCTCCATGTCATCCATCCATCACTAAGATGCCTCCATGTGTCAACCAGCCTTGGCAATGCATGGTTTTGTTGGAAGCTTGTTTGGTCCAAAATACAGTGTGCTGGTTGTGTTTAGATTCACAGTTACTTTTTCCCAGGTTTTTTGGCTTGTAAAGCTCTTATTTATGTCTGAAAGAGTGAAGAGTTTTTTTTCCTCGATTAATGTCTTAAATAGTCAAGTTGTTTTATTGCTTTTCTCTTTTCAGGGGCATTTCAAGAGTGAAGAGTGATTTAGTAATCTTAGGTGTTGCTAGGCATGTTCTTTAATTTTGTTGGTTTACCGTATGTGTGTTTATATGCACCAACTGTACAACTGTAGAGTCTATTCAATATGTATTCAAGATTTGTAGTATGGCCTGCTTAACTCTTGATGAATCAGTGGATTATCTACTTTAGACCATTGCATTGAACGATTGTACTCCCTCCATCCCTTAGTGGTAGTCTCTTTTGTGAATTCAACTTGTTTCATGGACATGCATTCAATGCACCAAATTCAGATTAAAAGGTATTGCTTGTCAACATTACCTCCTTTATCCTAACTTCTAAAAGCCCCCTGTAGGGGATAATTTTGGAGAACTAAAAAGTTTTTAGGTTTGGACTTTTGAAAGTAAACATGCATTTTTTTTTTTGAAAAAGATGGACAAGAAAAGAGAGCGAAGGGAGTAATTATTTGTCAATGTTACGTCACCACTACTTTAAACATTCTTGCAGGGGGAGAAATTTTCTTCTCATCGCTTACTTAGATCCGTGAAGAATCGTTTTGGATCCACTGATGAGGTACGTAGTGGTATAAATGCTACGGGAGTGTGTTTTTTCCTTTGCATTAATCTGCCAGTCTGCCCTCCTTAATTGTGTCTCCATGAACCAAAATCGTAGTATTCCCCTTCAAGTCCATTTTTTGCCTGACCTTTTAAGAGAGATGATATGCTAGAGCCCTATTTCAATCAGTGATGGCAGTCAGCTGCATAGTATCCAAGTTAGAAGTTAAATATTTGGACATTTTTCTTGTTGGTCTGTAATTACTTAGAATCGATTCATGCTGGCAGCTTGGAGTATTTGAAATGTCACAATTAGGATTGCAAGCTGTTTCAAACCCCAGTGAGATGTTCTTGAGTGAGCAGCAATCAGATTCAGAGGTTTTAGCAGGATTAGCTGTTGCAGCGATGATGGATGGATCTCGAACTTTTCTGATTGAAATTCAGGTAGTACCATTATTCTGTTTCAGTGCGTCTTTCTTTCTCTTTGACATTTTTTTTTGGGTGGTATAGAATTGAACAGCTCTGTGCGAATTCAGTGTCTCATGAAACTCTTAACTCATCTGGCTCATTTTTAGGATGGATATTATCTAAAGCTAATATGCATAAATGATAGTTTGTATGCGTTTGAATGAGTGGAGTGATCAAGATTACTTTTATACTGATCAATATTCGACTGTATGAGGGAATCAATTGAGTAGTTTTTGTGGTCAAATGATAGGTTTTATCATTGGATGTGTTTATATTATTTCATGACTGTACCAAGAAACGTCCATATTTTTGTTCTTAGCTGGCGTGCAGTGTTTTCGTTCCATTTTAAATTGGCTGTTAATATGCTCTCATTTTTTTTATTCACTTTTTCCCTTAAAAATTATGTTTGAGTGACTTGCAAAGTTTTCATGTAGGCATTATGTGTCTCTGGCTCATCGGGTTCGAGACAAGTAAATGGTGTTCAAGCTAGCCGAGCAGACATGATTATTTCAGTTGAGTAACAGTTCCGTACTTCTACTGACGCCTAATATTTGGGGCTATTCTTTTGCAGTCTTGTTGATATTTATGGAGCACTGAGGCCCAATTTAAAGTTAGTTTAGTGATTGCTCGTGGCATATGGCACATGATACCCACCAGTATTTGACAATAGAACAGCTTTGCTTCTCGAGTAAATCTTTCTTTCACTAAGATTTGAGAGGTTATTAATGTCCAATTCGACCACCTAGAATATTATGTTTCATGAAGAACATATTAAATTTCATTTTGGCACCATGGTTAGTGTTGTGAAAGAACCATCAAATACTTTTTTCTGTAAATAAACCAAATTACAATCGCAACTACCTATAAGATAAAGTTCAATTGTACAATTGGCATTTTTTGGATGGATATTGATTCAAAAAGGGTGTTTAGGGTGGCTTCTGTTTTTTTACTCAGCAAAGAGGTGGAACAAATAGAAATATTAGCATCCAAGATTGTTTCTGTATCCTGTGCTTTGAAAAGAAAACAAAGTTATTCCGGTTATTGGATCTACTGTTAGCTTTGCTTGAGGCAAGCTTTTACTGTCATAGCGTGTGAAGAGGAAAAAAAATGATTGCCCATTATTAAATCAACCTTCACTGTCGTACCTGTTGCAAATGAGGGTGTAGTCATTATCATGGCATGGTAACATCTGGCTCTTTATTAACAAAATCTAACATCCATCAAATACGCTGCAAGCAATGTTTGTCATTTGAAACTGACCTTTGTATTTCTTAATTTGTAGGTTCTTAAGAAGCAGGCTGGCCTGAAGCTTCAAGAGCACGTAATGAGATTTTCCTTGTTATTTATCCTATCAAATGGCTTTCTTTTCTTTTCTTTTTTTCCATTTACCCTTCACCATTCACTATTGTTGCATTCACAGGGCGTCTATTTAAATGTGGTTAGTGGGGTGACGCTGTCAGAGACAGCTGGTGATCTTGCTGTAGCAGCTGCAATTTGCAGTAGGCATGTATTCTGTATCTACTTCAACTCAAGCGCCTCAAAACGAACATTGACATTTATACTGTTTGTTACACATGCTTTTCCTGTGTCGTTAGTCACCTGATAGAAAGTATCTGCATTGTTACTCAAGAATATTCGGGCTTCTTTGTTGCTTAGCTGGATTTGGGTTAGTAGTCGGCTCGAGCCAAACCTTAATGGCTCAGAGGCTACTGCTGCCCAACCCTACTGACTTAAAATCAACATAGTTAAAAGTTGACATCTAAACAGCTGAAAGAAACATGACTTATTTTCATCTAAAGCATCATTATCAGTCATGATGATGAACACCTAATCAGCTGAAAGAAACATGGACTTATTTTCATGTGAATTATTATTATCAGTCATGCTGATGCATATGTGGATGTTTATGCAATTCTATCTGGCGACTACGAAGATTATGGGCACCTAGAATATAATATTTGCCAGTTTTGAAATTTGTGTAGCCTTTCAATAAGCATCTCACATACAATATATGTTTGATTTGGTAGTCAAACTGGGCAACTTGTGCCCAATGGAACCTTAGGTGAACCTCATGCCTTCAAAACCTATGCCCAGTTGCAGTTCGATTCGTTGCAATCAATTCTTGTATTGCTTCTTTCATCGCAGCTGTTGCGGTCATTATTTTCATCTATTTATATGTTCGTTCTGCATTTGGCTCTTGGTTTTTGCAGTTTCTTGGAATTCCCTATTCCCAATTATGTGGCATTCATTGGAGAAATTGGCCTTGGTGGTGAGCTTCGCGGAGTAAGTACATACTTCCCTTTTTGATCAAACTGAATAAGATGCCTACATTAGTTTCAGCAATATCTCACCTAATGTGCCCGTCTAGAGGACTTGAAGAGTTGAAGTATATATGATCGATTGACCAAAGAAGGAACTGCATAGTGTTGAAAATAGCTGCTTTCTTGTTAAATATCTAGTCCTAGGTTGTTGATTGACAAAACTTTCAGATGTTACCTTTCCAGTGTTCATTTGTTTTCCTGCTTTCGTTACTATTTGTAGGTACCAAGAATGGAGAAGAGACTGAATACAGTGGCGAAGCTGGGATACAAAAAATGCATAGTCGCTGAATCAGCACAAAAATCTCTCGCTGGCCTGTCTTATGAGGGAATGACAATCGTGAGGTGCAGGAATCTGAAGGAAATGATCGATATTGTTTTTACTTCAGCCTGACACAAAGCTAGAGATGTCTGACTTCTTTTGTCTTTTTGCTTCATAGTTAGAATGCCAGCAGCGTTATTACTAAGTTAGACTTGACTAACAGGCCTTTGATTGCTCCTCCATGTTGCTTTCTCTTAGTTTAAACCAGCCTATTGCCTTCTTCGGCCTCGGGTGGGGCGCTGTGCTCCTATGCCCTATGGGTTTTAGGTCTCCTTTAGGGGGCCGTTGTGGGTTTGGAGTCCCTTTGGTCACACCAGGGAAGGGTAGCTACGCCTAGTCACCCTTGTCACCACCCTTTTAACTAGGAAAAAAAAAATCCCATTGCTATGTAACTACCTTGATTTGTTGAGAGGTGAGAGTATATGTAATATATGCAAGCATTCATAGCCCCCAATTACCGGAGTTGAAAGCTAAGTTTAATTGCTCATTCAGTTTGATGCTCCTTATTTATCAGCTTATTTGCCTATTTGCTTATTTTAACGCAATAAGTGGATAGAGAAGCCAAATAAACAAGTGAATGGAGTTGCTAAACAGTTCGTTTGGCCTTTAGATAATGTTTTTGAGATAAGGAAAAGGAGTGGAGAAAAGGTAGATGTGTTTTAAGGGAGAGTTAGTTAAGAAAAATGGATCAAATAAGAGGATTGTTTGGTACTTGAAATGGATGGATAAGAGGGGTGAATAAAGAAAATAATGTGAGTTTACTCAATTGTCCCTCGTAATAAGAATACCAAAAGAACTCATTACAAAAGAGTTGAAAGAGGTTTGAGGGATGCAGCGATGATTATGCTCGTTCGGATAAGCTTATCCTTGGTGTAGGGTGTTCGCTGGATAAACAATCCGGGTGCAAAGGGATAAATCAAACGCCTGGTAAGAGTGAACCCTGCTTAGCTTATCCTTATCCCCTCCATTGTCCACCCGCCAAACGGGCCGATTATTTTTTTCCAACTCATAAAGAAACGGCAGCCAACAGATTACAACTCATTTCAAATCTTTCAAACAACTTACCCAAAATTTCATAATCTGAAAACCTCAACAGACTGAACCTTAAAAAGTTTAAAACCTGCTAGAGATTCTGCTATTCATCCTATCACATTACAGCTCGCATCGACAAGAAACACAAAATCCATCTCTACTTCCAAATGTGGCTGCAGGTGAAATCCTTCAAACTAACGACTCCAGATCAAAATCGGCCATTGATCAAAAGTTGGCTGCGGATCACAGTAAACCAAAAGCACAATCACGGTGGTATTAAAAGCGGCAATGTTTTGCTCTCAATCATACTGATCTCTTTGCTTGTTAACTCGTTACTAACACCATTTCCCCCTTCTAAGAGCTGGGATTGTGGTCGCGGTTCATCTTTCTTGGCTTCATTGCTGCATCTAGGGTCCAAGAAACTTGGCTGGTTGGTCGAAGACAGCACCCGGGCCCACATTCTGTCAGTTATCACAACCTTGTTCTGTCTCTCTATCACCCGCTGCACATCAACATCATTAACATAAATTCATGCAAATCATTTCAAGAATTTCTTTAACCAAACTGGATTTAGCCATTACAGTTGAAGATAATACAGTTAAGAGAAAACTCAAATCAATAAGAGTCTTTGGCTGGAAAAGATGTCACCATTGGCAGAACCAGAAGTTAATCTTTGCTACCATTCATAAGTAAACTTAAGAAAATGATTGAAAATAGCATCTCCAATTTCTAAGGCTTGAATACCATCTCCGACCTCAGAGACCTACCTTAAACTCAAACTTCAAAAGTAAGTACCTAAAGAACAGCAAAAATATTGAATGCTCTTAATTCTTTTACATGTTTCTGAAGAGTACCAGTCCAAGCACCAGTCACTATGGATAAACTCCATGATTCAAATGTTGGTAAAGCAAAGACTGATCGTTATAAAGACGGGCATGTTCACTATGCATCATTCATTGTTTAGTCTCATTAATAAATCAAGAGTGCATATTGATGATGTTCAGTTCACACCAGAAGTCAGGTGCTATGTTTGATATAAGTTGGTAGTTAGACAAAACATTGCACATTACCTTAATCCTCCTTTTTAGAACCGATAATATTAAAAATTTACAGAGAAGGGGTCCTGATTTGTATTACCTCTGTGCCAAAAATAAATGTCCAGTAGGCAAAACGAGAACTTATTAAAAACAATACATTATCTATAAGAAAAAATTTCAACTTTTTTCATAAATTAAAAGAATGCATGGATATCTAGTAAATTATTGAATTTTTTTTGAAAAATTCGTATTATTGTTAAGTTCTCGTTTTACGTGTTTTGATAATTAATACATTTTAAAGACATGCTAAGAATATTTGTTAATGAACAAAACATCCTTGGTGGGTATTAATTATCAAAACACGTCATTGGCCGTCATTTTCCCTATTTTGGGACCGAGGGAGCCCATGGATTTACATGGATCATCGGAGTGGACCCTCTGCGGGCCAGACCCTTATTGGGCCTCCAAATGGTTTTGATCCGTTACTACTATGATTGAATATCAATCGCCCCAACTGACACTAGAGAGCACAGAAGCAAACGATGAGGAGCCACCACAACCACCACCACAGCCTCCTCCGCCACCTCCACCGCCGCCACTTCGCCACTAAATACACAGCCAGAGTCATCACCGAATCCTCCGACGGCCGCTCCCTCGCCATCTCCGTCAACCCCCCGACCCTCCCCACCGACGTCCGGGGCTACGCCCTACCCCGCCGCGACCTCGTCTGCCACGTCACCAAGCTCCTCAGCCAATCCCCGCCCGCCCCGTCCTCCCCCTTCTCCGACGACCTCCACGACCACCTCATCTCACTATCCCCTCCCCTCACCCCCTCCGAAGCCTCCGAAATCCTCAAATCCCTATCCTGCCACCGCCTCGCCCTCCGCTTCTTCCGATTCTGCCCATCCCACATCCCCGATTTCCGCCACGACCCCTTCACCTACAACCGCATTCTCCTCATCCTCTCCAAATCCCCTCCCCACGACCGGAACGACGCCGTCCACCGCATTCTAAACGACATGGAGCGCACGGGCGTGCGTGGCAACATCTCCACCGTTAATTTACTGATCGGGATATTCGGCGGAGGCGAGGAGCTGGAGAGGTGCCTGGGGCTGGTGAAGAAGTGGGAGCTGAGGTTGAATTGTTATACGTACAAGTGCCTCCTTCAGGCCTACTTGAGGTCCAGGGATTTAAACAAGGCGTTTGATGTGTATATGGAGATGAGGCGCCGCGGATATAAGCTTGATATATTCGCGTATAATATGCTCCTGGATGCTCTGGTTAAAGATGAGAAGGTTTGATCTTGTTATTCGTTCGTTTTGCGTACAGAATTTCTATCTTTTTGTTTCTTGAATCGAAGTTGTAATTACTTGTTCTTGTAAGTTGTAGCAGTGCAATGTATATATGATTAGCTAAGCAGTCAGTGACGCATAATTTGTACTCAACGGGGCCTGAACTTTAGGTATTTCCAGTGTAGTAACAAAAGTATATTTCCAAAGTATATATTGCTACTTGTTAGGTCTACGTAGACTCTATTTAATTTTATACAGGTGACCAAAAAATGGTCCATAATTTGGAATTTTATGAGGGTTTTTTTTTTTTTTTTTTCACGCTTATGTAGGAACTTTATGATTTTTTTTCCCCCTAGGGATTTGCAGGGGCCAATCCTATAGAATTATATTGAATTGATTTGAAAAGGTAGTATAATTCATGAAAATATTTGGAGTTGTGCAGGGACTGGGAATACCCCGACACCCCCTTGTGTCCACCCCCGGCCACAGTTTGTTTCGTATGTTGTGAAAAAATGTGAAAGTTGTCTAATTAATCTAAAGGAAAATGTCTTAAAAGCTTTGGCATCATCAAAACAAGAGAGAGAAATTGGTGCATCGAGAAATAGATGTATTGGAGGATGTGTGTGGGTAATTGCAAGCGAAGTGTGTAATACTACTCGGAAAAAGTATTCAAATTTGGTTCGTGGATGGGGTTTTGATTAACCTCGAAAACTTAAGGTAGAAGAACCTACGGAGCTGAGCTAACTATTTTCGGTCCTAAATTATGTGAATCGTAATATCGAAAGACACAAGCTTAAGCTGTTTAGCATGTAGTTGCCAATAGCGTTCTGTCAGTTGTCTAATTTTCTTATTAGTGATTGGTAGAAACACCCTTCTCGTTAAAGTATAAACTAGAGAACGCTTGATTTCCTCTGGATTGCTTGATGAAGAGTGCAAGTCTGGAATTGTCTGAATGGTTTCTGTTGGGACTGATAGCTGATCAAATCTTCACACTTGTAATCTGTGATCAACACGAGTCATAGCAAAAGGTCTTTCAATATGGCATTATTAAGTGTAAATGTATAATAAGAACAGTTTGCCATTGATTTTATTGGTCCTTTCCCTTGAGTCTTTGTTCTTCTTATTTTCCTCAAATTTGTAAGCATCACTCCAAATGATCCTGATAATCTGATGATATGCAGAATATTGACAGGTAGAGCAGGCTTACAAGGTTTTCAATGACATGAAACGCATGCACTGTGAGCCAGACGGGTATACATACACTATTCTGATCAGAATGACTGGTAAAATTGGGAAGCCTGATGATGCACTAGCCCTCTTTCAAGAAATGCTAGCAAAAGGCTGTATTCCAAACTCAATTGTCTATAACACTATGATCGAGGCACTTGCTAAGAGTCGGATGGTTGACAAGACAATATTTCTCTTCTCTAAAATGGTGGAAAATGATTGTCGGCCAAATGAGTTCACCTACAGCCTCATTCTAAATGTTCTGGTTGCTGAAGGGCAGCTTGGTAAACTTGACGAGGTTGTGACGATTTCAAGTAAGTACATGAATAAGTCAATATATGCTTATCTTGTGAGGACCTTGAGTAAATTGGGCCATGCAAGTGAGGCTCACAGGCTTTTTTGCAATATGTGGAACTTTCATGACAAGGGAGACAGGGATGCTTACTTTTCTATGCTAGAAAGTCTATGCAATATGGGAAAAATAACAGAAGCTTTGGATTTTTTGGGCAAGATTCATGAAAAGGGAATAAGTACTGATACTTTTATGTATAACACCTTGTTCTCAGCCCTTGGAAAATTCAAACAGATTTCCCATCTCCACGATCTTTATGAAAAGATGAAGAAAGACGGCCCTCCACCAGACATCTTCACCTACAATATTTTAATCTCCAGCTTTGGTAGAGCTGGGAGAGTTGACGAAGCAGTCAAAGTATTTGAAGAACTTGAGAACAGTAAATGTAGGCCTGATATTATCTCATACAACTCTTTGATCAATTGCCTTGGGAAGAATGGCAATCTTGATGAAGCCCACATTAGGTTCAAAGAGATGCAAGAGAAGGGATTGAATCCTGATGTGGTCACATATAGCACGCTGATTGAGTGCTTTGGCAAGACAGATAAAGTTGAAATGGCTTGTAGGTTGTTTGATGAGATGCTGGCTGATGGCTGCTGCCCTAACATTGTAACATACAATATCTTGCTCGACTGTTTAGAGAGGTCGGGAAGAACTGCTCAAGCGGTTGATCTTTATGCGAATCTTAAGCAACAAGGGTTGACACCAGATTCAATCACATATGCAGTTCTTGAAAGGTTGCAAAGTGGTTCACGTAGGTCAGGTAGAATTCGCAGACAGAGTCCAATTACAGGATGGGTTGTTAGTCCTTTAAGGTGATTGAATGCATACATATTTAGCATATGATCAGGGGAAGTGGGGTTTTGTTTGTTCATCCAGGAATTCTTCTGTTTGTTTCTGCAGCAGGTGACTAATTTGTTCTAAACCATCAGGATTGGTGAACATTATAGAATATTGAGGAAACACTTTCATACTTGTCACATCTTTTGAAGGAAAGAACTTGATACCATGATAGGCAATTAGTTGAATATAAACTTGATATTGACAATATGAGTTGAACTGGTTTGGGCCTTTTGGTTCCGGTGGATGCTGGTTATCAGAGGAGATGGGCCTTCTTTTGGATGCTACTTTGCAAAGAGATGTCCAAAATCCTAAGTAAAGCAATCTCTATCAGAATCTGCTTCATTCTCATGTGCAAAACATCACAGTTGCATTGTTCATAATGATCGAAAATGTTTACAGCTATACTATGAAAAAGATGGCGGAAAGTGCTGATTTATTGGTACCAGGTGTCCTGTTTCTAGATTTCTGGGGTCCAGATGAGTGGGTGCCTTTCTTTGACATAAAGTAAGAATCTTCCCCGTGCAATTTGAAGTTGAAGGAGCACAATGAGCTGGCCTTGCCTGGCCTACGAAGCAATGAGCATCACCTGCTGATGTATGTTGTTGTGCTGAAACTTGTTTTACCGCCCCATCCTAACGTTCCAAGGTAATTTCGTGCTGTTGATCCCATCTTTGTAACACAGTTTTGTTCCCTCATTCTGACAAAACAGAAGTGCAAATTTCATAATTTTCTGAACATTTGAATGTTTTGGATGCTGATAGTATGCCTTAATTATTCTTGTTATATTAGCAGCTAATACTGCTGTTGTACAAAAAGAATGGCATGTCCCTGGATTTTCTTACTGGGTGCGTCCCATGTGGCCTTGTCTGGGGCGTGATACCAAAGAAATTCCTGTGATTGTCCATATAACCTAATTCCTGTCGGGACGGCGATGCACCTTATTGGACATTTTTCATTTAGAGCAGTCACTTAAAAGTCATTAGTCAACATATCCTTAACTTACAGGCATACTTTTACTCATATGCAGGATTTGTGTTTTTTTTTGGGCCCCAGACATGACCAGTCACCAGCTATAATGAGTGTTGAATTTTATTCTCTTGTTATCATTGCTACAAATGTTTTTTGTTTGATGTTTGTTCAGGGCATAGCTCTTGTGGAAGCAAGGAAAACGTGCGCGGAGCAGATATTTATATGATTGAAAGTTATTGTGTAGGGAACTTTGTCTAACGACTCTAACCTCAAGACCCACGTGTTATGCTCACCCATCTTGGGCTGCTAATCAGGTTCTTTCTGGTAACTCCAGGGATATTACTGCATAACTCAAACTACCTCTCTTGAAGGGTAACTTTGTATCTTTTTTTTTTTGATAAGTAGGGTAACTTTGTATCTTGATTGTACTTATATGATTGCTGTATTTGTGACTCTTGAAATTGAATTCTATTCGTTTTGCTTTTCCTCTTCAACAGTATGACAGAATGCTTGGAAATAAAATTTGTGTTTCTATCCGTGGCCAAGCTAAGCTGCGTAGAATGGTGAGAAATAAAATTTTCTGAAATCAATGGAGGTGGTGGAATAAACATTGAATCTGACTTTGTCTTGTCTTGGAGACTTATTCATGAATATAAATTTAATGTAATGTTTGACAATTTGAAACCTAGAGGTAAACTCAAAGGTGTAGACAATCTAATAAAGTCGAGCCTTTTAGTGCTGTTGGCTATGGATCCCTTACGAGAGAGGGGAGAGAGAGAGAGAGAGAGAGAGAGAGGTGGGGAAAGTGTTAAAGTCCTTGCCCAAGATCCAATTAGTGGAGAAAAAAAGATCGAGATTTTAAGATGCAAAACATGACCGAAGAGCTTCCAGGAAACGGGACAAAACGACACCATTTCGATGCCCTACACAGCTGTATGTGTGACTGCAGTACACCATTTCGATGCCCTACACAGCTGTATGTGGCACTGCAGTACAACACTCCCGGATCCCTCTCTCTCCCCTGTGGCCCTGTGCGTCCTTCTCCATCTCCACTTGTTATTTGTATTGTCCCCTTTGGCCCTTTGTATCGGATTTTTTTCCTTAGTTTAGTCTCCACTTATTTTCTTCCTCAGTAGGATTGCCTATTTCCCCACACATACGACCAACACCATCAAATAGGCTCATGATTTAACACTGATTTTTCTTCCTCCCTCCTCGCGTTTTCAAATCACCTCAAAAGTGACTAAATCGGGAAAAAACCAGACCACAAACACGTAATCTTCATTGTTGTAAGTTTTTTTTTTTTTTTTTTTGAACAGAATTGTTGTAAGTTCAAAATAGGAAAAAAGGGAGAATATACGGAAATAAGTAAATAATCTTTAGGAGATATATACCGAGAGAGAGGAAGAGGGGGGTAGCTACTCACAGAAGAGTGGACGATTTGGAATCCGAGCCGTCTATTTAGCAATTAATGGTCCAGATCTTATCTCGGCTCCTGCAAATTTGGATCATTGACTGTTGAGATACCACACTACATCTTGTAGTACACCCTCTGCACTACAAGATCAGGTACTACAAGATCAGGGGTCCCGCAAGTCAAATTTGTCGACTCAAATTTTCCGCATTTCTCGTTTTTGAATTTGTCTGTCTTTATTATTATTGGTGGATTTCCCGTACTTTTTCTTTCTTTTGGTATGTGCGGAAATGACTTTATTTTGACTTTTGAGACACAAAAATGCCACTATCATACTCAGGTTTATTGCAATAGTAACTAGTACCAGTTAATTTGTCGGTGAAGCATCTCAAAGATTATACTATTTCTTATCTTATCTTATTAATAAATAAAAACTTGGTTTGCCTCCAAATTTCAACATGTAACATTCAAGCATAACCTTTCGTGGCCAGCTAAAACAGCCAACTGCCCATCTTAGAAAAATGAGAGAGAGATGTAAAATACATGGAGACCCAATTCCATGATCACCTGGACCGAGTTAAGCTCCGGAAGTTCAAACAGTGTTTAATTTCAAGCCCTGGAAGTCCAAACAGTATTTAATTTCAGATTACTCAAATTGGCAAAATTCGGTCGAACTTGGAATAAGCCCAAACTTGGTGGGCTGACTTATTTTTGCGTTCCGGTCCATTCTCATAATCCTAGGTTGATGATGAATGGTGTTTTTCGGCCTAATTCATTCGTTTAGGCTTTCAATTTCAATTGCGTTATTTTGCCATTTTAGGAAAGATTTGTTTCGTTAATAACTCTTAGTCCGTAATTCCTTTTAAGTTGATTCTTTTGGGGAAAGACTTATCTTTTCTTTTCCATTTTCAGTTTTAGGAAAAGCCTCAAATTATTGGACTTTTTATTTTTAAGTTTATTTTTAGGGTTTCTAAGGTTTCGGCCTATACAAGGGGTTGTAACCAAATGTTTATGCAGTTTTTTATCAATATTATTGCAGAGATTATCTTTTTCTTTCTCGTGCGCAAGATTTGCTCGTTGCGATGAGTTGCTTATCTCGTTTGGACTAGTACACTAACTAGTCTCTCGTGAATTCCGTTGCGTCAGAGAGAGAGAGAGAGAGAGAGAGAGAGAGAGAGAGAGAGAGAGAGCATCTGATACATGGAAAATGTGGTGAACCAACAATGTAGCCCCAGTCCATGGCCATCAACCACTCTCTGTTGTTTTATCTTCTCCTTATCGCAACTTTTACATTGTTTTTTGAACATTGTTGAGGATATTCTGTTTTATCTTCTCCTTATCTTTTACATTGTTGAAGATATTCTGTTTCAACACATGGCAAAAATCTTGCAAATCACTGTCGACCTTAACTGGGTTGTGTTGTCTCTTTCTGATACACCCCATTCACATGGCAAAAGTTTTGTGGCCACCAAAACTAGGCCATGTCTAGAGGCAAGGCTTATTTAAAAAGAACCCAAGAAAAGAACATGAGCACCAAATTTCCCTGTCCAAAGAACATGGAGCTCACATTATTCTTCTTCTTAGCCTCTGTTCTAGCAACTTCCCAAGCTGCAGCAACTCCCCACCAAATCCACCTTCTCCGGCCACATTCCGGGGCTTCCGGCCACCATGTCCCTGGCATTTCCTGCCTCAGCTGGCGACTCGCCGTTGAGACCGACAACATCCGCGACTGGGACTTGGTCCCGGAAGCGTGTGAGAACTACGTTGGCCACTACATGCTAGGCCATCAGTACCGAAAAGATTGCAACGCTGTTGGGTACTCCGCTTTGCAGTATGCTAAGAGCCTTAAGCTCGCCGGAGACGGGAAGGACATTTGGATCTTTGACATTGATGAAACTGCACTCTCTAACCTACCATATTATGCTCGCCCAGAAAATGGATTTGGGTAGAGTCCTAACCGACACTGTCTTCCTTTTTTATTGCTTGTATTGGTCTTCATTGCATGCGACCAGACAACCTCAGTTTTTTCCCTAACGTCAATGGTTGTTACTTCTACCAATTAGAGAATGTTTTCACCTCTCTCTCTCTCTCTCTCTCTCTCTCTCTCTCTCACACACACACACACACACACTACATCTCAGTCCCCAGATGGAATTTTTGATCTTATAATTGTTCTACTATGATGTTTTTATATCCTCGTTATAGTCTCCGGTGTTAATTACTCTGGAGTTGAATTATTTCAGGGCAAAAGAGTTTAACTCGACATCATTCAATGAGTGGGTTGAGGAAGGAATAGCACCGCCAGTTCCGGCAGTTCTTAAGCTATACCAAAAGTTATTGCCTCTGGGGTTTAAGATAGTCTTCATTTCAGGAACATCTGAAAAGTACAGAAAAGTAAGGATTTCTAACCTGAAATTAGCCGGTTACCACAACTGGGAAAAGCTCATTCTCAAGTAAGTTTTTTTTTTTTTTAATTTCTTTTACAGTTCTCAACGGATAATTGCTTTTATTTCCAATCTTTTAGGTTCCAGAAAATTTTATTTATTTTATAAAAAAAAACAAGTAAAATGAAAGAAAATACAAGAGGACCCAAAGAAAGTTCTGAACACCTACGCGTCACAACTACCAAAAGAGAAGCCGGGAACAAAAAAAAAACCCTCTGATGTTAGACATTACCATTCCTATCATTGAAGTGGTATTCGGCAGACCAGGCATAACTTTCTACCCGCCATCGGTCATCGCCCTTTAATGCTGCTGAAATCTGGAAGCTTGTCGTTGTCAACGCCGCTGGTTGCCACCAATTGCCACAACCAGTCAACCACCACAGACAGGTAGTGGTCATTCAAAAAATAAATAGAAGATGGAAGATCGTATCTCTCACATTTAGGAAAAGAGAGAGTATCAACCTCGATTTACAAAGAAAAGAGGGAGATGGCGGGCGGGGGAAACCCGTTTGCAGAGAAATCTTATAGCAGCGTGTCTTATCCGTAATATAAGGGCAAAATCCCCCTGGTGTTTGGCCAATCCTTTTTGGTTTGGAGTTATTGTTGAAGAAAAATGGTGTACTAGTTTGTAGGACAGAATGAATTTGATTCACCCATTTTGCGTCCACATTTCTGATGTTGGTTACAAAGTAAATGCGCCAAAATGTCATTTTAGCTGGGGCTCATACTTGACTACAAACTACAAAGAATGTTGTGCTGCCACATTTCAGTCTGGACAATCATCTTTAGACTGCATTTTACTACCAGTGGTGTTATGTCAAATTATGATCAAGTTGCGTGTCTGCGTGCACAGGGCAACATCGGAGAGTGGTACCACGGCATTGGTGTACAAATCGGCAAAGAGGAAAGAGCTCGTGGAAGCAGGATACAGAATCCTTGGAAACGCAGGAGATCAATGGAGTGATCTGTTCGGTACCTACGTCGGCAATAGGACTTTCAAGGTGCCGGATCCTATGTACTACATTAGCTGAAGCTTGTGGAAGTGTTCAGTGTCCAGCATTATCGTTGTTCTATCCCCATTTAATATTCCAGGTCACTGTAATGGTTCTAATTTCTCAAAGCCCAGAGGTGCCAATGCAATAAAGAGTTGATCCTAAACCTGTTTGATTTGAGTTCGGCTTGATTTTTTAATTGATATTCAAATTGATGTTTTTTTTTTTGATCAATGTCAAGCAATTCATTCATCATCCGAAGGGAAAAGATTTCATCACAATGTACAAGAATGAACCAAAACTACTAAATCAAAGACACCGAGTTACTGTTAAAAGCACACGGGCTACAAACTCAAGGAAACCCTACTGAAGCAAACCTACACTAACTGCTGGTATGAGAGACTCGTCAGTGACTCAGCAGTAGAGGATCCAAAAGGATTCACAACTCAAACCCAAAGTAAGCGTAAGATGAAATCGTCAATCGGAAGCAGAAACCCAAACTGACACACTGGCCAGCTCTTGATCAGAAAACAACACCAACGAAGCACCGGTGCGGCTTGGCAATCACAACACGGACGCCACTCTAGGGCAAGTCTTCATTGGCATGACAGACCTCGGCGCGCGGGCGGACACAACAGTAGCAAAACCAGCCCGCACAACCATGGCGGCCACAGATCTCAAACTTCGAACACCACACAACAACTACCCAAATAGAAACAAACTCAAAGTTATTTGCCCTCCTACCACACCCACCGGATTTGGGGGAGACCCAGACCGAAAAACGCCGGAAAATCCACCTTCGCCCTCACTGGTTAATGCAACCACAACCACCGACAGCCCAAGAAACATCTAGAGATTGAGAGGACAAGGAGGAGCCATCTCAGACAGACCAACCGAACCAAGATCGGTAACCTGGCTCGCGGGCGACCTAGCGCTTGAACCACCAGGCCAAAGAACCAAACAACAAACGGTAGGGGTGGGAGGAGGAGAGGAAGAGGGGAGGGGGAGAGGCGGCCTCTCCCCCGATCGAAACCCTAGATCTAGTTTTTAGAGAGAGAAGGGAGAGAAAAGCAGAAGGGCCAGATGGTGAGGAAGAAAATCAAATTGATGTTAAAAGTCTTTGAATTTCCAAAACCAAAGCTTGAACAAGCCCAATTGGATTAACTTTTCTATCGGTACTGAAGAAAAATATAGGAGTAGTCAAGTAGGTCGAGAAGTCCAGTCCACCCTGTTTCTATGCAACCATTCAATGGTCCTTGATCACCTTGTTCCTGCTTTTCTTTGAAAACCTGTTCCTACAAGTTACAACCTCCATAATTGGGTGCATCGATGGTTATGTCGTTTTCTGGGACACACAAATGACACCTCAAATGCAGACAAACACACAGTTGTGGAGCTAGGATTAAGACTACGGGGCGGCTTAATACACATAAAAATCGGAACATATATTTATTATATTATAATATTTTAATTTGCTTTCTAATACATTATATTTTTACGTTGAAATGATTCTAGCCTAATGATGTTGAAGTATACCACTCATTTTGTTTTTTTCTTCAGGCTATTTAAACCATTGCGTGCTTATTTTTATTCGTGAAAGAAGTTGAGAAATGAGAATGTAAAATAACTAGTTTTTTTATTAAATCAAACTAAAATTATTAAAGATTATACGCAGCTATATGCGAATAATAACGAATAATATTCAAAATCAGGTATATACAAAATAAAATTTTAAAACTCGGACGCTTGGAGTCGGGGCCCCCGGGCCCCAACAAAGCTCCGCCCTTGCAAACACACACGCGCTGGCGAGAGATTGAGAGAAAAATCATTATGTATATAACTCACATATATACAAGCTACAAAAACTCTCCAAGAACCAACACCAGTTCCACCCCGAGAAGCCACAACCAGCTCCCCGCACTCTCCTCACCCTCTCCCTCACATGGCTGCACCGCCCTACTCTCTCTGCTCTCTCATTCATACATACAGTATAAGAGAAGAAAGAAAGAAAGAAGGAAGCATGGGGAGGGATCCCATGCTTCTTGCACATGTGAGAAACCCAACAATAATTAAACTGATGACTACAGAAGGAGTACAACGTTAAATGTTGTGTCTAGCCAATAGGAGCAAATGAATTTCAAAACGCGATACAATGAACTTGGTAGTACTAGTTCAACAGCTTATTTGCTTGGTTTTTTTTTTTTTTTTGGTAGGGGATATTCAGATCAACTCAGTTCAAAACCCTTAAAAGCTAACCATTAGATAAATACTTTATGGTTTTAAATTTGAAATATTTGACTGTCGTAAAATCCGTAAACTCTTGGAGGTAATTAATTCATTACTTGAATATAAGCAAATAATGTATGCAAACGTCAAGTTATAAGCAAATCAATCAAAACAGCAAAACAATATGTCTTTGTTGTGCATATATTATTGGGTCCATCTTAGACAAGTTATTTAATCGAAACTGTTCATTTTCTAAACACACTAATTTTGTATAAAATTTCAAATTAATTAGGTATCGTAGTGCTTAATCGTTATGCTACAATTTACCGCACTGTTTTGTTTTCAAAAGCCATATTCAATGATTTGATTTTGTTCTTTTAAGACGAATGTCCTTGTGTGGATCATATAAAATGAGCGGCTGAGAAAAGATCATACCTGCTTCAAATGAATGGAGGCCCCCACCAAATTCTCCCTCCCCTAGGAAAAATTATTCCACAACCCACGTGATATCCCATGCCTCTCTTCGACTACAGATTTCTAGAGTCTGAGATTAAGGCTCTATTTGGAACTTATAGAAAGGAAAAGAAAATAAAAGGGAACGAAAATGAGAAAAAAATAAGAGGGAAAATTTACTATTCATTGAACGTAAAATCTTTATCTTCTTCACTTTTTTTCTTCCAACCAAACAATAGAAGGGAAAATTTTTTAATTTTCTTTTCTTTTCCTTTCTTTTTCCTAAGTTCCAAACAGAGCGTAAACATGAGGATCTCATAAAAATTTGAGATGAAGTGTGAGATGAAGAAAGACTTGGAGAATCGCTACGGTGCTCTAAGGGCACTGAATAATCTCTCCTCCATCTAGCTCCCTGTTTTCAGAACTTTCGAGACAACTATTTTTGGCATGCCTTCCTCGTACCACATCCCACCTCATAGAAAACCAACGTAGAACCATTTCTCCTCGTAAAGCTTCGTGTGTGTGTGAGAGAGAGAGAGAGAGAGAGAGAGAGAGAGAGAGAGTGTTTAAACACAAGGGAAATCGAAAAAAAGGTTTTCTCGAAAGATGTCGTGGCAAGCA
>BPLS01000411.1:384884-428850 GCA_019656275.1 Rhododendron kiyosumense | reverse complement strand
TACGTCGACGACCACCTGATGTGCGACATCGAGGGCCACCAGCTCTCAGCCGCCGCCATTCTCGGCCACGACGGCAGCGTCTGGGCTCAGAGCACCTCCTTCCCCCAGGTCCTCTCTCGCTCTCTCTCTCTCTCTACACTCTTTTTAACCTTTTTTATTCTCAATCGTATTGTTGGTGCCCTCTATCGATCTGTTCGTGGAGACACTAATTCGATTACATTTATCAGATCTGTACAGCCGCCTGTTTATTATTCTATAGTAGTAATCAATAGTATTTGGGCGTTTCTTTGATGTGAGATCGATTTTGTTTGGCTTGTTGAAGGTGGTTTTTAGGGAGTTCGATCCGGTCAAATTGTCGTGGTGTATTTACTGTATGATTGAAGCAATCATGAATACCAATTCTTCACTTTTGTGGGATTGGCATTTTTTTTGTGAACTTATGGGAGATCTCATTAGTCATTACAGATCTTTCTTTTCTTTGCATCTTTCCCCTGCATTTCGATATTCAAGGTGTGTTTGGTAGTAATGTTTGCCCGACATATTGATGCGCTGCGTGATTTGAAATGCGTGAGTCGTTTAAGATTCGCGAAGTTCGATACGTTGTAGTGCTTCCGATCAATGACTCACTGGAAATGCAATTCCAAGCTTTTTAATAAGCAGTGAACGAGCGGTACTGGGGAATATGTCGTTGGGACGAGTTGAATGGAATCAGAATTCATTAGTGATTTCAAAATGGAGATAGTGTCATCTACAGTGTGGGGTAGCTTAAGTTCGGTAATTCGCTTCATTTTTATACCATTGCTCTTTCTTACTGAAAAATTGGCTTGTTAGTTTGCTATCTACTTTTATTTCTTCTTCTTCTTCTTCTACTTTTGTTAATGATACGATCGTTAACTATAAGGGGCGTTTGTATGCTTATTTGCAGTTTAAGCCTGAAGAGATTACTGGCATAATGAAGGATTTTGATGAGCCTGGATTTCTAGCTCCTACTGGACTCCACCTCGGTGGCTCAAAGTACATGGTCATCCAAGGAGAGGCCGGAGCTGTTATCCGTGGGAAGAAGGTATTTCCTTTCTTTATTATAAATTCCTTTCACAATTTCTCGAATGATTTCAAAAAAATGCACTACATGTTTTAAACCTATCGCAATTTCAATGTGATTGGAACATTGCAATTGCTTTCTATCAATACACTGAAATTCCTCATCAATTTCCTACTGTACATGCATCTTTTATCTGCTTTTCTGTCTTGTATATTTGGTAACTTGTTTGTTCTCTATTCCAAATCTTACTTTTGAATCTGCCTCTTTTTTTTTTGCCTTTGATTGATTGCTTCTCTATGTATTCCTTGTGCTCCCCACTACCACAAGCACAAATCATTGCTAGTTGGTGTGATTTGTTCAAAAAGTGGTATATACATCAGTATGTGTGTACACTTCGAGTCATCGACTGCAGGGCTGGCGAAGTGGTAGCCCCGTAGCAATCACGGACCTCAGGAAGCCTTTGGTCTAGAGTTTAATTCCCACCCTATTCTTGTGTTGGGCAAACACATATGAGACTTTTTGCCCAGCTTTAATTTATGGGGCCCCTGCGGGTAGGAGGGTGGGATTAGTCGGTCTATTGGGTTGGATATGAGTTACCAAAAAACTTTGAAGCAATACACGAGTTTTCAAAGGTGTAATGGAAGCCAAGTCTCATTTGTGAACTCACTTTAGCGGTTGGACCTAATCCTCTGACTCCTATTTCTTTCCACTCGAGACCAATTCATGTTTCATACGGACCTAAATACCTTTCATTTATGCGGGAAGAATAATCCAAAGCAATTGAAAGCTTCCACATGAGGACCCACCTCCAATAAGCCTTTATCATAGTGTTTGTTTGCTACAGTATTTGCTAGTACACAATCACATGTGGTTGATTTTTTTGCTTTTTTCTTTCTTTCTTCTTTTTTTTTAACTTTATATTTGAGGTGTCACTGTTGTATGGGCTTTCATCATAAGATTTTGCAAATACAACTATTAAAGCAGAAAGCTAAGAAAGCCTTGGTAGCTTTTTTTCTTTCGTGCTTAAATGACATTAGACAGATCATCTGAACTGGCAGTGAGTACTTTGTTCAAACAATGCAAGGGTCCCATCCAATTTGCTTGGATCATAGATTTGTGAAAGGATTTCCCAAGCGAAAAGAAGAGAACCTGATAGAATAAATCTCTTTCTTCCCTCATCCAAACAGAGTCTTAATCTAGCTTAGTCCCGGTATGTTGCCGTCTAAGGAACACGCTTCTTGGAATAGATAAGAAGAGACGGTGTACTTATCAAGCGAACGTAAATAAAGGACATTAGAAAACCGGGTAAAATTGTAGAGTGGAAATGGAACATTGAACTGGCAAGTTTTGCCTTTGAGTCTAAATTTGGAGGATGGAGGATCCAACGAGGGTCAACTACCAATGTTGAATTTTCCATTACTTTCTTTTTCGAGTTCGACTTGATCATTAGGTTATTGGCTATATTGGCTATGGCACAAAGCTTTCCCAAAACACTTACATATGGTACTGTACTACTGTTAAATCGACTATTTTGCAGGGCTCTGGTGGTGTGACTATAAAGAAAACCGGTCAAGCTCTGATTTTCGGTCTCTACGACGAACCCGTGACTCCAGGGCAGTGTAACATGATTGTTGAGAGAATGGGAGATTACCTCATTGATCAGGGACTTTAGGTCTCTCCTCCAGATTCATGATCTCTTTCGTGGGTTCTGCGCTTGCATCGTCTTCCTTCTGTGGCAATGAACTAGCCACTGAAGAAGTTGCAGAAGAATAACAACGAGATTGGAAACAGTCAGTTTTGGCATTTTAGAGTCATTTTGTTTCGTATTGATTCATGTTTTAGTTTGTGTATTTATCATCCTGCTTTTCTTTTTCTTTTTTTTTTTTTCTCTTTTTTCCTTTTTTGTGTGTGTGGCTGGAGTTGAATCTGAATATGTGGGATTTTGGTTGTCCTTGGATTGCTTCTAAATATGATTATCACTATTTTTGCTAAAACGATCAGCCCCTTGAAGTATCGGCCTGTCAAATTCTTTTTACAAATTACCCCTTAAAGTTTTTAGACTTTTGTAATTTGGCCCTTAAAATGGATGTGTAAATAGAGTGATCTGTGTATTGGTTAAGGAATTGTGCCAGTAGAGCCACACGGCCGTGTGAAAGAGAGAATCATTGAATCTACGTCAGAGGTGAAGTTAAGGTGCACTCTATGAGCATTAAAGAGTAAAGGTCCCATGTAACATGCCACGAGTGTTAAAGAGTAAATGTTTCATGTTATGAGCGATAAAGAGTAAGTTTAGTCTCAGCTACGAGCGCTAAAATGCTAAAGAACGAGTTTAGTTTCAGCTACTAGTGCTAAAGAGTAAGTTTAGTTTCACCAAGCGATTATAAAAGCTACAAGTCATAAGTACTCAATAGCAGGTGCACACTCTAAATTTTTTCCCCTTTGAATTTTATCAGTGTGGTAATTTTGTTTGAAGTTTTATTTAACACTCAACCTTATATTCTGAACTCTCATCGATCCAAATAACTCATAATGGTACATCTAATACATTAGTCCAAACAAGGTAATCAGGTAATCGTAAATAGAATCCGGGTTGCTTGAATCCTCACCCGGATTTGATAGTTATAAAGAGGATCCACCATTTCAACATGATGGTCTCACCCGGATCCGACAAACACAAGAGGATCCAAATATTAATCCAATTTTATGCTTTTTAGGGGTATTTTGGTACAATAACAAAACCCTAATCCTCGTGTACCGATTCACCATATATATACATGTATCTCCCTTCAATAAACTCTTGAATGGGGCTTTTTTGTGAGGGCCTAGAGGCGACGTCTCTCTCTCTCTCTCTCTCTCTCTCTCTCTCTCTCTCTCTCTCTCTCTCTCTCTGTGATTTTGATGAATTTGATTTGATTGGGGGTGGGTTTGTGATTGTGAAGAATACTACTACGTCTCTCTCTATCTCTCTCTCTCTGATTTTGATGAATTTGATTTGATTGGGGGTGGGTTTGTGATTGTGAAGAATACTACTATGCAGGGATTGTGTGTATCGGCGTTGTGCAAAATCAGTGCACGGTGTCCGAAAGTGTTCCCTGCAACAATAATTTCATACGGGGAAGGTGGGCAGTTGTGTTTCATTCCTCCTGTTGAAACTTCAACAATCATCTTCCCCACATCCTCTCTCTCTCTCTCTCTCTCTCTCTAGATTTCTGTAAAGCTCATCCGAAAAGTTTAGTTATGTCAGAAATCATGTTAATCGGAGCTCATAAATTAATATTGGTCTCAACTTATTTATCTGGAAATAAATAAGTCTTGATTTGGTGTATTTTGATAATTATTTTTAGGAAAAAACCACAAGTTTGTCACACAGAATGAACGATTGTGAACGCAAAAGTGGGGCAGTGAGCCGTGTAGGTTTAGGAAAAAGGTACTGTAAAAAAAAAATTATGAACAAGATCATCCCATTTATATTGAAATGGACAGATTATAAATTACAATAATCAAAGAAAATACAACAAAACAAATCAAACAAAAGCCGCAAGAAATCAACATCGAGGTCTGACCTATGAGTAGGGCTGCAAACGAATCGAGCCGCTCGAGAGCTGCAAATGAGTCGAGCGGCTCACAGCTCGGCTCTTTAGTGGCTCGTTTAAGCTCGGATAGAAAGTTAAACGAACAACCTCGAGCCGATTTTTTCAGCTCATTTTGTAAATGAGCCGAGCTCAAACTAGGATAAGCTTGACTCGAGTCGGCTCGCGAGCTCGGGTATTTTCATAATTTGTTTTTTCCGTTTTTACTTTTTAGTCAATCAAGGGAGGCTAGAGCACACGTATGCCAGTACACCTGCTCCATAAGAAAATAAGAGATGTATTATACTCCATCCGTCCCAATTTACTTGTCATTTTTTGGAGTTCGTGCCACTTTTCAATTGATTATATCTTGTAATTTATACTCCCTCCGTCCCATTTTCATTGTCCTTTTTTGATATTCGTGTAGTTTTCAATCACTTATATCTTTCAATGTGAATCTCCAAAAATATGCAATATGGATCTTATTTGATAGATTTCAATTTGTTCTATAATACAAAGATGTCAAAATCATGAAAAATATTATAAATTGAAAGATATACGCAAGAGACAAAAAAATGAAAAAGGAATAATGAACAATGAAAATGGGACGGAGGGAGTAATATTTTAGGCGATTTTGAAAACATTGTATTATAGAACAAATCGAGATCTATCAAACAAGATTAATGTTGGATATAAAATTCATTACCAATTTAAAGATATAACTAATTCTTTTTTCCGGTTGGAATAGAACTGTGACATGTAAATTGGGACGGAGGGAGTATACCTTTACAATCAAAATATTTTTGGTTGTATTAGGCCTATGCGAAGATATACATTTTTCGTAGGTTTGTTGAGGCTCGTGAACAAGCTCGAGATCGAGTCAAGTCAAGGCCCACTCGGCTTGAGCTCGACTCGTTAAGTTTTCATTGAGCTCGAGCTCAAGCTCGTGTTCGTTAAATTTTTTATAAACAAGCTTGAACACCGTAAAACTCGGCTTGGCTCGGCTCGTTTGCAGCCCTACCTATGAGACACACTTGAGAAGGAGGGTAAAATGATCACATCTGCACCTAATTGATGCTTGTTCAAGGATCACCATGGATGCGTTGCCGACGCCGCCATCACTGCCATTGGGACGGTCCAATTATTTTCTCGTCTGAGAATATGCTTCTCTATCTAAAAATTGCTAGTTAGAAAATTCTATCAATTTCCCTCTTTGACTCTAAGAGCATCTCCAACCCTTGATATCAAATTGGGGATGTCAAATTTTTTTTGAAGGCTGACATGGCAATTTGGCATCTCCAATTTGACATCAAAGTCTTTCTTTCCAACCCTTGATGTCAAATTATATTTATTTGACATCAAATTATTTCTCTCCAACCCTTATGTCAAAATGCAAATAGGCATTTTTTGAAATTTGGCATGAAGGAGAGAGGTTGTCAAAGTTGGCAACTTTGCCATTCCCTTCAAAGCCACCTCACCTCCCTTCAAAGCCATGTCACTTTTGGCATGATAGAAGGCAACATGGTTGGATGGTGATTTAATGTCAAAACTAGCCGTTTGAGTGTCCACCTCAGCTTTGACATCTCCCATTGGAGATGCTCTTAAGTCACAAAATTTGCATGCGTGAGAAAGAGAAGATTGAGAACGTAAGAGTACTACCAAATTGCGCGGACTAAAAGCGTGACTGCATAACACTTGGAAGATTTGCGAGGCTACACTATAAAAATGACAGACTGTGAACTGAGCACAGCTTTGTGATTTTGTCTACTTGGATCTAGGTCGAGGTTGCTGTCCGACATCACAATAATTTCACAGTACTAAAATGGTGCAGGCCTTGGCCATGGATAAACATACAATAACAGATTTGAGTCTTGAAATTATCTATTCAGCTCCTTTTTTTGACCAAATCAACTAGACTGGGATGGAATTCCCTATTTACTATACTAGTGTAACACACGGTGTAATACCAACGAGGAGCATCTTTATTTTAATCGGTATTTTAATTAGCTAAAAAATGAATACCCTTACCCGTGATCGATTCCACATTAGATATCTATGTTAGATTCTCCGGTCAAAATATGGAAAATCTCCATTCAACTCTTAATGGAAATGGAGTTTTGCAAATTCTACCCCGGAATGGACTTTTTTGTAATGTAAAGAATTATAGCTTTGTCTCATCATGTACGACACCTAGAGACAACTTGATAAGATTTCTTTGTTCTATAGAATAAAAAATTATGAGATCACCTTATCTTCCATGGTTACAACTCATGAGGGGAAAGAAATTGCTGTCCCCTCAAATATATGATAGGTACACACAATTTGGATAAGATTTTTTTTTTTGGTCTCACCAAAAGTATGCAAAATCATTTCGATAGTGCCTCAATATTCTCATCCCACATTTATTGACTAGTTCTGGAGTTTATCTCCTGTCTCAAGGGAAGTCAAAAAATTAGAACATTAACCAAGTCCACCTTTGAAAAACTCGACAAGTTTTTTGAAACTTGAAATCCTAATTCCCCCTGCCAAGAGACAAAATATGTTCTAGGTTACTGGATAAGGTAGGTGAGAAGATAGATATATATATATATATATATATAAAGGTAGAGTGTCACGACCTGCGCTAGCTGACCTGCTAACCATTCACCTAACAAGGTGGCTCAAAAGGTTAACTTCAAGTTATACAGTAGTTCAACGTGTCCCGTTATATACCATATCAACTTTCCACAATCCACCGATGTGGGACTTTGATTCCCATGGTGGGTTCCCACAGTCTCCCCACCTTGGCTGCAACATCGTCGTTGCACCACATGGTCTATCACATCCATCCACCAAGCGAGGTAGGACAAGTTCCCGCTTAAGCACCCACATGGTCTATCACATCCACCCACCAAGCGATGTAGGAGAAGTCCCCGCTTAAGTACAACAAGCACCTCAAGCTCCTCACTTGTCAGGCCCACCCAAGCACGTCTCCTTGCGGGACCCGCCCTACACTTTCGGTTGGTGCAAGCTCTGATACCACTTATTAGAGCATCTTTAAGGGGAGAAGAAAATTTTAATGTCCAATGAAGAATTTGGTTACCTGTGTAGTAAATTGAAGAGCTATTGAAAAACGTAACTATAATGGAATCTTCAAGTATTTAATTAGCGATTGAAAATCGATCTCTCTATTCAAACATGAAGAGAGAAAGCTACATCGAAATGATATAGCATTTTTGCTTCTTCCTTTAAAGAGCATTCTGCTCACATGGCTCTTCAAATATGAATAAATTTTAATTTTGCTTCCTCCCTCGAAGATAAGTTGTGTAAGTCCAGTTTATTTGATAGGGACTAACAATAAAATCAATTTTAAAATGCAATAAAATGTGTAATCATTGTTGTATTTTATAACTTTCATAATTTAATTGAACACTAGATATACAGTCCTTTCAGATAGATTACAAAATCTAAACAAAGAGATTCTTGGATTAGAAAATGATTATACAAGCAAGTTTGGTTATGATGGTGACTAGGATATGGCTGGCTCCCAAACCATAGAGCTTATCCTCTTTAATTTCAATATATAATACTAATCAATTGTGATACAAATCTTGCCTAAGTCAAAGAATTAAATTAAACCATGGAAGATGATATGGGATTAAATTAGTCCATGGCTTTTGCCTGCAACCCTTTGTCAATCGTCGACATCTGTACCATCACCCAATAAGAGGTTCACTGATTAACTTTATTTTCTCCACGTGTTACCGTCTAGTCGGAGTATCATGCAAAATTCATGCTCCCCTCTCTCATGAGGAATTTTAAACTAAAACCTAATCCACACACAAACATATGCATGTTTATAAATGCGCTCCCATCCCATCCCTCAAATTAATGTCTCAAGTTCATAAGGTGAATATTAAGTACTCCTACTTAAGTTCCATCTCCTTAATCCTTGTCTCTTTAATTACATGGGTGGCCTTGAAGGCATCATGATGGATGGGGAAGAAGATTCTAAATTTTCGAATGGATCACCATTATCAACATCAGACAATATGGGAGATGACGATGATGATGCAACTTCTTCATCATCTACTTCATGTTCATCAAATTCCACTTCCAGTACTGGGCCTTTATGTGATTTATCTGAGCTCATGGCCCAGCTACCTATCAAGTAAGTAACTATCTTCTTCTAAAAGGGTTCCTTAATTATGGATCTTTATAGGGATATATATATCTATCACATAACATATATAGTTCATTTGATTCGATCAACTCGATCACATATTATTGAATCCCGAGTGATTATAAGTCATGTTTGAATCATGAATTTGTAGACGGTCTCTCAAGGTATAAAAAAAATTTGATAGGAGAACCAATTACAAAAAAGGGATATATTCATTTTATTAGTCTTCGATCTTATTATTTCGACCTTCATCTTTTCTTCTCCACAAATCTATCCTTCAAATTCATATAATTCACATCGAACATAAGAACGAGAAAAATGATATTTTCTCCATAAATCTTGTACTATTTTTTTCCAATCTGAACAGTAAACCTGCTTTCTCTTTCCATCTCCTTGGTGATCAATGATTATCTTGCCAACTTAATTAAAATTGCATGAATACTTTCTTGGTTATTAATGGATTAAAAGCGAAGCTTTCCCAGCTTCTTATTCATATTTCCTACTCCTGCCTCTATCCCATATCGCACAATAAGCTCAACTATTCCATTTTAGATGTCCCACAATGTTCATCCTCCTCAAATTAAGCTTTCTAAGGACGTCGATCTCCTAAAAAAGATAAATAGAACCAGCAACAATATGGACGGACTATATAACTAAATCTGAGTACGTGCGTCAAAGCTTGTTGTCGTTAGATCGTACTTTTATGTTGATGAGATGAAACACAAATCAATTTCAGATACTACTATATATGCAGGAGGGGATTGTCCAAGTTTTACCAGGGAAAGTCTCAATCTTTTACATGTCTTTCAAGGGTTAAGAGCATAGAAGATCTTCCAAAGAAAGAAGCCAACCCTTACAGAACAAGGAGGAAATTATTGAAGGAATCCAAGAGCTATGCAGGAGGCTTGGGCAACTACAAATTGTACACTCTTCCAAAGCCTGTTATATCAAAGAAAGTTAATATTTCAAGGGGTCAATTACCCTTTTCATCCTCGTCCTTTCAGAGCAGAAATGGGAGTTTTGTTTTTGGCAATTGCATGCCTCCTTTCATTCCTGTCCAAAAGGACTTGGGATGTTAAATATTTATGACCTGCATACCCAGCTGCAGCATGAATGTTCAGAGAGAGAGAGAGAGATATGGGGTTCATTGTATCATCTTGTAGTAAGTCAAAATACACACAAACTTTTCTTTAAATTGTAGCGCTGGTTTACAAACTGATGTGGCAATTGAGTTGTTTTTTATCCTTTCATTTTCACTCTGTCATTTTGTATTTCAAGACTTATTGGTGTATCCTAAGGTTCTGAATATGGTATCGATTTTTTTATTAGTACGGTATGTACCGGTATTGATTAGATATCGGGTACCGTTTTAGTGTTGGGCTCGGAGTACCATTATGAATTTGGTTACACAATGTCACTTCCTGCGACAGCTCTAAAACAGACTTACTGGCGCGATGTCAAATGCTATAAAAGACTTAATTGAAACCCTCTCTCACACCAATTGGTTTCGTGAGAGATGGTGAAAAAGCAGTTCGACATATTATATACAATTTTTAATTAAAAAAAATTCCTTATACCCTCCAATTAAGTGAAAAAAAAATAAAAAATGTTGGAATAAATTTGGATGAAGCGACAAAAATTGAACTTTTTCATTTTCCCTTATTGAGCATATTAATATGGAATTTTAGAGAGAATTCTCTTATGTTCAAATAATATCACCGGATTTTAATTTTTTTGCTTTGAATAGAATCACCATAATTTTTGACGTGGAATAACATAATTAACCCAACTTAAGTTTACGCTAGTGATTAACTTATATAGAATAATTTTTGAGTTTTGTCTTTATTCAATTTTTTTTGCATTCGTTAATTTTACGCCAAACTTTTATGTGATATGAGTGAATAAGAACGAGAGAAATCGAAAAAGAAATTTTTTTTTACTTTTAAACAAGTATTTTGGAAAACATTCAAGAAAAAATTCAAAATTTTGACGTAGAACTAACAAACACAAAAATAATTTGAATAATAACAAAATCAAAAAATTATGATACATGTGAATGGGGCAATTACTGAAACTAAACTACATACCCTTGTTTAGTTGTTTCCAAACAGCCATCTTCTCTGTCTCTCAAAAACCTCTCCCTAGACATACGGGAAAACCCTAACCATCACCCCTCAACCGGAGATGCAACCTCGCAGATCTGTACGTTTTTGGGTTCGTTTTAATTTGAAGTAAATATAGAAAACATTGTCACTGCAACTTACCGAGTGAAATCGATTCTCGGCCGGAAATTTTTGGAATCACCGGTATTGTGAACGGAACGGAATTTGACATGCAAGATACTGGTCAATCACAGAAACGATATCTAACGGCCGGAACGGAACGAGATTCAAATTCATGGTACTGTACACCACTACGTAAGTTAAAAAAAAAAAAATAAGGGTACTCAACAGAAAAGTGCTGCCATTTTGTTGTCGTTAACATTCTTGTTGTTTAATGCATTTCTTGCTCTTCCTCCAAACAAAACGTTCTTCTCGTTTAACCTGTAAAAAAAAATTAGAAAGTAGTTATCAGTTCGTGAAGATGTTATGATGCTATGAGTAATTATTCAATACTCCCAGAGTATATCAACAATAAACTTTCTCTTGTCACATAACATATAGGTCTTATATGTGTTCCCGTGTGGGTCCTACGTGTTATGTGGGAGAAGGGAGTATACTATTCATATACTCCGGTAGTATTAAATAATTTTCGTGATGCTATTGATTATGCACTATATAAGTACAATATTGGATGGGAGAGAGAGAGAGAGAGTAGAAGTTAAGGATCGTAAACGAATCAAACAACTTGCGAGCTCAAGCTCGGCTCATTTACTTGATTATGATTATGCACTATATAAGTACAATATTGGAAAGAGAGGGAGAGAGAGAGAGAGGGAGAGAATAGAATAGAAGCAAGGGCCGTAAACGAATCGAGGAACTTGCAAGCTCGGCTTGGCTCGTTCGATAAAAGCTCAGCTCAGCTCGTTAAGGGAGACTCGACTTATTTAAAGATACTCGTATAATAAATAACTAAGAGTATCTACAGTGAAATAATCAAAAGTTGCAACATCATCTTTTGGTTATCCATTTAAGGAGTTGCTACGGTTAATAATTTAGAGGTCCACGATCAAAAAAAATAATATAGAGGTCCACAATGGTATAATCAAAATTGAATAACCAAAACTTACCACATCACTTTTTCAACTTAAAAAAAAAGAAGAAATTGTGACGTAGAAAACAATTTTTTTTAAAATAGTTTTCAAACTAATAAAAGCTGGTTATTAGAAAAAGAAAATTAGTTTTTTGAAACTTTGATTTAAATAAAACAGTTTTCGGAAAAAAGTTTTAAAAAAATATAGTTTTTGAATAAAAGAAAGTTTTTGAAAAAAAATTAATAAAAAAACTGTTTTTGCAAAGAAAACAATTCTGGGAAAAACTGTTTTTAAAAGTATTTTTCTTAGAAACATGTTGAAAATGGAAGAGAGAGAAGGTTTTCATGTAATGATGGTGGACATGATTGAGAAAATGTGGGGACAACTAAATTTGATTATTGGCAAAAGATTGTTAGTTTTAATTATCCAATGCCTAAAATTTGATGAGTTGCTAAGAGATTGCTGAATTTGATTATTCTAACGTGAACTCTTTTTTGAGGAAATGTTGCTAACCTTAGCAATCTTTTGCTTTTAATTATTTATATCACTGTGGATGCTCTAAGCTCGGCTGATTAAGGCTTGAGCTCGACAAAGCTCGGTTTGGCTCGTTTACAGCCAAGCAACCCAATCTCAGCCCAGTCTATAAATAAAAGCCCTATGTTACGTGGGCTGAAAATGGATAACAAATGTGGTTTGGGGCTTTCTCGTGTGTAATGTAATACCCAGAGCCGTGATTAGTCGACATGGCCCACTAGAACATCCCAAAACCCTCCCTCGCCTCTCTCCCTTCACCTTAAACCCTCTCTCTCTCTCTCTCTCTCTCTCTCTCCTGCGATTTATGCTCGCAATGCCAAATTACACTCAAGTGACCGATGCACAACGAACCTGTGATGGTTCTACGTATACTAGTTGTGTTAATTCCAGGTGCGTTTGAATCACTCCTTCGAAAATCTTAATGGCGACGACTGCTCACCTCTTTCAAAGAAGCTTACTTGCTGCCAATGCACAACTACCCAACGCCGTCGCAGCAGTCAATTGTTTCTCCTTCAGAAAGTTGGCCACCGCGTGGCCGCCGCGGCTTCATCCCATCACGTTGAAGGTCCTTACTTTTCTCCAACATTTATTGTATGTATATGCATATATACTTGGACGCTCGGGCACACGACGACGGGTATGCAAATCGTGTTATCGAAAAGATGGGAAGTGAAAAATCTTGAATTTTGATTAATCTAAAATGTAATCTGGGATGTGAAAGTAGAAAAGAAAAAATCTTTAATGCAACAGTTATATGTAACGTCTTTCTCACATGATGTGGGGCATTACAATTTACAAATAACCATTGCATTGAAAATTATCTTGTAGACAAGAGGGGATATAAAATACGAGGTGGCATTTCCTTCTTTCTTGGCAGTTTTTCTTTAGGAAGTTAAGCTCAATTCAAGATTTTCGTCATTCCATCTTTTACGTAAGTACACGATTTGCACTCGCATTGCGTGTTTAATCTGTGGTGTGTTTAGAATTTGCGTAGGAATATTGTGTTAAGGTATTACAAATTGATGTTAAAATAGAACTTTGACAACTGAATAGATGGATATAGTTTTCTATGTTTGTTTTTCTTTTAGCATTTTTGGATGAAGGGCAAGGTAGGGGATATTGTGATGTACGGAGTAGCACTAACCTGTTCTCTAGAAAGTTAATCCCTCCGTC
Source organism: Rhododendron kiyosumense (assembly GCA_019656275.1). NCBI lineage: Eukaryota > Viridiplantae > Streptophyta > Magnoliopsida > Ericales > Ericaceae > Rhododendron > Rhododendron kiyosumense. The sequence goes on along the minus strand of BPLS01000411.1, from coordinate 415,177 downwards.
CCAAAAAGATTGTAAGATACGCAAAAGGATGACTTATACAACATTCATTTTTATCAACAGAAAAAGATAACTTTTTTGTTGCAAATTGAAAGAAATCTTGATATCTGATCACTTTAAGTTTGAATTTTAATGATAAGAATGCAGTCTTTTTAAGTTTTCTCGTCTGTCTACTGGAGTCTTTTTGGAATGGAGATAGCAATGCACAATAATGGAATGGGCATGCTTATTTTCTTTCTAATGAGAGAACTTAAACTCAAGGTATAAACTCTATATCCAACCCATAAGCTTAAGCTATTAGGTGAAGAGGTTTTAAAATTATATTAAGGTGTAAATTTCACCAAATCCTCCTGCAGTTTTTCTTAATGACAGATACCCCGTCAAGTATGAGCAATGATTATAAACCCTTGGTGGTTTCAATGTTCATTTCACTTGACCGACATCCCAACTAACAACTGTTCGACCAAACAAGTGATGGGGATTAAGCTTTTAGGTGTAGATGTCCCAACATTATAGTAAGTGATTGCCCATTCTATACCAAAGCAATGCGGGATTGTATGCCTTAACACTCAACATACGCCTTCCACAAGCATTTAGCATGCCCATTTGTTGAAAAATAGAAAATCTCTTGAATGATTACTTTTGAGAATGAAGTTTGTAACCTGTCCTAGTTTTTGTTTTTATGCATCACATAATCCATTTTTTGTTCAATCATCCCAAATTGGATGAGAGAGAGAGAGAGAGAGTAGTGTTTTTGAAAACTGAAGTGGGTTAAAAAGGCCAGGAACTTTTTGTTATGGAAAAGAGTATTTTTCTGGTTTATATGCGAGAACAATGCCTTACCTGTTCTTTTGTCCTTTGCTTGTCATGTTCTTCGGTGTTTCCAAACTTTTGGTCGAATTGTTGTTACGGTTGCAGAACGGGGTGATGCAGAATCACATTTGCTCTTACTTGCCAAGTTCAGCTTTTTGTAATGGAGGTAACTATGAAAATTGCTTCAAGCTGAAATTTAGACAGCTAGGGGTATCTTGCGCGATAAAAGACAATCAACCAAGGGTTCTCAGACCTACATCTGTACAAAATTTCCTTACTTTTAGAAGCTTAGGTGTTGATGAATCTAAGAGGGCCCTTACCAGTCAGCCCCAAATTAATGTTGTTGGATATTCTAGTAGTGTGGTGCCTTCGGGTATGTTTGGTTATGGGTTGAGATCGCCTTATTGTGTTGATTATGCAAAGAGGCATTTTTCTCACCTTCCGAGAGCAGTAACGGATAACAATGATAAGGTTGGTTTTAGTGATGGAAGGAATAATGAGAAAACTTCAGCAGTCAAAGTTTTCAATAAGCATTGGAAGCGGGCAAAGTCATTTGGTGCTCACAAGAGGAACGAGGCACAGTGGAAGAATGCTTCTAACTCGACAGATACACAGTTAAAAGGTACTGATATGGTGAACTCAAGAGAGCAGCTAGTGGGGAATGGAGTGGAAGATGCAAGTTCGGGACTTTCTGTTTCAAATTCACATCTTGGCAATAAAAACAAACTCTCCGAAGACAAAGGAAAACACAAGCAGAAGTCAAGAAGCAAGAAAAGCAAAGGACAAAGTTGTGGCACTAATGCTGCTTTTGATGCAGCAACTAAGCCAGAAGGTTCTGAAAAGTTTTCTCAAGAAAAGATACCCAACACGACGGCCAAAAAGAACCAGTCTTTACCTGCTACAGAGGTTGGAAATTTTCAAACTTGTTTAATTCTCATGCTTAGTTTTTATCTCCTAGCAATATGTTACCTAATGCTGCAGCTTTTCAGAAGAATTCTACTACAAACAGTAAACCCCTGGAGGTTCTTGATAGTTCTGTTTCAACAAAGCAGCAGTGTGGAAGTATAGCTGGGAAAAATCATATTGAGGGGAAATCAACTAACGTGTTTAAAGTTACATCTGAAAAGGAGTCAACAAAGATTAAAAAAACTCACCCAAGCAGCGAAGCGAAGGCTCACGAACAAAGGAGAATGCAGCCACTGTATCCTCCTAGTGGGAAATCTGTTGTGGTTGTGGAGTCCGTCACTAAGGCAAAAGTAATTCAGGGCTATCTTGGTGACATGTTTGAAGTTGTACCTAGCCATGGTCATATTAGAGACTTGGCTGCAAGGTCAGGGTCTGTGCGTCCTGATGATGACTTCAGTATGCTATGGGAGGTTCCATCTACTGCCTGGACTCATCTTAAGAGTATCAAGGTTGCTCTTAGTGGGTATGATGTTTGTTTTCCTTTCAATCACTGGTATCAGAACATTTTCTTTGGACACACTAGTAGTCTGAGAACAGGTGTTTATATTCTTACAATCATAGTTGTTGGAATGATGCGGAACACGATTTGAAACTAGTTTCAACCAATTTGAGTTGAATTGAAAATTTAGTGAATCTTACTATTCAATTTGTGATAGACTCTGATTCAGTTTCCTTCCTACTTTTTGTTTGTATAGAGCATAACATAACGTCGTTTTAATGTTGTCACCTCTCTATTAAGAAATAACAAGGCATCGACTAGTTATATTAATTTGGATGGTACCATATGTATAGGCTGATATTCAATCCAGTTATAGGGGTTTTTTTTCCATTTCAACCAATGTGTATTTTTTATGCACATATATTTATAAATATAGAAAACCTGCAGAAACAAAGCAAACCTTATGATTGCAACTCAATATTTTAGCAAAACAATTAATGATTCTAAATTTTGACATCAGTGGTTATAACCAACAGTTCTCCCCTGGCTTTTGTGAATCGCCTCTGAAGGAGTATCTATGATTCTGTTCAAGACCTTTTACCTGTGCTTGTATATCTATTTATCATTTTTAAGTAGGATATTTTCTCACTTGCTCATCCTTGTATCTCAGTGCAGAAAATCTTATTCTTGCATCAGATCCTGATCGTGAAGGAGAGGCTATTGCTTGGCACATCATTGAGATGTTGCAGCAACAAGATGCTTTACGTGAAGGTATGACTATAGCAAGGGTTGTCTTCAATGAAATAACTGAGTCATCCATCAAAAGTGCATTGCAGGCTCCACGTGGCATTGACGTAAACTTGGTTCATGCTTATCTTGCACGGCGGGCTCTTGATTACTTAATTGGATTCAACATTGCACCCTTGTTATGGAAGAAATTACCTGGTTGCCAGTCAGCTGGGCGAGTCCAATCTGCTGCTTTGTCTCTTATATGTGACAGAGAAATGGAAATCGACCAATTTAAGCCAAAGGAGTATTGGAAAGTTGAAGTTCAGTTTAATAAAAGGGGAAAGGGTTCAATAACTAGCAAAAACTCCTTTTCATCATATTTGACCCACTTTGATTCCACAAAGTTACTCTCAATTAGTTGTCAGACAGAAGCGAAGAACATGGAACAGAAGATAAGTTCATCAAATTTTGAAGTGGTTGCATCTAAGAGAAACAAAATTAGGAAAAACCCTCCAGCACCATATACAACATCGACATTTCAACAGGATGCTGCATACAAATTACACTTTACGACAACATATTCAATGAAACTGGCACAAAGACTATATGAGGGGATTGAGTTATCAGATGACAAGGCAGCAGGATTGATAACATACCCCAGAACAGATGGATTCCACATTTCCGATGAAGTTATGAAGGACATTCATGCCTTGGCTATTGAAAGATATGGACAGGACTTCGCCTCAAAGACTCCTCGTAAATATTTTAAAAAGGTAAAGAATGCTCAAGAGGGTCATGAGGCGATTAGGCCCACAGATATCCGGAGATTACCTTCAACACTTGTTGGAATACTTGATGAAGATTCTTTGAAGTTATATGCTCTCATTTGGGCTCGTACAGTGGCATGCCAAATGGAACCCACAAACATTGGTCACATAAAAGTTGAGATTGGAAATGCTGATCAGTCCATTGCTCTTCGATCAACATGCTCAACAGTGGAGTTTATTGGGTACCAAGCAGTCTACAAGGATCTGGAAGCTAAAGCAATAAAAAACAATGAAGATGGAAATGTTCGTGATGAAGCTTTCAACATTCTCAATAATCTGAAGCCAAAGGATATGTTGAGTGTTACTGAAGTGGAACTCATGCAGCACCATACACAGCCTCCTCTGCGCTACTCAGAGGAATTATTAGTGAAAAAGCTGGAGGAGCTTGGCATAGGAAGACCTTCCACATATGCAAGTACAGTAAAAGTTTTAGAAGATAGAAAATATGTGACCATACAAAACCAACTACTATTTCCAGACTTTCGTGGTCGCATGGTGTCGGCATTTCTCTCCCACCATTTCTCTGAGGTCACAGATTACAGTTTTATAGCTGATGTGGAAACAGAGCTCGACAATGTTTCTGCTGGATTGACTGAATGGAAAGGACTACTTGGAGATTATTGGACAAGGTTCAAAAAGTACTGTGATCGTACTGCTAATGTCCATATTCATCAGGTAGAGAAGATGATGGAGAAAACATTTGGGGATTTGTTGTTTGGTTCTCTCCCCTACAAAAGCAGGAAATGCCCAAGTTGTTCTGAAGGCAAATTGGTTTTCAAAGTCAGTAGGTTTGGTGCTGCATATTTTATAGGCTGTGATCAACACCCAAGGTGCAAGTGAGTATTATCTTGCATGATCTCATATGTTCTTTCCTCCCCATCTTGCATGTGGTATATAAGGAAACACTACTTGCTACTAAAGTAACTTGGGCTTAAGCATTTTGGGCCAGTGATTAGAGTCCAACAAGTTACTAAGGCGAGCTAGGGGTGGGTCATTACGTATAGTGTATTAGAATTACACTAAAACCCTTGTAGTATATTAGCAAAACTTTCTTGCAAAAATACATATTTAACCGCGATTAATACCTCATAGCTGCGTAATTCTCCTATTTATCCAGCTGACTAATCATCCCGGCGCCTAATTCAACGCCTAGGCCCCTAGTCGAGCCGGTGGACCACCGCCCAGGCCGATTTTTCAAACAACTGAGACAATCTATGACGATAATGCCCTCCATTGATTGGATTGATTTAGTCTGGTAGGAAGTACTTTACAAGTTATTTTAAACTTCTTTAGGTTGCTATAGGAAACATACTTTGTTGATAAGGTAACGTTTTGCTATTTTGATTACTTCCAGCTGCTTGAGTGTTGAGATTCTGCAGGTTTATTTTTTGGACATTGTGTGGTGATGCCCTCAATTGATTGGAGTTAATTTAGTTTGACAGGAAATACTCAGTATAGGTCATTTTAAAACTTCCTTAAGTTGCTACAGGATATAAACTTTGTTTATAAGGTTTATAATATATCATTTTGCTATTTTGATTACTTTCAACAGTTTGGGTGGTGCAATTTTCCAGGTTTATTGCTAAGACATTGTATGGTGATGATGAGGAAGTGGATACTCCTCAAAATGAGAACACAGTGGAGCCGCCAAAATTGTTAGGTCTTCATCCCGACTCAAATGAGAAGGTTAACTGTTATTTTGTATGAAGCTTTGTCATTGTGAGAAGTGTATTCTTTCTTGTAATGCATGAATTGGAAACTATCCATATCTTTCAGATTCTATTGAAGAATGGTCCTTATGGGTGCTACATCCAGCTTGGTGTGGACAGGAAGGGTTACTCACCTAAAAGAGCTTCTGTGCCCCAGGTATGTTTACGTTAATTTAGTATGACAATTAAAATTTTGGAGCCTTGTTTCCGGATCTAATGTTGTTGACTCGTCATCTCCGCCTACGCAAGTGCTTGTGTTATCTATCTTGTATCTTTTGGTTCTCAATTACTAAACTAGGGATGATTACGTGGCCTCTATTGGGTGCTGAGGATATCTTGGCAGTTAATTTTCTTCTAAATCCTTTTTTCCAATTAAAGCATAAGTGAAAGATGCACACACAATGTAATTTTCCTTGCATTCAATTCAAAATAGCATATAAAATACTCCATGTTTTCTGTATATATATTCATCTACGTAACTGACAGGTCAGATACTTGTAAAGTTTTGTAATCATGTAACTAGATAGTGTCGAGATAAAATTCCGTCATCATAGAGCCTCTCTTGAAAACCATAACTTAAACAAGTGAATCTTCAACTAAGGATTTTATATACCCACACTCAGTTATCTACTAATTATATAACTTGCATGATTTTGTTTTTCCTTTTTATCCTTGTAGACGTAATTGTTTGTCCTCCCCAAGGGAAGTACCTAAAGGATATTGCATTTGATCATGCTGCAAGGACTTGGTTCCAGAAAATGCTAGCTGTGTGTTTGCATTTGAAAATATGGCTTATGTAGGTGCTCACTTAGAGGAAGTCTCTTGGGGCATCAAGGCACACAATGGTCACCCACCAAAACGAGCCGGCCTCCTTCCTTAGAGAGGGAAAGAAAAGAGCCTCAGGGTCCTCATCATAGTTTTTTCGTATCCACATGCTTAATGCATATTTGTTTTCTGATATTAAACTCGTACAGGATTTAAAACTTCTCTTATTTCAGGTAAAACATATAGATTCCGTTACCCTTGAAGATGCTATTGAGTTGCTGCATTATCCTGTGACATTGGTATATCAACATCAACATCAAATTTTAATTTTTTTTTCCCTGAGTTTTTATAATAATGAAACTCATTTTGCCCGACTTCATGTTAGGGAAAGCATCCTGAGGACGGTCGCCCAGTTGAGATAAAGCTTGCACGCGTGGGATTTTCTATCAGACATCGGCACACAATTGCGCAGGTGCCCAAGGTAAATCCTCTTTGTTAAGCATACCTCTATTAACTGTTTGTGATCTAAGTAGTTTTTAGAAAGAAGAAAGTGAAGTGAAGCATAGGAGATGCATGTGCAAGAAGCATAAAGTTCTCCGTAGAATGTGGATAAACATTATAATTGAATATTTTTTACGAAAACTTTACTTATCGATTGGCAGCTCTAGGTTTAAATCTTTTTAATGGCCATTTTTCCCATTCCTACTCGTGCCAGTGTATCGATTTCTTGTTTTTGATATAGGTCAACCCTTTTGTGGTTCTATGTTTCTATATATGTCATCCTTATTCTCCTTCTGTGTTTCTGTATATGTCAACCCAGAACATGAACGCAAGTGATATAACCCTAGAGAAAGCATTAAAGCTTTTGTTGGGTAAAGATGTAAAAAGATGTGGCCGACCCAAGAAGAAACCAAAGCTTGAGGAAGCCATCGAGACTATGTGAGCAATGCATATCGATGCAGAGTACAAGTGATTTAAACAGAAGGTAGGTATGTATATAGAGAGAGACATCCATCCACAACATCTCATGCTTCTCCAATCCTTTCGTTGGTCGAGTGGAATCTCTGTTCATTTTTGTTGTAAAGTATGTAAGAATTGTTTGTCCATTTTTGCATCTCTTAAGTTTTGAGTCGCGAACACATTCTGCTTGGTTTGGGTTTTATTTAATTTTTTGGATCGAAGAAGATAAATGAGGCACCAGAATTTCTTATCAGGGCAAGGAAAACAAGTTTTGGTTATTTTGGGCACTCATCTATGTTCCTACTATCATGATAAGTCACTTTGAACTAATTAAGACTACATGTTTGTTCTTGCTTTTTTTGCTTTGAAAAAAAGGTTGGAGGATTGAGTGGCCAACGTAGCTAGCTCCTATGGGTGTAACCATCAGAATTCTAGTGTCCTGGGCTGTGTCTGGGTTCAGTGTTGGTAGCTTTAGGTCTGTTATGTTTTGGGGTTCTTTTTGTTGGTCAGTCTTGTGGGTCCTCACCTGTCTTGTGTCTGTCTTGGATCCCTCTTTCTTCAGCTGTAAGGGTCTTTCTATTGTTGCCTGTTCCTGGATAATCTTTGATGCCTTGCTGCAAAGCTGTGGATTCTGTCTTGGATACTACCTGCTGCTCTTTTCAACTCCAAATTTTGGAGGGCTAAGAGCTTAACTGGTGTTTTGCCTGATGACTCTTTTAACTCTTTCAACTCCAAAACTTGGAGGGCTAAGAGTTGTACACAGGCTGCTTTCTATTGATTGGAGATCTGTTGATTAACCTTTTGTTGCTGCTGTTAATGACTTGTATGTCAGTTTGATGCATATCCAGTCTTGCTTTATAAACTACGGATCTTGTTGCTCCTCTTTCCAACTCCTTATTCTTGGAGGGCTAAGAGGTCTAGTGGACTTGAAGTTATCTCTGGCTGCCTACTTGTGCTGCTTTCTTTTGTGTAGCTTGATATACTGTTGTTTCCTCTTGTGAACTCCTAAGTTTTTGGAGGGCTAAGAGGGCTACTGAATACTGGCCTGGCTGCCTACCTATGCTGCTTTCTGTTGTGTAGCTTGATATACTGCTGGTTCCTCTTCTCAACTCTTAAAGTTTTGGAGGGCCATCTGATGCTCCTTTTGCCTGCTATTCTGCTGTTGCTATGTCTTGACTCCTGGCTTCCAACGTTGATGCTGTTCTTGCTGATGTTGGCTAGAGTTTTGCTATTGGTGGATTCTCTTCAATGTTGCTACATTATATTGCAGAGCAATTCTGAGTGTTAATGTTACTAGCGATCTTTGCCGGTGAAAGCTTTTGGATCTGGATGAATGTTGTCTCTACTGGATTGCTTTTGGTGATGTTCGGGGCAGTCTTGGCTTGGGGCTCATTCAATGGTTATTGAATGTAATTCTCTTATCTTTCTCTTTCCTTTTGGCCTCCTACAGTGCCCCAATCTGTGTGGTCTATATTTGGTCTTTCTTGATATACCCTTTGTCGAGTTTCTAATAAAATTTTGTTTTCTATCCAAAAAAAAATTTCAGAATTCTAGATCCGCAGTGGATCTTTGATGGGATAAGTAACCCATAGGTTTCTGTTAACCGACCAAGGTGCAACCATAATAAAGCCTCTCTCATACATACGGCTCCGTTCACCGGACAACTATTGCAAGCAAATTCGACCCTGTCATCGTGTGGTTCAGACCCTATGATTGCATGTTCCATTGCATGCTATGCTGCCTTGAGATTACAGTAAAGCCTTTTGAGACTTTGTAGATAGGAACACCTAGGAGGTTTTGTTGAACTCTGTCATGCAAGAATATCAAACTGCAGATACAAAATAAAGGGTTGAAAAGAGGCTATGTGTAATAGCGAAAATGTCTGCCCTACAAGTGTTTTACCATTTGAACCGCTCACATCACGGTAGTCGCGTAAAGGCCATAAGTCAGGGGCTAGCAGAAAGAGAGAGAGATCCGCTGCGTGGGCAACCCGATTGTGCGTTACATGTGCTCCACAGGCCGCACTCCATCTTTCTTCCCAACCAGCCCATTTTTTCTTTTGATTTGGAAGATGGGCGCTGCGTTCGGTTCGAAAGGCATGCTTTTCAGTATGCCTCTAGATCGGGCCCCAACTAGTTCAGCTACCTAGTGAACGGTTCTTTTGGGCAAGAAGCAGGCCAGGCCCCACAGGCGGCCATCTCGTGCATTGACAAGGGAAGGAAAACTTTTTAGACTTTTTTTTTTCATGAGTTCCAAACAATCCTTAAATCTTTCAAACCTAGGTTAGTGCCCATTTGGCACCTAGTAGTTATTGTTCCTCCCTTTATCTTTTGGGATATTCTATGGGGGGAATTATACAGACTACAGAGTCCAACTTTCACCACAACATCAAACAAAGCAGCTTCAGCTTTCATTTTCCCTTTCACTTACTCCTCTCCTACCAACTTGTTGAGGCTTATTTTTCTCTTTTTTTGACTTTCCTCAAGTCGGATTTGTAGTTTTTACTGTTCCGACGGCAACGAGACACGAATTCAACTAAGAAAGACCATTTATCAATTCACTGAAGACGAAAATAAATGTAACCAAAAAATAAACAAATTAAGCCACTAAAAGGACAAAAAACAAAAACATTACTCAAGTTAACAATGGAAGTCTCCCGAACACTTTGTTGTTGACAAATACGAAAATTACCTATACTGGTGTTTCTGTTCATATTCAGTCATTATTATTTGAATAAAACGAGAAACTGATCTTCATCCCTCTAGATTAAAAATACATCTGAACAATTGCTATAGGTGGTAGATGCTATTTCGGCAGCAGTGGCGACTCGCGGTTTGATTTGGTCTGGCAGTAATGGTCATGGAGTTTGGTCAGCGGTTACGGTTTAGGTGTTTGGGCTCTGGCTTCTTGAGTTCGGACTAGGCCCATAGGTGTTGTAAGGCTTTGCCTCTTAGTTGTTTGGGAAAATGACGGTCAAAGACGTGTCTTGATAATTAATATCCGTCAAGGACATTTTGTTCATTAACAAATGTTCTTAACATATCCTTAAAAAGTATTAATTATCAAAACACGTCATGCGCCGTCATTTTCCCTAGTTGTTTTGGGTTTGGCCCACTTGGTGTTTTGAATTTTGTCCCATTTGACTGGTTTCCCCTCTCTCGATTTGATGTACTCTATGTCAAGTTTTCTTGAAAAAACCTTTTTGCCTATCAGTATTTTTTTTCTATGCAGGATGTTGAGGGGATCTCCCTTTTGGCTTTTGCCATCCCCTCCCCAAACCTTGTTATGGTGGAGAGAGTAATTTCCAAAACAGTCCATCTTCTCAAGATGGAAAGCCCCATTCCAAGATGGTCAAAAGTGGGACTTTTTGGTCACTTCTGTTTGTTTGAATCTGCAATCGAAAGAACTCCCGGATGACAAATATGGTCTGGCTGTCATTTTTCGAACGTTAAAACAAAACAAAAAACAAAAAAAAATTGCAAATTTAATGCCCAATTTGACCAAAACAACCAAACTTTCAAAGTCTCCCCATATATCTCTCTCTTTTCAAAATTATCTCTCTTTTCAAAATTCAAAGTTTCGAAACTGTTAGCGTCCGTATTAAACTAATCTCCTCGATTTGCACTAAACCAACCTTGATTTTTACACTAATCAATGGGATATTAATCTTTCTTTGGTATTTTAATTTGTGTTAATTTATTATAGTTTCTGTATTTTATTATTTATTTTGAAAAGAGAATGTGAGATGACGAAACCCAAGCCGTTCGACCAACCACAGGAGACTTTACAGGTCATATATTGTAACCAGTGCTTAATTAAGAAAATAGTATTTGGTGTTGCAATCAGAGGAAACATAATACAATAATTCACGCAAACCAAAATTCATTTTTTAAATGGAGTATTAATTTAGTTGTCTTTTACTTAAGTCTAATTACAACTTCTGCTTAAACTAGGAAGGCTAGGCTTTGTTTGGAATCTATGGAAAATAAAGGAAATGAAAGAAAAAATTTTAAAAAAAAATTCCCTCCTCTTGTTTGGTTTAGAAAAGAAAGTGAGGAAATTATGAAAAACTAAGTTTTGAGCACAATACATTCTCCTCTACATTTTCCTCACGCTTTTCCTCTCAACCATTTTTCTTTCTTTTCCTTTCCTTTCCACAAGATCCAAACGGACCCTTATTCTGCTACTTGACAATTTTGTCGCAGGGATAATTGTGCCCGGAGTTTCGGTGATCTCTCGTCTATGTCAATCTGCCATTAAAAAGTTGAATTTTATTTTTTTTATAAATTATTTTTTCTTAGTTAGCTTACAAACACATCAACTAATCGTGGGAAAACAATCACACCGTCATTTGTGAGGCTTTCAATTAAAACCAAACCAAATCTCTAACTGTATGAAGTACTCTATGGACCGACTCCAAAAAGATTGATACTATGTCGTTATCAAAACTATGCTCAATGAATACGACAGGTAAATTCTGTTCTCATTGTGCTACTATGTCGTTATTTTTGGCGAACAATTTCATTTACTAAATCCTAAAGAAAAATGGATTGTAAGAAATTGTAAAAGATGGGTCCCACTTTATTTTTTTACAAGTTTTTTAGAAAAATTTTACTCTCTGCACGGTTTTCAATAAGTTTCTTTATCTATCTCTCTCCACTCATTATATCAAAAAAAAAATCTCAAAACGCGAAATCAAACAAACTGCTCTGTGCTTGCTTGTGGTAAAAAAAAATGTAACTGCGAAGATTTCTTATGTTAAGTCAATAGAAAATTGAAGGGGTAAGGACGTAGTTAGAATTTCATTAAGCTAAAATGCTAAAATTAATTTGAATGCTGCATAAACACGTACATAAGGCTGCAAACAAATCAGGTTTTCCGGTTTTCCCAACCAGCTCGAGGCTCGGCTCGTTATGAGCTCCGCTTTGCTTTGCTTGGCTCATCAGTAAATGAGTCGAGTTTGAGCTCAATTTTAAACTCGTTTAGCAAACAAGCAGAGTTTGAGTTAGTTCCAACTCAGCTCATTCGTAAAATCTCGATTTGTTCGTAGCTACTTAGCTCGTTCAGTAAACGAATCGAACTCAAATACCTTGATACTAAACAAACCCAGCTCAAGCTCGATTATTTGGACTTGACTCGAGCTTGAGCCGAACTAGAGCTAATCTAGTTTTGAACGAGCCAAGCTCAAATATTTCAAATCTCGACCGGGCTGGTTTGCAGCTCTATATACATGTAAAATTAGCCACTGGCAAAGTGTTAAAAACCCTCAAAATGCATAAAATAGTAATAATAATAATATTCCTTGTTTCTAGTGAATGGGAACGTGTTTGGAAAAGAAAAAAAATAAGAACCGATGACCTTTGGTAAGGGTGTTGGAATCTTAGTCAAGTAATTCTCTAAAATGTCTTGCGCTCTTATTTTTAATATTTGCAATGCACCCGTACTCTCGATTCTCATTTTTTCAGAGTTTTTTATGTATTGTTTGGATAGCGTTTTTTAAAAAAAAAATTCAACTCAAAAAAACACTTATTACTCATATTTTTAATTATTACTTACTCCTATCTCCAATCATTATTCTCATTTATCTCTCTATCTCTCTTCAATCATTAACTTTACTTCCAATCATTACTTTCATTTCTCTCTCCACTCAAAATCCTACAAAATTTTTAAAAAAAATTTCAAACACTCATCTAAACATAACATTAATAATTTAAAATACAATTCAAAAATATTTTTCCGTTTGCGCTCCCGCTCTCACTCCCGCCAACGCTCAATTGAATTAGTGTAGGGTATGTGACTTGGGGTTGGAAGGAGGGGCAACAGTGGAAAACATAATAATTGTCGAAAGGATGGGACATGACACTTATCCACACACTGCACGAAATGTCTGCTATAAGGCATGGCTACTGGAGATAATAATTAACACAAGGACAGCACTGCCCCTCATAAATTGGAACCTAGTAAAAAAAAGGAGCAGTAGGGCAAAAAGACTGCAAATTTCAAGAGATCCTCTCTTCCCAGAACGCAAAAATCACACCAATCAAATCAAAGCACTAATCATTACCGGTAAGGAATTTAAGATCTTTTCTACCTGCCCTCTCCTCCCATTCTAGGGTTTCCTGTGCTAAAAATTTATTTATGTGTGTCAGTGTCGAGAAAATTTTCAATTATTGAATATAAATAGTCTCGGCACAGAGGCTCAAAAATTTTCAAAAAATCGGACCCCCAATTTTAGAACTTGTAGCCCTAGATAATACTCTGTAGATGTACGTATATTGATTCATACTATCTTTCTTTCTTTCTTTCTTTCATATCGATTTACAAAAAAAAAACAAAATGAAATTTTAAAAAGGATAGATGAGCAACTCTAAGGGTTGTCAAAATTTGGTCAACTCCACCAGAGTCGTATTATTTGGCCATCAAGATGCTTTTCAATATTGTTATAACAAAAAAGAATTTCTTTTAAGATTAATGAGTGTGTTAGATTTTATAAAACAATTAATGAGTTTAAGAAAAGGCTACGTCTGGGTCTTAAATTCTTCAATGGAAAGGACTACGAGTTTAGCAAAAAAGAGTTTCTTTTAAGATATCTACAGTCTTTTCGTTCTTATTTTCTTCCCCACCAGAACACAAAGTGAAAAGATTTCTTTAATTCATTATTTTCCCTTTTCTTCTTTCTAGATACCGTTTTCCTTGCATAATTGTTTTTTGACATCAAAAATTCATTCGAGAAGTCATATAGCATCTACAAAAAGGAATTTATAACCGAAACAAAGAAAAGAGATAAAACTTATATCACCAAAACCGAAAACATGACAGTGCAAAGCAGAGCCAATGTAGTTTGGGTATAGTGGTAGTCAAACAAAGAGAAGGTCCAAAATCCTAACAAACCATTAAAATGTGAATTTTGATTCCTTTGAATTACTAAATTAAATAGAAAATTATTCTTTTGTCCCCGTTTCATAACCCATTATAAGTACTTATTTTTTAAGAAGACAATTTCAAATTAAAAAAATAATATACTTATGCAAATAATTTTCTAGTAACATAGATTTTATTTGATAAATCTTATTGAGATCTTTTAAAAGAAAAAAAAATCAAAAAATTATTTTTTATTTACATTACTTTTAAATTTAAAAATGTAAAATAACTACTTATTTTTTAAGAAAGTATTGTATAGAACGGGTACAGTCCCACTTCCTTGGGAATCAATAACCTTTTACGCCCTTTATGGAATAAACTTGGCCTTTGACAAAGAAAATCAAATACCTTTTCTGTTGCAAGAAAAGCAGCAGCCCACACCTTGAAAATTAGTGCCCTGTTTTTCACAACACTGGCTCTTAATAGGTTGGTGGGACTAGGAACCTTTTTCGTTAAACCACGAGCTTTCCCAAATTGCCCTGAAATCTCTTTTGGGGAACCACTTCTATTTTTCTCCCACTTCTTCACTTCATGTTCATTTACTGATCAAAATATGACCTTACTGATTCCCAAGACCTTAATTCTCCTGTTTTCCAAATCTGTTCTTTGTTTTTGCATGACAATGGAATTCGAGGCATTTTACGCTCACATCGACTTATCTCTGTACGGTCATTCTTACGGTTCACGAGTAGAAGACTCGGTTAAAGCCTTTTATATCTGACTGCACAAGAGTTGATAGTAGTCAAAAAGGTTTCGAATAACCTGAAAACAATTATCTTGATCTAAGGCCAATTTGTCGAGGTTATTTGTAACCTGTTCTTGTTGATAGGATTCCTTACACCCACTAATGCCATATTAGAAAGTATGACCTCTTTTTCTGCAGAAGTGTACAAGGGTGTCTAACTGAGCTAACTCCACTAAAAAAGAAAGAAGAGTAAGCATCTATTTAGTTTTTTACTACCTACTAGTGGAATATTTGTGAAGGAAGAAGGAAGGCTTGTTTGTTTTGGGAATTTTGGATTTGAATTTGTAATAATTAGGATAGAGAGACAAAGGGTAATAATTGAAGAGAGATAGAAATTAAAATGAAAGTAATAATTGAAAATATGGGTAATGAGTGAATTTTGAAGTAGGGTAATAATTTAGAGTTCAAAATCTAAAAACTCAACCAAACAAGGCCTAAGTGATTTCCCTATGCATATCCATGTTGTGTTTCTCTTACATGTTCTGATCATCTTACTCCCACAATTTCAAGATCCAATAACAACATTACAACCAAGAACAGTACAAGCAAGAGGATATGCCAACAAAGATTTTAAAAAACTCTCTCATTTCATTTCATTGATAAAAGCACGACTTGATCAGACACTATTGGAAGAATATTCACAAGCAACCAGTACTCTGTTCTATCCTCCTATTGATTCTCCACCCTAAACAACAGAGTAAAAAAGAAAAGAAAAAGCTCAAAGAAGTACTAGTAGTACTCTTCTACTGCTATGTTTCCATCCTCAACCATCTCTCAAATTCCTATCAAACACAAGCTGAAAAACCAGACTTCTCAAAATTCCAAATCCTCTTGAACTTGAGTGCAGGACCTCTGCATCCTTACGCCGCTCAAGCTCGCCCTCGACTCCATTATTTCGCTCAGCGAAAGCCTCTTCTTGGACCCCGGCTCGGGCCTCTGCTTCGGGGCGCTCTGGGACCTCACCTTCGCCCTGAACGATTGGGTGTTCGACATGTAGTTGGGGCAGTTGGAGTAAGCCCGGAAGAATCCGTCCCCACACGCGCTCTTGGCCGGGGTTACCGGCGCGTTGGACCTGGTGGAGTTGGCGAAACGAGGGGTGCTTTGGGCGGTGCAGCATTTGAACTCGTCGCCCGTGAAGCTCCATTCGTAGTGGTGAAGGTTTCTGCAATCGGGGACGGATATACGAGTGGGAATAGGACATGGGAAAGAGGACGAGACGTATTGGTAATATGGGTCTTCACCGGAATCCGAGATTCGCCTTGATCTTGATCTAGGCCTGTAGGTATCAACCTCAACAATTTTCGGACTTCCCTCGTAAGCGTTTAGCGCATTTTCAACCGATAGCCTCTTGCTATGGAATTCGCTCCTCGTTTCATCGAATCTTTCCTGAAAACCAAAGAAACCAAAATCAATGAGAAATCGAAAACAAACCGATATTTTCATAGTGTTCAAGATGTTGTGTTGACCGTCATTCCGATGGAATGACCATTGTCGCACTGCATTCTGAACACTTTAAGGTAAAAAGTTTTTCGACCTATAGTTTTGAAAAATAGGAAAATGTGAAGCCTTTCTAACCATGGATCTTCGAGCACGATTTTCGGGGGTGAATCGGCTGCTTTTGTTGAGCAAACGAAGAGCTCTCTGGGATCGGACCGATGCCTGAGCTCGAATAAGGGCGTGCATGCTGTGGAGAGTAGCGGCAGCTCGTTTTCGGACGAGGTAGCCCCTAACAAGTGCCTGTATTTTCACTAGGCCTTTCAGTGCTCGAAGGGCTTTTCTGGCCTGAGAAAAGAATGTCCAAATTGAACTTTGTACGTATTCGAAGTGAATGGGAAGAAAATGGGTTTTGTAACGCTTTGTCTAATTCAAATTCAAACTAGTGAAACAAAAACAAAAAAATACAACTTGGCACCGGTTTTGGAAATTAATAACGGAAATCAGGGCAAAAAAATAAACAAGGGAATTGGTAATAAAAGAAGATTTCAAATTTCAAAACCTGAACCTTAAAATGGGAAGAAGAATGAAAAAAAGGAAAAAGGGGGGCATGTCAATCATTGGCCTAAACATAGAAAAAAAGGTGAAATATAACTGTACAGGACTGTTTAGATAGCATGTTTGAAGTACTACTTCAGCAACTTTAGCGCAACTTTTGGGATCGAAAAGAAAGAAAATTGTATCAAGAACAAAAAAGCAAGAAAATTGCATAAAAACATTCCAATTTGCTGCACCAACTATATATCAAATGCGGAATACAACTGAAATCCACACATTGCTTAAACCAGGAAAAAAAAAAAGACAAAATGTGTAGGAATACAACTTTTGGACACATCTACGTCTGGAGCCGTTCAAAGTACGCGAGACCACGTCCATCAAACGGCTTTGGACCCAATTGTATTCAGAGTTGTGTTCCTAGCATTGCTCAAAAAAGAGAAGAATTTTGACATATTCAAATATCCATTTCAAGATTATGAGTTTAAGCAATACGAGATTTGAAATGAAATGGAATGAAAGAGATAAAAATGAAAACCCACTTACCAAATAACCTCTAAAAACAGACTGAATCCTGATTGCAGCCCACTTGTCATTCCCACGACAAAACACAGTTCCTCTGTTTCCTCTGTTTTGGCTAGTGAGCCTTACAACAGCCACCGCCGCCTGCGCAGCAGCCACGGCGGCGTCGGCAGCTGCCGCGGTCGCCGCAGCCACGGCAATTGCGTGCTTGTTCTGCTCCTTCTCCGACTCAGAAATGTAAGATCTCAACCAACCAGCTTCGGTCGCTGGAGCGTTCGCCTGAATATTCAACGGGATCTTACTCGACTTAGCGAAGCTCCACCGCTTTTTATCTTTCCTGTCACCGGAGCTGGAAATCTCCGGTGATTCCTTCTCTTTCTTCATACCCAACAAGCCCTTGAACCACCTTGTTGCTTTCCCCATCTCCTCTCTCTCTAAAACTATTGACCGGAGAGGAGAGAAGAAACAGAGCGGTGGTGTGCAGTAAATCCCTATAAGAGCGAGTAGCAGTAGAGGGTTTTGATTAGAATCTTTCACAATGATGCAAGCAGAGAGCTGAAGAGAACAGAGGAGAGTGTGGTGGAAAAGATTAAACAAAAGGTATCAAACATTAAAATAATATAGAGAGTGAGAGAGAGAGAGAGAGTATAGGTTTTTTTTTATTGAAATTTTCCCTCTGACACCTACCTCGTGAAGGAAGTATATTAAGACAAAAAGGTATCTCAGAAAGAACAGATTAAAAGATTATAAATTTGGTAGCAGATTGAAACAAGAATTTTACTATACTGCCTTGAAAGAGTGGAGAAGTAAAAATTTGAAAAAAAAAAAAAAAAGGCCCAAAAAGTCCAGACATTACCCAATTCTCAAATTTACAAAAAAGTGAAAAAAGCAGAAAAGTTTTTGAATATCCAAATTCTTCCAATGAGAAGCTCAGAAAACCCACAAAGAGCACAATCATTTGTCTCCTCCATCTACTTTCACAAAAACAGTCAAACAAACAGGAATTATGAACAGTGCCCAACAAAGTGTGAGAAATAGTAATAATCAATCCAAACTCACCTCCTTGAATTCAAAAAAGTACTCAATTGCCTACTCCCTCCAATTAGAAACTCACAAAATGCCTTTACTTCCCGCTCTCTCTCTCTCTCTCTCAAAATTACACTTTCTTTCACTGCCTCTCTTTCTGGAGCGGCGTGTAGTATGAAAGATGCCCGGCCAACTGGGTCCTCAGCGGCTGACACTCTATCTCGTGAATCTCTTTTGAGCATGAAAAAACCTTTTGTTTTCTTTTTTTTTTTTTTTTCACGTTTCTCTATCTAAAACCCTAAAACCATCTCCATTTCTCTCTCTAAAACAAAACCCATCTCACACCTTCTCTATCTCCCCTCAAAACTGATAAAAGATCACTCTTTTATTGAATTCCCAGCCAGAAAAAAACAAATTGCGATATGGGTCTGAGAGAAATAATCCCTCTGATTCCTCTCTCTGCCCACCATTAAAGCACATATTGTACCATCCGAAAAGGACTGTTAAGTCGCAGAGCAGAGAAATCTTCCGGATCAGAAAATTTTTTCATTTAATTTCGTGGGATTCGCTCAGGAATCTCTGGCACATTTTGCTTGCGCAGAAAATCTCTGAGATATTTACTGGTAATATTTGCTTGTTCAACAAAAGTGAAAACGGTGTGAACCAGTGGATATGAGGGAAGATCTGAATCGTGTATGGAAGAGATAAGGACAATAGGCAATTAAGACGATGATGATGTATATAGTGGGGACGACGGAGGTTTGGTAGTCAATTTCCCAAATTTATGGCCTTTTTTGTTGGGGGGTGTTTTTCAAATTTCTTATCTTGGGGTGGGATTAGGTTAATTCATCTATTTATTATGGTGTTAAATATGGTAAGGGGCTATAAATTAGCCAGATATGGTGCAGCTGTATGGTCTTTAGAAATTTAGGGATAGGTTTTACTAGGTTTTTAAATTTTGAATGGGTTTTGCTTTAATTGGGTCTGAAACCGTTGCAATTAACCGTTTAATCATCACCTAATCCGTTGCACTTTACCCACAAAATCAAGGAAAAGACCACTCAGATTCTTGTACTCACTCCTACCTGCATCTTCGTGTAACAAGACCGTCCACGCACGATAAAACTGGTCCAAAAATATCCGGACCCCTTGTGCACTATCGTGCATTGATAGGTGTGTGTGTGTGTGGCTCTCTTCTGAATCTCAAACAATTGATCTGAGTCGTTAAATCAATTTTAAAATAATTACTTGAGTACTAGCGTGAGAGATATAAAGTTAATTGAATAAGCAGCTTATTTTACATTTCTAAACTCAAAAATAATATAAATGAAAAAAAAAATTTAAATTTTTTTTGCATCGTATAAAAGATCTCGATGAGATTTTTTAAACAAGATTCATATTGCATATTTTTATATTTCAATAAGCCTATAATTTTTGAGCTTGAAATTGCCTTCTTAAATAATAAAGACTTTTTTTTCGTTCCGAAACGGAGCCTTAATCTAATGTACTCCCTTCGTCCCTTATTTTGAATCCAGTATTTCATTTTGGGCTGTCCCTTAATAAGTGTCCATTTTGTAAAGTTAGTGGGTAAAAATTGATGCATTGTCTATTTCATCCCTAAAAGTAGATTCTATTTTGAAAAGTAAGTGAGTAAAAGTGTAATGATGATACGTAAGTAGGGGAAGTGGAGGAAAAAGTTGATGTGAAAAGTATAATGATGATATCTTTTTAATAAATTGAAATTACGAAGCAGGACACTTAAAAAGGGACGGAGGGAGTAGTAATTTTCCATTTAGAATTGGCTTATCAAAAAAAAAAATTTCCATTTAGGCTCCGTTTGTTTCGACGTAAAATGTTTTACAATGTAAAATATTTTTCATGTAAAATGTTTTTTCAGAAAACAAACTTCAAACTTTTATTTTCCTGTGTTTGGTTGACACTTGAAAATATTTTCAGAAATCGACAAAATAGTGTACAAAGAGATATGGGGAGCTTAAACGGTGGAAAAATATGAGATTATTAGAATTGAACGTAGGTCAGGACTGACGATCGAAGAAACTAAGTAATGAGAATTGCAGTAAAAGGCAGCGAGTTCATTTCGGAAAATAACTTACGGAAGATTTAAGGGTAAGTTATTTTCATCCAATTGATGGAAAATGTTTTACATGTAAAATGTTTTCCTCATTCTTTACACAACCAAACACCGGAAAATAGGTAAAATATTTTACCGGAAAACATTTTACGTCCAAACAAACGGAGCCTTAGAATTCAAGATTTTACGTTGTGAGAATTCGTAGATTTTTCCTACAGTATGGACTGCTATTGTGGGGAGAATGAAAGTGTATCCAAAGGGGGTCCAATTTTCAATTTTGTAGAATAAAAAAGGATTTTGATTTTGGCATTCCAAAAATTACCGCCTGCACCAAAATCAATTGCATATTGGGACTGATTTCGGCACTCTACTTTTGCGGTGCCAATAGTAATATTTGGAGTGCCAAAACCAATCTCCTTATAGAATGGGCTAGTTTTCTTTTTTGGGTCGTGAAAACTAAAGTTTGACAAATGACAAGTATTGAACGTTAGAAGGTTTTTCCTGGGTTTTGGGCCGTAGCTTAAAACAGAGTGATCAGCCCATTACAAAACCGAATAACAGATGGACACGTCAAGGTATTTTATCAGGTTTTTCAGGCATAGCTCCCATCCAGCCCACCTCTGGGCCACAGCCAGACCAGCCCATCCACCTCACAACATAAGCCATAGCTCCACAGTCCCCACCACAGGCCAATTTACGCACACCTCTGATTAATCTCTACTGCCCATCCCACAGCTGCCCCTTCTCTCTTCGACCCGTTGATATCTCGAAATGAAGATCTTCATTTCATGATAATGGGTTAACAACAGTCTCTTGTGGTTTTTTATCGGACAAAACGGAGAAACAAGCTAAGAAACATCCTTCAACAAAATATCAGCTAAAATTTGGGGAGGGGAAGACAGCCTATTCAGGTCCAAACGAGATGCCCTGAGGGATAATATAACCAGTGAGCCGCTTCGTTCCCTTCCCGAGAAGTACACATTAAACGCAAATCCATATCCAAAATCAGCTTCGCCGAGACTTCACATGGAGGAACCGGAACCAGAATGGAGACGCTAAGTGAAATAAGCTTACGCATCATCTCTTTACACCTAAACTTTACGAATGTTCAAGGCTTTAGAAAAGAGGCAGGCTTCTCTTAGAAGAGAGGCCTCTGTTATAAAAGCCGAAGATGCTGAGATTTTAAAGCTTCTTTCATCGATAAGGCAACCATCAGAATTTCTAAGGATAATTCCGCCCCATCGCCCTTTTGAGGAAGCCTTCCAAGACGCATCGCGATTGATTTTAAAAGAACCGGGAGGGGGGGGACCAACGACAAACCACAGAATTAGCAGCACAAAACAGCCAAAAACAAGTAGACGGGGGGAAAAAGATAGAAAACCCACGTTAAGCAGAAGTAAATTCCAGCACAAACAAGTAGAGGGGAAAACAATAGAAAAGCATAGTCATCCCCATATGTAGCCCTTCTATCTTGACCTTTTCGTCCAAGAAAAAGGCCGGAAAGTAAAGGAAAATTTCGAAAACTTACAAGAAAACAAGTCCATTCCAAATACATGAGCTCGAGTATATTTAAATACAATTGCTATTCTCTTTCACTCAGAACATACAATCAAATGTGTCAAATTTGATTCACAAATCAGGTCTCCTCCAGATTCTCACATTTGATTGGTCTCCTCCAGATTCTCACATGAAAACACTAGTCTTTCCTTCAATTCTTTGCAGCGTCAAGTGGGATCTTCTGTTGCTTATTACCAACTGCCAAACACAAAAATCCCCATGGTGAAAAGTTCAGAACTAGAATGAAAGCAAAGTTTTGCATAAATCAGATGAAAGTTAAAACTTAGTAGAAGGGGATTAAACAAGTAATCTCACAGCGTAATGTTGACAGCTCAGAGGTTTTCAAGACCCGCAGCCTTTTGACAGCGGACACAAACATGCTGCAATGAACATGTTAACAACCCGAATTAAGAACGAACAAAAGCAAAAGCGTAGTTAAAGAAAAACAATTCGGCCATAGATTAGGAATCTTAAGTACGTTTTGGGGAAAAAGAATAACAAATTAATATTACAAAATAGGCGATTTGTAAAGGGTAAGTGACCTAATGTTGTACCATGAAAGGGGTTAGATTAAAATAAAACAGATTAGATAGACAGTTGTAAAGATGCTTACTGCCATGGGACATCTCCAACAAGCATCCTGTCTCCTTCATTGTCCTCATAAACAAGGGTATATTCCCCACTTCCATCTAATAAACCTGTAATTGCTTTCTCTCCCTCTTGCTTGTTCTGAATTCCACTAGCCGAGGAATCTCTTTGAGCTAAAAAAGAATAGCAAAAAGCAAACTCAATAAGATTACCAAATCTTTATTGTAGGTTTAGTTGTATGCATAGCATGAAATTACAAGCTATATTAACAGCCAATCCCCAAAACAGAACTGCTATAGAAATGCGTAAACTAGGTACTTCAAGCTTCGTTTGACATACTTAACAAGCTTCAAAAACTTGGCTTGTTATCACTGAGTTTATCACAAATGAGCTTTCAACAAGCCGAATTGGAGTCGAAGTTGAGTGACTTGATTCGTTTCACATGGAAAGTTCAAGTTCAACTTTCTTGATCACAAAATAGGATTTACACCTTTAGGCAAGTATCAAATATGGGGACATATCAAATTAGTATTCTCTAACGCTACATTTCACTACAAAAAACCAACAGTATGAGTAGAACTGTTACTTGAGTAAAGTAGATAACCTGCAAGTAGGCCTCTGAAGAGCTCATCAACAGAAGAGGAGAGGTTTTCATAGCTGTCATAGGCTTTAAGATCAACTTTCCTTCCAATGGGAACTCCATCCATATTTATCTTCACAAAGAAACCTTTTTTACAACTTTCAGCCGGTTTTTCACCCAATTCCTTGTTCGGAGCAACATTTTGCGACTCAGGGATCGGCTTGGATGAACTGCTACTGGCAAGATTCTTCCTAAATGAACGAATTGGAGGCCACCCCACTACTGGAGCAGGAGCAGTTCTTTTGTTTTTGAAATATTTTCAAGGGATCATCAAGAGAGAATTAGATTAGAGAAAATCAATCAGTCACAAAGAAATTTTATAAACTGAGAGGTAGGAAAACACAAACACCAACTTTATTGCAAACTTGGGTAAACAAATCAATTTTGAGTTCCATAATTAACATAAATAAACAAACAAATACATTTTCATGTCTTTAGAAGAACATCATAGTAAATCAATTTAACCCACGACCAGATGAGAAACACAATGCAGGTCCATCCACTCTGGGCTTACAAAAAAAAAACACACACATAAATCCTGGCTAAGCTATGAGTTTTTGTAGTTCATATGAATTATTGTCGTTTTTCTTGTGAAGTTTTTATACTGCTTTTGTTGCGATGCTTTTGGTGCTTTTATTAAAGAGGTATTGTAGTGAAAACCAAAACAGCGTATATTATACCCTCTTTTTGAGGGGTGTACAATTATAGGCTATCCCTAGAAGAAAAGTAGGAAACGGAGGAATTGAGAAAGTTACAACCACGTGAACTCTTGTCGGGATTATAGTCATGAAAATTTCCACAAAATTTAGGGGTCAATGGAACCTATTTTTAAGTAACAGGAATTATCTTTTTTGAGTGACTGGTTCTTGTTTTCCTGTATCCGAGGTCTGGTTTTTTATGCAGCTGCTGCCCTTCCTCTGTGCAGCCGGGATCTCGTTTTATGGGTGTCCATTGTTTTTCGGTCGATCCAGGGCTGTAGGAGTTTTATGTTAACGAACATCTGTTGGCATCATTTTTTCTATCGAACAATTATCCAAAATTGACTCTTATGGATGCATGGGCAACATTATCTACCTAGGGCGCTCCGCACTTGGTCATTGGTAAGATTTAAGTTGAAAGGGATTGTTGCATCTATATGTTTTCTCATCGAGGGTGTTTTGATAAGGGCAATAGGATAGTTCTGTATTTATGTTACAATAATGTTGTACGCTGCTTGAGGTGGATTTGTAATATCATCCAATTTTAATAATGTATTTGTTGTCATTAGCATTCATTTTTCAAATAATCCAATGAAAAACAAGTTGAAAATATAGCTCTCTCTCTCTCTCTTTTCTTTTCTTTTTTAAAGAGTTGAAAATGCAGCACAAGATGCACAATTTCCACCAAAAACATAAAGATATAAATATGATTGAACTGGGGGGCGTGCTGTACAGCTGGTGCACAGCACGGCCATTCGAGCCATCCGTTCGGCAATCCAGTGGTCCAGATTTCATCTCAACAATGAACTGCTTAGATGCTACACATGGTGCCAAGATGAAATCTGAACTGTTGGACACAAGACAAGTGAGATAAACCAAGTAACATAAATGAGTGACCAAAGGACAAATGGAAAATAAGGATGGACTTTCCCAAAAGAGAAAACAGCTGTTTATTCATTAATGAACAGGTCAAAATGCGAAACGTTTTTAGTAAAAGAGATCTTTTCTTTCCCAAAAATACACATGCAAAAAAAAAAAAAAACACTAATATAACAAGAAAAAGGGAAACCATAATGAATGGACATCAATGTGACTGAAGAGTGATGAATATCCTCTGTGACTCTGTCCAAGAGAAACAAACAACAATAAGGCAAAGAAAAAAAGCTGGGGGTGTACCTTTTCTGAGAGCTGTTGGTGGCCACAGCTGGATTTGCAGAAGCAGCTGATGGTGGTGGTGGAAAGACCTTCTTTTCTGCATTTTTCTGCTGTAGATCTTCACCTTTATTGGGACAGCCATGTGATGATTCCTTTGCCTTTATGGCCATTCTTTGTGGGTTCGGTTGAATCAAAGGAAACAGAGCATTACCCTGCTGCTGCTGTTGGGTCTTTACCATGTAATCCGAGGATGACCCAAATGGATTTTCTGAAAAGGAAAAATGGGTTTGGCCTCCATTGTTGTTGTTCATGATCCAAGCTTTCTCCCCTGGCTTCATTTCAACAGCGTTTGTAAATCCTCTGATTCCTCTGTTCTGGTTAGTTTTATTAGAGAAGTACCCAAGAGAGAGGAGAGATGATTCCTCTCTTTCTTCACCTGGTGGACCAAGCCTTAGCTCAAGTTTTTTCTCCTCTGAAGATCCATGGCTGTTTTGCTCGCCCCTCTGTACAAGCCACTCTCTGTCTTTAGGTATCAAATCCAGCAGCTGCGGACAGTCCATGTCCGTTTTTGAGCATCCATCCATTTCTTAGTTCCAAGTAAAAAAACTAGTAGAAAAAACCCAAGTGGAAAATTGGCTTTTCTTCAAGTTTCACCCCCGGAAATCAGCTGGAAAACAGAAAAATTTCTCTGCAAATGTTAGAATACACCGGTTAGATCATCGGTAAGAAAATATGTAAAACTACACAAATCTTCAATTTAAAAACATGAGATGAATAAAATAGAACCCAGATATTTTTGGTCTGGACCTAAGGGTTTACTCCCTCCCGAGTTATCAGATTCAATCCTTCCTGTCAACTCTTTTGGGCCAGAACATAGAATTTCCAAATAGAAGGTCTAAGGCTCGAATCTCAAGGGCTTAGGCGGTACATGTGGGACGAGGGACTGCATGCATCCGAGAGATTTGGAGGCAAAATGTTTTGGACACCTCGTAAGAAAAAAGAAAAAACCCACATCCTCTCAAAGCCTCAAACTATCGAAATAAGTTGTTTTGGCCCAAAAAATCAAACACCCAGATGGAAAACAGTTACTGAAAGTCCGAAACATCAAGAACACGAACAAGAAGAAATATATGCAGACTATTTCATTCTGTTTGAGAAAGAAGAAGAAGAAACATACCGGTTTTACCAGAGCTTCAACCCATCAAGTGAGAGCGCAGAAAGGCAGTACCAAAAGACTGAAAATCCAACCACTATCATATAACATCCCAAGAGAAGCCCCCACCGGAACAAATATAAAAACCAAACGCAATAAAAGGGGAATGAAAGGGGAAGGAGAAAGGGAAAGAGAGGGAGAAAGTTATGATTGTTTGTGGGATTGCAATCTTAGCTGCTTTTCTTTTGGGTTTTGCACGCCGAGTGAGTGAGTGGGTTCTCTCTCTCTCTCTCTCTCTCTCTCTCTAGATGAATATACTGGGGTAGTATGTTTATTTTAGTTTTATGTGGGTAGGCCTTTGGTATAGGAACAGAGGAGGTAAACAGAGAGAAAAGAAAGAGAAAGGGTATAGAACCAGAAAAGATTCCCTTCACTCAAAGGGGGGTCCCCGAAAAACAGTAGGAACAGGATTGGAGCACAGTGCACGCAACCACGGCCGCCCCTTAAAAAATTTGTAAGTTGTTCGATTCAGCAAGCAAAGAGACCCAAAAATTATTCACTGCCCCTTGGCACCTAGACAAGGATACTACGTACGTAGCATTATTTCAGTGGAGTGATTATTTGAGAGATTCCGAAGTATCACGTGACGTTGCCTGTGTGCTACTCCAAATTATTTACGTAGCAACAAGTTATCCGGTAGAAATATTTGTCGTTCATTTTTGTTGGATAATTGAAAAATAATGAGTGACCCACATTATATATAATGATTTTTTTATTTGCGAGGAGTATCACATAGTAAGGTCACATAGTTACAATAGGATTACCCAAGAGTTGGCCATTTCGGTGTGACAACGGAATATAGGAGTATATTTTTTGCAATAAGTGTAGAGTGTTTAGAATCATTTATGCTCTATTTGGATTTGAAATTTTTTTTGAAAAATAGTAGGGGTAATAAGTGGAGAGAATAGAGAGAAATGTTGAAGCAGAGAGAATCTAGGGGTAACATTTTGAAAAATATTTTTTGAAAAGTAAAGAGAACAGGGCATTAGTATAATCACCTATAGTTCGATTATAAATAGAGAATCAATTAATAGGATATATATACGGGAGGAACCTTACTCCATTATTTATTGATAATCGGATGTCCGGACTAACTTACGCACACCTCAACTAACCTTGAAAGACAATATATAAATTCACCGTCATCTACTTGATCTAAAATTTAATTAACTTAACGTATTGAGGTTAAGAGAGAGAACGTAAAAGTGGATTTTTTGCATGATCCGTATTTGCAGGGCTCGTGCAACAAAAAACATTCGGAACCCGTGATCGATCTTGTAGGCTGTAGCAGCCAGTACCTTGAATTGGGGATAGGAGTAAAAGTCTAGAAGAGATTTGGTATAGAGGTGTGGGAATTATCTTATGCATGTAAGTTTCACACGATAGATGTGACAATGACACGTATCAAATAATTTTAAACACGTCTGTATTTGAATCTGTGTAGTTATTTGTGTAGTTATTTTTGTCTCGATAATATTTTCTAGTAATATTTTACGATCCATAGATATTGCGGAACCCGTAACTTTTGTGCTAAACTTCTCTGATAGTTCGAATGATGCATAGCAATACGACAAAAAAAATGATGCATAACAATATCTGGAGGTCATCACATAAAAGTGAGAAATTAGAGAAAAGTGATGAACAATGTGCAAGAAAATTTCTTCTTATCAAAATTTAAAGTTCTTGATTTTTAGGGATGAAAGTGCTTGGGGCTGGAGGAATTGGATTCCTAGTCGATCGTCCCTTCCTCATTTTTCATCGGAGCACAGGACATAAGGGAGGTGTTTGGGTCGGGAAATAATTGGATTTCATTCACCTTTGTACATAACTAGCTTGCGCATACATTTTTCTTTTGAGAGGATTTTGCA
Organism: Rhododendron kiyosumense; assembly: GCA_019656275.1. Lineage (NCBI taxonomy): Eukaryota > Viridiplantae > Streptophyta > Magnoliopsida > Ericales > Ericaceae > Rhododendron > Rhododendron kiyosumense. The sequence goes on along the minus strand of BPLS01000411.1, from coordinate 386,958 downwards.
AGAAAATCAGATACTTATAAGTGATGAAAGTTAAAAAGAAAGAAAATTAAAAAAAAAAAGAAAGAAAGAAAAAATAGTGATTTATTATTTGATATTTTACTCTTGTACTTTCAAATGAATAAAATCTACATAGATGTACAAGTATAAAAATATGAGTTACTATAATCGGAGCGGATCGGGTAAAACAGGACGGAAAAAGCAAATACAATCGCACCCCATTTTTATTGGATCACAAAATAATCGCTTGGATCGAGACGAGAAGGATGACGAAAGAAGTGATATGACAGAGGAGGTTATCGTCCTCGGGTATTTTATTTACATTGAAAGTGAAGGAAAAAATGCCAAAATAAACTATGGTTTTCCAATGTTTCTTTAAATTCCAAACAAACATAGCTTTAAGGCCATTACGCAGGTTAGTAACCTTCGACATGTGACTGGATTCGAATCATTCGATGCAACTATATCCATAAAAATCAAATGAAAATTTAGACCACCCAACATGTGGAACACCTTTTGAGGGACACGTGTCGAGCCACAAAAGTTGAAGTTCATGTGGGCCGCCGAAGGCATTTTCACCCACTCTCCACCGCAGTGGAAGTGGAACACCTTTTGGCCTCCGACCACCCAACATGTTCGATAATGCTCTCAAGGAGCAAGTATTCAGTGGTCTTGCTGTACAGCTGCTGCACGACATTGTGTTATATGGCTCGGATGCCGTCCGTTCGACAATCTAACAGTTCAAATCTCATATCAGCATTCAAGTCACGTAGCACGGTGCTGTGCAGCAGCTGCACAGCACCAACTCCCAATCTGGTCTTGCTCACCACGTCCAAATCAAAAGGCAGCCGGAATGCGGCCCATCTTGTTGAAAGATAAAAAGGCAGCCGGGATGCGACCATCTCGGAAGATAAACAATTGAATCAGATGCTAAGATTATTGTCAAGAATCGCGTCTCTTCTAAATTGCCTCCTTCTGATGGTGTGGTGTTGATCCAAGACTGCGTTGCTCTTAAGAATTTTTTTTTTAACCTCTAAGAATTGTATTTCAATCTGGTATTTATGTTCATGTTTGTAAATCGAATAATAGGACTACACATGATTGTGCTAAAGAGTCCTTTCAATCAGAACATCCACTACGCGGATTTCTGATTAGCCCCCTAGGTTTTATCTCTTTTCTGATATATGTGTTTCAACATTTCAGATGAATAACATCTCCTTCCTTTTGTTTAAAAAAATTGCAATTTAAACAAAGTTTTAGGTTTCTATTGGATATTAAGATCAAAGTTTGAGGGAATTCTGAAATTTTTCGTAAGGGATTTTGTGTAGTACACGCCATTAAGAACTACTAGTAACAAACGGGATTATACCGGTCAAATTGAACCATCAATATTTGGCTTGAAAAATGTCCGGGTTGATGTGAAAAATTCTTAAATCAGATCGAATCGAACCGTTTACACCCCAAGTCATATGTGTAATGATGTCAAAAAATTTATGAACACAACTCCTAGTAAACCCCTAGAGGTTTGGCAAAGTGGACACATGTTCGAATGTCACGGAAGCTAAATATTTTAAATCTTGGGCCACTTTCCATTGAAGGCAGGGTTTCCCCGGTTACTTCAGGGTCTCAGAACCAGTCGAGGTGAGGGCAAACTGACATGAACATCCGATTATTTAAACACAACTCCAAGCATAAATTGTGATAGAGGTGTTCAATTTACATAGATTCATGTATATTGAACGATACTAGAGAATCCTACTAAATACAGTTGTATCTTAAAATTATATTCATAACATTAATAATGACAGGTTTGTTCTCTTGGATTCTAAAAACTTTTCTTCATCTCTCCGTGCACAGTGGAAAGAAAAGTGAAATGATGTATTATTAATCTATATTATAAACTTTTTTTTTTATTGGCATGTTGTGCCGTGCCTTTAGGCACGGGTAATCACTAGTTGTATATAAAACATAACTCTAGCATGTCTTTGTATAGGTTACATAACTTGGTAACCAATAAATCTAGACCAATAAAGGAAGTACGAGTAACAAGAAAACTCAAATATTAACGTAGCCTAAA
>BPLS01000411.1:325830-384874 GCA_019656275.1 Rhododendron kiyosumense | reverse complement strand
CAGGAAACACAATATTGAAATCTAGAAAACATGGTAATAGCTTCTAATTAGTTTTTCTCCATTTATTATTAGGTATTTTAATTTTCTACCTATCTCTCTACTCATTACCAAAAATTCTACCTCAAAATATCTACCAAACAACCATGATATGTTCTCACAAAAGTAGACAGAGATATTTGTGTAACGGGTTCAATTCCAATCCAATTTTATAATGATCCAGTTTTGGGCCGAAAACATTCATTTTGTAAAGCTCATTGAGTATGTCATCTACGTCAAAAATTAGCCTAATCAGGAAACACAATATTGAAATCTAGAAAACATGGTAATAGCTTCTAATTAGTTTTTCTCCATTTATTATTAGGTATTTTAATTTTCTACCTATCTCTCTACTCATTACCAAAAATTCTACCTCAAAATATCTACCAAACAACCATGATATGTTCTCACAAAAGTAGACAGAGATATTTGTGTAACGGGTTCAGTTCCAATCCAATTTTATAATGATCCAGTTTTGGGCCGAAAATATTCATTTTGTAAAACTCGTTGAGTATGTCATCTACGTCAAAAATTAGCCTAATCAAACATCAATTGGTACATGAATGAAACATATTTGTTCAAGAAAAAAATTGGGCAATTATTAGTTTCAATTTAATTTTTGTCATCGCATCTTTGTCATACAAATATGTTTCGTTCATGTATCAATTGATGTTCAATCAAGCTAATTTTTGGTGTGGACAACATACTCGACGAGCTTTATAAAATGAACAGTTCCGATCGTTATTGTGAACTCTGAAAGGGCCCACAATGGTCCAAAACTGGACCATTATAAAATTGGGTTGGAACTGAACCCTTGTGTAAGTAACATAGGAGTTGCAAAATTTGTTGTAATGGAAGCCAGCCGAAGGGCACCACCAGGCCGAAAATTCGAATAGAAAGGTCAAAGCTGCATTTGTTTACCCAACGGCCAACCGTTAATGGGATAAATTGCAGCCGTCCAGACCGATAATGATACTTCCCACTACATGCAAGGAGAACGCGGGTGTCACTATCACCGGACAATAAGAGCAATCTTTCAACTTTCTGTACAATCATTTTCTTTTGGATGTCTTGCTATTTCTGTGGGCTGACAGACGATAAACACACTAAAAGGTAACGAAAATATGTATTTTTATTTATTTTTTATACCATTTGATATATATTCACATATTTACTATTGTCAATCTATTTAGGTTGATTTTATCCATTTAGGTTGATTTTAAAATTTTTCTTTTTTTGTACTGGGAAACCCCAACTACAAAATTTGTGTAAATATTTAAAAAGGCAGGGTTTTTCCTGTTACTTTAGGGTCTCAGAACCAGTCAAGATGAGGGCAAACTGACATGAACATCCAATTATTTAAATACAACTCCAAGCATAAATTGTGACAGAGGTGTTCAATTTACATAGATTCATGTATATTGAACGATACTAGATAATCCTACTAAATATAGTTGTATCTTAAAATTATATTCAAAACATTAATAATGACGGGTTTGTTCTCTTGGATCCTAAAAACTTTTCTTCATCTCGTAACCAAGAAATCTAGACCAATAAAGGAAGTACCCGTAACAAGAAAACACAAATATTAACGTAGCCTAAACAGGAAACACAATATTGAAATCTAGAAAATATGGTAACAGCTTCTAATTAGTTTTTCTCTATTTATTATTAGGTATTTTAATTTTCTACCTATCTCTCTACTCATTACTCAATTTTCTACCTCAAAATATCTACCAAAAAACCATGATATTTTCTCACAAAAGTAGAGACAGAGATATTTGTGTAACAGGTTCAGTTCCAATCTAATTTTATAATGGTCCAGTTTTGGGCCGAAAACTTTTATTTTATAAAGTTCGTTGAGTATGTCATCTACGTCCAAAATTAGCTTGATCGAATATCAATTGATTCATGAACGAAACATATTTTTTAAAATAAATTATTCTGATAGTTGTTGTGGACTCGGGAGAAGCCCACAACGGTCCAAAACTGAACCATTATAAAACTGGGTTGAAAGTGAACCATTGTGTAACATAGGAGTTGCAAAATTTGTGGTAATGGAAGCCAGCCGAAGGGCACCACCAGGCCGAAAAATCGAATAGAAAGGTCAAAGCTGCATTTGTTTACCCAACGGCCAACCGTTAGTGGGACAAATCGCAGCCGTCCATACCCATAATGATACTCCCCACTAGATGCAAGGAGAAAGCGGGTGTCACTATCACCGGACAATAAGAGCAATCTTTCAACCTTTTTTTGTTTATTACAATCATTTTCTTTTGAATGTATTCCTATTGTAAGGTCACTCCACTGACGATAAGCATATTAAAAGATATTTGTATTTTTATTTATTTTTTATATCATTTAATAAACATTCACACACCTATCATTGTCAGTCCATTTGGGTTGATTTTAGAATTTTTTTTTTTGTCTATTGCAGGTCTAGGTCTCTGTTTACGCGCACCTCAACTAGTTCCGAAGTCCTAGAGTTAATAACAATCAAAACCTTTTGTGGCTGTGAGGTTTAGAATATGTGGCATCCGTAGCAATCGAACATACGATCTCATAGAAAAAAAACCCTTATTTGTTTTCTAATGCTAACTTTCCAAAGCTCTTGGGATTCATACAACACATTTTTTCAGTATTTTCCTTTGGTATTTATTCGTTTGTCTTCCATTAATTAATTTTTAATGAGCACTTCTATATAACCAAAATTCCTTCTCGTCAAAATTGGACCGTTTTTATTTTGATCCCTCTCTCAATATTAAATTTCAATCCCCTCCTTTCCCCTTATGCAGCCACATTATTGTTAGTGACCATATACAAGATATCAACCAACATTATTTTGGACCTCGTGATATAGCAAGATATGGTGGCTTCTATCGATTGACAAAAACAAAAAAAAAATCATAGCAAGACACACACAACATTGCTGCAAGTTTTTACAAACAGAAAAACTTATTCATGGAGGAGCCGTGAATAAATTTTTCAGAACTTAATCTCGCTCGTCCAGAAGTGTTTTGGATGGTTTGGATTAAAAACAAATTATTACCTGTCAGAAACATGGTCAAAGTTTAAAAACATATTTCAACCATTGATTGTTTTCCGAAACGGACAGATGTGATTGAACAGTTCCGTAAATGGGGAAAAGAAAAGGCATTAGCGATAAGAGACAGGCAGCTCAAAAGTATCCGTGGCCGTGGGTGTACTTGGGTCAACTGGTTAAAACCCTGTGCTCTCCACATCAACGATCTCTCACTATCTAAAGTCTTAAACTCATTCACGGCATAAAATTTGGGCATTTGGAATGCTTTGAAAGGTGGTTGGTGGTGGCCGGTGGGTGGCATTTCGTAAGTGCTGTTTGGGAGTTGAGAATTATACGAACCTCTAAAACCAACACGAATGTATATATATAGAAAACCAAATAATTAAAAAGGCGCAAACAGCCCCTTAATTTCCATTTCCAGTTTTGTTCCACGTACGCTCCGCTGATTGCCTCCATCACTGTCCTTTGAACGTTATGTTTGTATCATGATTCATATGAATGTATAAAGTCGTCTGTTTATCATCTTGTTTCATGTTTTCCTTTCGCCATCTTTTTATAGATGGTTTCTATATTGGGCAAATTGAGTAGGAGGACAAACTATAAGGGTTTTTGCTATAATAAGGACATAGATATTTTTTTGTAAAGTTTAAAGGACATTCTGTCCAGGATTTACAAAAAAAATTCTCCTAAGGTTGATCGGCGTTGAAAGTGTCTAAATCCCTAAGGTACCCTATGAAAATACCTAAAACCTTAAGATACCCAATATATGAAAGTGCCTAAAACTCTAGAGTACCCTATGAAAATGCCTAAATCACTAAAATCCTATAATAGGAAAATACATCCTAAAACCCTATGAAAATGCAACAAGATCGAAAAACACGAAAAAAGACATTTATTGTGTCAGCCAAACAAGACCCTTGTCTCATTTAAGATAATTTAAATGAAAAAAGATATTTTTTGTGTTAGCCAAACAAAGCCTTTGTCTCATTAATAGCAATTTTGTCTTTTCACGGACTCTAGACTCTAAAATATTTTTATTAATGGACTCTACATATCACAGAAACTTGGGCTAGAGTAAAGCTCCCATGGAGTTGTTTTATTTGGACTTTAGACTAATATTATGTTTTCTAAATTTCCATGAAATGCATCAAGACAAAAACAAAAACAAAAAAAAAACATAGAGAAAAATGTGATTCACTTTATCTACAAAGTTGCCCATACCCTCAATTATTGGGGCTAAATGGGTTCTATTATTATTGTTGTTGGTGAGGTTCACTTTCCAAATTCAAGTTATGAAAAATGCCTTAGTCATATAATAAATAATGATGAGACTTAGTGCAAATGTGCGTAAGTTGACTAGACACTCTGAGTTTAAAAATATATATATTCAAGAAAAATTAATTAAGCCAATGAGTTTTATGGGGAAAAGATAGAGATGGTGTTCGTGTCTTTGTGATAATTAGAAGCATGGTGTTGGTGGCCAAAAAGTAGGATGTTGATAGCTACCACTTAGGTTCTCTATTTTATTATTGGTTAGGGTGTGGCTTGCCATTGTTTTGGTTAATGATGCAATGCATCTATAAGTTTCCCCTCCCAAATGGTAGTTTCAAAAAGTGGTTATTCTTGGTAATGGTCCCCTAATTTTGGGCTTAATTAAGAAGTCCACATACTTTGATTTTTGATGGTGACTTCTTTTTCAAGTCCCAACTATGGATTTTCAAGTGAAAATTACATCAATGAGTACAATCATGACCTCTCTCCCTCTCTCTCTCTCTTAAGAAAAAGAGGTCCAAGCTAGTGACTCAAGTCTCAAGTGTCAAGTGATTCACTTGCCACATCACGGTAGGAGGGTACGTAATACACTATCTTTTCTTTTTTATTAATCGGATGTCTAAGTCAGTTTGCGCGCGTTTCAACTATCTATGAAGCCTTGAACTTAATAACCGAGCAAACATCTAATGGCTTCAAAGTTTGGAATGTTTTGCCTTCATGAGATTCGCACTTGCGATTTCTTGAGAACATGTCCTTCAGCTGCTTTCTCATACCTACTTGACTAAACCCTTTTAGATTACGATAATGTTATTTTAAAATACACTTAAAGTCAAGTATTGCACCAATCGATCAACTTTCCATTGTGGTCGGATTAATATGAAAAGTTTTTGTTCTTTAGGACAAGTAATCTCACCGTGTTAAGTACACCTATAGAGTTGTTTTTCTAGTGAATTAGTTGGTATTTTCTTTGATTAATTGTCGCAGTCAAACAATTAAATTCAGGTTTTATCATAATCCATTACTGTATGTGTTTAATTGAACTCAATTGAAACTGAACGATCATCTTGCACTTTCATCAAAGAAACATTTTTTGCCTCTACAAAAATAGAATGGGGCAAATTGATTGGATCTATGCATCATTGGTTGTTTGTTTTCTCAAAATTTACACTTGTGGAATGCATGCCAATAGTGATTGAAATTGATCTTTTGATGGAGGGAGGAAACCTACAAGGTTTTTCCAGGACTTCTAATCACAGGTTTAACTATCTACCAATTTTCGTTTTTGATTTTAATAAGCGGATGTTGAGACAATCTTGTGTCTCGACTAATTTCGATACCCTAAAACTATTAACTGGACAAATCTCCAATACTATCAACAATACCACGAGAGTCGAACCTATGAATTTGAAAGAATAAGCCCCTTACTAGATACCATGCTTTTACTCGATCAACCCTTTGAGTCAAACCTGTGAATATGGAAGAAGCCCTCCTTAACTCTTTGATTATCAGACAAGCTTATCTCATCCCACGGAAATAAAGGAGAATATTAGGACTAATGAAAAACGCATAAACAAACACATTGTGGGAAACCACAACACCCATAGAAAACATGAAAACCGAGGATGGAACAAGAAGGGGTATCTAGTGACAAAATGGAATCTGTAAATCCAGACATGTTGAATTCGATACTTCGCAACTTCTAGGGTCACGTCGTAAGAAATTTTTTGTGAATCCCCTAATCCCAGTGTAAATGATCTGTCTTTGACCGGATCGAAGAAGGGAATAGTCGGGGACCTCAGGGTGCACGTAAGTTGATCCAAACACTTCAAACCCTCAAGAAAAAAAAAAAGGAAAAAAAAATAGCAAAGAGATTAGAGGGGCCCAATCCTTTGAAAACGTGCGTGATTTAATCTGGCCGGGCAAATGGTGAAGTTAGGTTCGGGTCATTTTCAAGGTCCCCGGGGGAGAGCATATTAAGGAATTCTCTATACTCTGCTCAAACCCAAAACAAAATGCCCAATATCTCAAAAGGCACAATCAAGTCCCCATATTCTCACCAATACAAAACATCCATGTGGTGCAAGTCTAAAAAGGTTAGGTTATTGGGGCCCCATAGAAAAAGGCAAAGTCGTCCATGTAGATATGACTAACCCAAACATGGCCTTCTTTAGCAAGAAAGTAATGTTAAAAGGAGAGTTGAATAATTGTGCGAAAATCACAGCAGTCCAAGAGTACTTTACGGTCTTCACCACTTCAATTGATAAGATATTAATGACGAAAGAGGAGAAGAAGGAAAGTGCAAAAATCATTCATGGGATAAAAACCAGAGGAGATGACGATGACATGTGTTAACGTGTCGTAGAATTATAAGCCTATGTTTGAACGTAGATTTCGGCGATCCAAATGTGTTGTCATTGTTGTTTAGTACGGTATTAGTTATCACAATCCTCACTATGATTTAGACAATTCTCTAGGGCTCCATTAAGTTGCATGAAAATGATGGAAAATAATAATAAAAAATAAACTTTTTCATAATTTTCTGTGAGTTCAGTTACCAAGAAAGTTGCGGAACTCACAACTTTAACTTTCCTACCATGGTACACGTTTCTGCAAAATTGATCTTACCAGAGGGAAGCAATTTCAGTTTTCCTACAAGATTCCTTGTCAAGAGAGTATATACGGGAAATCAATTTCATTTTCCTTTACTTCACCTCACTTCACTTTTCCTAGGAATTTAGTTTCCAAACAACATTCCGGACAATTGAATGGAGCCTGTAAGAAGTTTATTTGTTGGTCCTCATGATTAATTGCTGTGCACGTAAACTGACTCAGAGACCTAAGTTAAAACACTTGAGTTATCCCAAAAAAATAAAAAAATAAAAATTTGAGGAAACAACAAACCCGTAAAATAATCCGAAAATCAAATAGTGGACTCAGCAATCTTGTTGAGCTGTTAACCGAGCCTATAAGATTGGGCTGAGGTAACCTAGGCCCAACAATGTGTGCACCTCATGTCTTTGGCATTTGATGCCCATCTGGTAGGATAAAATTGGGCTGTGCTAAGACCCAAACAAACAGAGAATCGAGGCCCTATGCTCATTTCATTTTTAATCATTTTCCCTTTAATATACAAACCCCAAAGGCCCAATATACACATTGGAACTGGCAAGTGATGCTCATGCATAACGTTTGGGTGTGTGTGAGACTCACACTGTGAGTCCCATAAGGGCATGAAGAACCTTTCTAGTGAGCAATTTCATAGATGTGATTTTTCTCGTGGATCTCGTCCTTTGTTCATAAAAAAATACTGTGATGGCCAGGATTTAAGCGGCCAAGAAAGAGGAGAGAGAGTGCTCGGACTTGAGCCGTCCCAAAATATGTTTTGATGGTTCGGATGCGCTCCGGGTACAACCACGTAGTACCCATTTTGCACCCAAAAACTTTGTGCAAAATAACCATATATATGGTCCTTCCAATTGATGCGAAAGATATTGGTGGGGGACAATAGTGCGTGATCGAGGAATTCACCAATTATTTAAGCAAATGCTTTATTAGCCCACGAAAAAATTACTAAAATTTAGTTTGTATTGAGACTATTTTAGCGGGTATGATATTGAATGGCGCACGTCTCAACATTATTGACTGAGATCCAACGCCAAAATGGCTATGAATTGGAGGATAGTTGCATCATGTGTCTCATGTCCTGTTTCTAATTTGCTGGCTCCCTTACGTCGTTGTGCTCTCAATAATTATGGACTACTCTTTTTTCCTAAACAGTTAAAGACGTGTTCGGATCAACTGAAGTATACCTCGATTAATCACCTTCTCAATTCGGTCAAAAGCATGCTATTCGCGTTTGAACTAGGGAATTTACAAAAAAAAAGTCATGACCTCAAAAATCGAACTCTTATCTGATGTGTGAGGAGCAAATTCATCAAGCAAGGGTGTTCCGTTTTTAAAAAGTTAACTTTTTTTTAGATGGAGGTAATTTCAAACTCAAATATAATAAAATTGAAAAAATTATTTTTCCAATTTTTTTTGCGTCGTTTAAAAGATCTTAATGAGATCTATCAAATAAGATCCATAATAGTAAAAAAATTATTTACATAAACATATGATTTTTGAGCTTGAAATTACATTCTTTTTCAAAAAGTTTTTTTTTCCCAAAACCGAAACACCACTCCCTAAGGGCATGTTTGGATGGAGTATTGTAAAGGGGTATTGTGTTATCCCCCCTTATAACACCTAGGACCCACCTTAATACCCTGTTTGGGATTCCAAAAGGGAGGGGGTATTGTCTTTACCCTGGATTCCACTGCACCAGCTAACACCGGCTGAGGGGTGTTAGCTATGGGCGACCCTCGACCAGTTGTTATGGAATACCCCCAAATTCCCTCTTTTTTGGACGAATCTACCCCTCCTAATCCCCCTTTCCCACCCTGATGAGGTACCCATTTCCTCCACTGCTACTGCTCTTCGCCGCCGTGACTCGCCTCTGCCACTGTCAAAAAACCTGAGGGAGTAGGAACCCTGCAAATCGCAGAAAAGAGGGGAGAGAATTGGTGGAAAAGAGAGTGAGGAGAGGACCCGCGCGCGAGAAAGAGAGAAATAGGTGGTCGGAGATGATGAGAGAGAGGTTCTCCGATGAGTATTGCAGAGAGAGAGACGAAAGCGAAGACGACATTAACGATGCACTGTTGTTATATGGGGGAACAATTATTTGATGTGGGGAGATGCACGGGGAGCACATGATGTGCTTTGGAATGAAGGGCTAGGAATTAAAAATGCATAGTTAAGTCATATTTTAAAAAAAATAAGCATGGATTAAAAAAAACCATAATAAAAAACGAATTTTATCAAATTATAACTGACTTTTTTATTTCCTAATATTATTAAATGAGTAAATTTGTTTGTCAAATTAAATATTACAGCTTAAAAGTGTGAAATATTAATTATATTTTAAATTATATATATAACATAATACATAATTAAATTTGGAACTGCACAAGGGCAAAAGGGTCATTTGTCAACTTTTTATATCATCCACCCTTTCTTATACTCCCTATTAATCCTTCATCCAAACAACCTACTATTTAATACCCCCACCATAAACATCACATCAATATGGGCCATCCCTTATTAACTAATACCCCCTACTATCCAATCCCCCCTTCTTACATAACACCTCCAAACCTAATCCGGCATCCAAACGAGCCCTAAGGCTCTTCTCGTAAGCCATAAATCCTCCACATGGATATGACGTGGGCCCCATTCCCCACCACTTCCCAGTATTTGCATTTTTCTGAATTCTTTCCTTGCTACTATCTGCCTCCCAATTTAACTTATTTGCCGTTTCACGTACGTTGGCTTAATTTGCAGCCTCTTCTCTCTCTCTCTCTCTCTCTCTCTCTCTCTCTCCTGTATTAATGATTTCGTGGCTGACCCAACTGGGTGACAGGCTTTGTTTTCTTTCATTTTTTTTCACCTCGTACTCAATGACATAGTAAAATTTTTATGTTTGATGGTTTCAAAAAAATAAAATATTTATATTTATTTGCCATAGAACTTAAGCCACATAATTCGCATGCGCTTGCGAGAATGCGAGTGTAAAAATGTCATTGAAACACATTTCAAAACAATTAAAATTCGCGAGGATGCGGATAAAACGTAAATGACACATGCTGTTTCAAAAGATTACATGAAAAAGTGGAAGAAAACCTTCAGGTTGGTTAGTGTATATACAAAGTATAAGTAAACTTCAAAAGATGGATCCTTTTCCTTTTACGATTATGCGTATTTAGGCATTCACAATAACAATTCACAATTACTTGCGGTATTGAAGTAAAAAAATTTAAGGAGGAAATAACCATGAGACACATCACAGTGATGGTGGCGAGTTATTTTTTGCGTCCTCTCCACAATTAACGAATAGTACATGCGCCTAGACATAGGAAATTATTTTTCTTTTGGTTAAGAAAAATAATAATGTCAAAATTGTTTTTCGTTGGTTAAAAAACTCTAGTGCACCGAAAGTTTTTACCATATACGGTGTACAAGACTTTTATGCACCGAAATTTTGATACCAACAAAAATAATTTTGAAATTATCACTTTCCTTTGGTTAATTACACATCTAATAGTAAGATTTTTTTATTTTTGTTATTTCTTAAACTTTTTACGAGTAAATTTTTTTCATCCACTAAAAGGAATGTGCTGATGTTGACCCCCACCTAAACTCTCATTGCTACTGTAGCTTTTAATTTTAATCAAGTACTACTAGATACTCCATAATTACCAAAAGAAAGAAAAAGAGATAATTATTGTATGGTCCAGGTTCCAACAGTACCCTCTCTCTCTCTCTCTCTCGTCGTTTTCTTGTTTTGGTGTGGGTGGACCATGGGTTTAGTAGTAGTAGCCGTACTTGTTTGGCGCTTGCTCCTGGTTTACCTGCTCCTTCCCCGCTGGATATCATCAAGTTTACAGTTGTCGCTTGACCCACGTGTGTCCCCACCATAGGTCAATTTCAAGTCCCCCATACTCAACCATGCAATTTTTCTACCCTAATACAGTATTAACCAATTTTGCTACGAAAACGACCGGAAGCACCGAGGGCTTTCGCACGGATGATTCGAGTTGTTTAATAGTTTAAAAAAATTTTGAATGGGCTCATAAAAAATTATTAAATAGCTTAAAACATTCATGCGGGGCCTCAAGTGGGCTCCTGTGAGCGTCGGTTCGCACTGTAGATGAAAAGAAAGAGTTCCTAAAACAGAGTTTACCGAGACAAGGGACAGTTGAGCAAAAAGCCAGCCCATATAGTTTAGGGCAGAAACATACACATGGGACGCAAAGCTAAACCCTAAATATTTCATATTACTCCGCTCAAAGGTAGTTTACTCTGATCTTTCATATCAAAGCGAGGGATTCGTTTCAGGCGAAATCAAATCAGAAGTAATTTCCGCTCTACCATTAATTGAAGCTATTTCCTCATCCTTGTCCGGTGATTCGAGATCGAAGCAGCTGCAGCTGATCGTCTAATAGTCTTCAATCCATTGATCGTGGCTCAGTTCCTGAACGTATCCTCCTCCGTCCACGTCTACGGAAAATACAACTTTTTTACGAGCTCCGGTTGGTTTCTTTAGCTTTCTTGAACATTAACAAGTAATTATTCAATAGTCTTGGTGCACTGTCATTTTTATCACACATTTTATGAGAGACTTATTCATTTAATACTGGGACTTACATAAAATATGCCGTTGATAAAGGCAGGGCCGGCCAGAGGGTAAGTCCGGCAAGCCAGCCGGCTCGGGTATCCCCTGGCAAGAGGCAAAAAGAAAACAAAAAATTTTTTGTACACAAAAAAATATTAGAAATTCAACAAAAAATACATATTTAGAGACAACCAAGCGAAAAAATATACTTAGACAATTCAAATATCGAGACCGACATTGAATAAAGGTGTTTCGCACTTCGTGACGGTGTCCAAGAAGAATTGAACAATTTGTTGAAATTTATGTGGCCGACGAGTACTGGGCATTTTCATCGGCGATGATATTCCCGTGTTGACAATTTTCTTTTTTTCCTTATACTTGGCGTGGCGCCAACGAAGTGGGACCCGACCAACAGTCGTTTCTCTTGTGACATGTGCTTTGCTTTCCACTTCCCGCAGCCAGGCTTTTGTTTCCCCAAAATCAAGTTACAGACGACATCATTTCCCATAATACCCTTGCTCCTTTCAAATTACTACAGTAGTGTTCGATTGCCATTTCATTTAATTTTTGTTTTATTTTTCAATCATTATCCTACTTTTTTCTCCAATTATTTCCTTATTTTTTCAATTATTACTTTTTCATCTCTCTATCTCTCTTCAATCATTATCCCTCTCTTTAATCATTACCTATTTCTCTCTTTATCCACTGTCAAAACTAAATTAAACTAAACTCCTAACCAAACAAAGCCTATTTCTATTGCAATAAACACTATGACCATGTTTGTTTTGGGATTTTAGATTTGGATTTAGATTTGTAGATAATGAGTGTACAGAGAAGTAAAGTAATTATTGAAAATAGAGATACTGATTGGGAAGAGATAGATAAAAAAATAGGAGCAATGATTTGAAAGAAATAGGATAATGAACTCTTTTTTTTTGTTTTTTTTTGTTTTTTAGGATAATGAACTCTTAACTGAACAAGATCTATGATACGATCAAGGAGTGATTATTCAGCGCCCTTGGATCACTGTCACGTGGTGCCGTAGAGCCCTTTAATACCCCCACATTACATAGGACTCAAGACCCATGTACGTAGATGTGTGGTGTTAAAGCTTCCCACCACAACATGTGACAGTGTCAAAAAATCACTAAGGTCCTATTCCATTAAGATTCTTTATTTTTTAAGTGCTTATTTTTTGTTTTACGAAACATATCATTTTCTCATAATACCATCACCATTAATTTAAAAAATAAGTATTTAGTTTAATTAATTGTATACAGTGTAAGTAGTTTTTTGTTGTCAAACTAGAATGTAGCAAGATGTAAGTAATTTTAGATTATGTAAACACCCAAAATTAACTATTTTATCTATGCAGAGTGAAAAAATCCTCATGCAGCAGATTAGGTAAATCAAGGGAGAATACCTTTAGCTACAGCACATAGGTATATTTAACTATTAACTGTTCATGAGCAACATCAATTATCTCCCAAACCTTTCCCCTCTCTCCTGTGTTCTTTTCTTGAAAAAGAAAAGGGGAAAGAAAAAGAAAAAGAAATAGTATTTTATTAAAGAATAGATAAAATATATAGTATTAATGTAATTTTGAACAATATATAAAGCGATAAAATGAAAAAAATATACTGTTTGTCAGTATTTTTGGCTGTATACCGGTGTAACAGTATTTACTAAGCTGCCGGCAAATATCTCTAGGAGTGTGAAGTCTCTTTCAAATCCAGTCGCTTTCTACCCTTTCTTTGACAGTCTTGCAGTTTACCAGCCCAGTCCTGTTTTTAAGCTGGAAAGGAGCAATTCCCCTGTTTCACCGTCACTCCCATTTCCTCCCCCCTCCTCTGTCCTTCCATTAAACTATTCCATCCCCAAATATCTCCCAAATTCACACAACTCCTCAAATTCCCTGTTTTCTCATTAAAATCCCTCCAAATCCACCCTCTCTCTCCTCTCTATGCATCTATCTCTGTTCCCAAGGAGACCCCAGTTTTTCAGTTCAAAAAAAAAAAAGGAGACCCAAATTCATCGAATTCCCATTCTTTTTAGCTCAATGTGACTAAATTTTGCGCAACATTGATCTTTTGCACTGAATCCACCAATCAAATATTTCTGGGTTTTTTCTATTCTCTCTTGTTGGTTACTGTTCAAGGGTAAATCCAAAACCATTGAGTTTCTGTGCTTCTCAGCGCAATCCGTCTAAATCTCGGTGAAGATTTGATATTTTTTTTGGGTGAAAGTAAAGATTTGATCCTTCGAAGATGAATTTCTCAGCAAAACCTTTCTGGGTTTTCCTATCCTTTATTGTTCTCCCCCAGTTCCACTCACTCTGTTCCTCATACCCTACTCCACTAAACTGCACCGACACCACTCGCCTTTGCACCTCCTTCCTAGCCTTCAGCTCGAACCAAACCGCAACCC
This sequence comes from Rhododendron kiyosumense, assembly GCA_019656275.1. Taxonomy (NCBI): domain Eukaryota; kingdom Viridiplantae; phylum Streptophyta; class Magnoliopsida; order Ericales; family Ericaceae; genus Rhododendron; species Rhododendron kiyosumense. The sequence continues at coordinate 370,886 of BPLS01000411.1, read as the reverse complement.
TAATCCAGAGCATGTTCGACGTGCTCCCGAACGACGTCACCGTCGAAGGAAACGGCCGCGACTACGTATTCATCAGAAAGAACTGCTCCTGTACTTCAAACAAGGAATACTTGACCAACACGACTTACACCGTCAGAGTTAACAGCGGATCCGTGCATGACTTGGTGGTTGAGGCCTACAATGGGCTGGCTTTCTTGCCCAACTCCACGCGCGAGGCACGTGCCGGGTCGGTGGTGTCGCTGCAGCTGTTCTGTGGGTGTTCGAGTGGGCTGTGGAATTACTTGATGAGTTATGTGATGAGGGATGGGGATAGTGTGGCTTCATTGGCCAGTAGGTTTGGTGTCAGTATGGATAGTATTGAGAGAGTGAATGGGATTGAGAATCCTGATAATGTGTCTGTTGGGAGTCTTTTCTATATACCATTGAATTCAGGTATTGTTTTCTTTCTTAGTTTGCATTTCTTTTTCTTGTTTTTTTGGCTTTTTACTGGACATTTGGATTGTGAGGAAGGGACAGAAAAGGAAGGGTTGGATTTAGAAACAAAAATGGACCATTGAAAAAAAAACCCAGTTCTTTTCTTTTTCCCACCATTTCTTGCAATTTAAAGGGCTGTAAGATGGATTCTTTGGTTTTCAACCCTAAGGGAATGGCCTGGTGGTCTAGACATGGACTTAGGGGGTTCCTTCCTCCCAAGGAGTCAGGTTTGAAACCTTGCAGGTGCTATCACCTCCTTTCAGGCCAATCGCTTTGCTCTAGCTTTAATTAGGCTACCCACACTTGGGGGGTGGGATTGGACCCTAGGACTAGTCTGCGTGCGCGGAAAGCTGGCTCTGACACCTTAGTTATAAAAAAAGAAAAGAAATGATTCTTTGGTTTGCAATTGCTATGTGGTTAATTGATTCAGATTCCATTTTGTATCATGCTAGATGGAGTTTGACTCCTGAGTTTTAGATGGTGGGATATTTCTGTTGAGTGTGACTGGAGGAAAGGCATGGAATGGACTACAATCACGGTTTCCTTGTAATGGATTTCATTTGGCGTGGTGGACCAGTTGAATTCTATTGCATTTATCTGATCCGGTTTTGAAGTGTTGCGGTTTAGTTGATAAGGATCTCATTTGTTGGCGATGCATAATGGAGTTCAATTCATAGCTCTAAATTGGTGAATCAGTTCATGGACTGTGTAGGAAGGCATGCAATTGACTACACTAAGGGCTTCCTACATTGTAAATGCTTTATGAGGACCATTTATATACATAGTTATTGAATTCGGCCCTAAACACGTGTAAGTAGAATTGTACGTTTGGAGTGTACCAGAACTGGTAGTATACTGGGCAAATATGAGCTTGGATCTAGTCAAGACTGGTTTATCGGGCAAATAGTTATTCCAAATAATAGCTACTTATAATCCGGGGAAAATGGATACATATAATGGAAGGGTTTGGAAAGATTGAAAGATGGAACAATACTAAGTTTGAGGTTAATTCAACCCATAAACAGACCCGCAGAAGCCAATGGTTTGGACCGAGGAAAATGCGTAATGTGTGTTGGTTTTGGTGTCATTCTATTAGAGTTCCTAGAACGGAGGTTGAGGCGGTAAGCATTGTTCTAGAACGTGGGTATAATTTCATGGACTGAAAAAAATGCTGAAGCCAATATGTGCAGTTAGTTTAGGTAATGGGTCTTCTTTCATGTGAAGGGTCACAAAGGAAACTTAAATTTTGAATGACACTGTGTATCAGAGAAACTTATTTCAAGAGGCCTTTGTATGAAGCAGACTTTGTGTATCAGTTAATTTCTCGTAAGGATTTCAGGGTGTCAAATTATCGGCAAACAACCAGCTTGTGGTCTTAAAATTTTCCAAGGACCTCCCTTGTATAGTTCACACATGAATCTCTAGAACCAAAACCTTGTGAGAAGGATTTATATTGGACATTGCATGAATTGGAGATAGGTGAAACTACTTCGCTGTTGTACTCTATACAACCTCTTCCCGATTACAAATAGAAAAGCAAATGTGTGAACGTGTGATTTTCATCGCTTGTAAAGGCAGATTACAATTGTTTGATTGACTGAAGAAAAAATGAGGGAGATCGGTGGGCTGGATGCTGATTTAGTGTTGTTTTATAAATTTCATTCAGATAGTATAAACTGGATATGTGTGCTTGACTTGGTATTCCATGTTGTTTTGTTTACATTCTTATTTTGACCCCTTTTTTTTTTTTGGGTGTGTGTAGCCCCTGGTGAGCCATATCCTACCGAGAATTACACTCCTCCGGCTTCTGTTCCTGTTCCAGCCCCGTCTGTTCAAAGTAATGCAGGTAGGGGTAGTTCAGATGGTACCACTTATTTATGTGGTAATCCATTCTGTTGAACCTACGAACTATTTGACTGTAATCTGCTTATTGGTGGCTGATTATCTAACAAATATTTTTGATGGAGGGAAGAATGAATTTGTATCTGCTTATAAATTGTTTAGAGCCAACTTTGCTATGTCTCATGTAGTTTCCCTTTGAAGTAAAGCTGCAGCTGTGAAGGCAAGATCAAATAAAAACTGTGGCAATAAAGAACCAAAATTATAGAAGACATGCATGTTAGACACAACACAATTAGGCATTTTCTCCTGTTGGGTTTCTGTTAATAGTGAACTCTTCAAGAAAGGTAAATAATTTGTAGCTTGAAATTCTGTGGCAACTAGCATCTTAATTCTCAATACAGGACACTGCAATTCTCATCTTTTTTGAACTCAAGGATTTTTCCTTTTGCTTCCACCATTTCCGATATTCCCAAGTTGTCCTACTAATATCAATTAAGATACCAAATCATTCTCCGTCTTGCAAACTCTGTATCTGTGTCAGTGATATTGTTGTCCATTTATGATTCATGTCATTAATTACCAGAAGTGCAAATTACGCAATGAAGTTATTTTCATAAGGTTTCTAAAGCTGTTTGTTTTGCAGAAAATAAGGCTCACGTCCCATATTGGTGGATCCTTGGGAGTTTGGGGGTCGGTCTGGCTCTGCTCATTGTAGTAGTTATTTTTGTTTGTTTGAGAGCATCGAACTGCTTTGCTAAAACCCAAGAAAATAATGGACAAAATCTTGACGAGAAGACTTCTCACAAGTTCCAAATCCTCCGGAACACAAGCTTCTGTTGTGCTTCTGGGAGGTCTTTCTGCTGCAAATCTGGGGATTGGAAGCAAACTGATGGGGAATCGAGTGACCGCCAGATGAATGTTCCTAAAGGTTTGTAATCATGTATTACACTTGTTTACAACATGACCTGAAACTAACTGCATGCTATGGAATGCATCATGCATTTTAATTATCATGATTATCTTTATGAGTATGGAGTGGGGAATGAGGTTTTCTTTTTCCCATAGTATGTGTGGATCATATAATTGCAGAACATTTTGTTGGGCATAACGGTGTTTGATACAGGGGTTTGGGAGGGGGAATTGGACTACAAGGAAAAGGAATGGACCTTGTAAAAGTTAGTCTTCTAAGGAATAATAGTCTCATTTTTGGGTGATTTTATTTTGATACCATATATCCACATCGAGGGGTTTGTTCTAGAATTCTCAGCTCGTAACTATGGAGACGAGAGATTTGATCTGGCCATCTGGCTTTTTTGCACAGAAAGTTTCAGACTAATACACGGTAGTTCGATGATGGTTGTTTCCTATGATGCACCGACACGGACACCGATACCGACACGGAGATGAAACCGACACCGGTACACGGGAATTCTAAAAAAATGGGGACACGGACACGGCGGGGATACGTCACGTGTATATTTATTTATATAAATAAATAAATAATTATAGTTTAGCACCCAGAAATTTTAAAATTTTTATAATTTGGCGCCAAATTTTATTTAAAAAAAATTACAGTTTGACCCCCATTTTTTTCAAAAATTACAGTTTGGTTCCTAAATTTTTTAAAAAATTACAGTTTGGCCCCTGCCATGTCCCCATCGGTGTCCCCAGCCGTGTCCCCGCGATGTCCCAGCCGTGTCCCCGTCAAAAATTCAAATTAAATTATGGGACACGCCACATGGCATGTCCCGTACGTATCCCGCGGTGTCCCCGTGTCCCCATGTCTGACACTGCTATACCTCGACTTTTAGAGGTGTCGGTGCTTCATAGGTTGTTTCCCATTGGTTGTTGGTTTGTTTTGGGTAACCTCATGTGTTGAGATTTACAAACTTGTTAGTTTAAAACTTGAATATGCAATTTGCATAGCACTGTAATCTCTCTCTCTCTCTCTCTCGCTCGCGCGCGCGCGCGGGCGCGAGCGCACAACAACAGAATTGTTCATTGTTGTTTTGTGGTGGCTTTTCTATCTTGGATTTATGCTGAGCCGAAGTGAATTTGCTGCAGCTATGGGGCCTGATGTTTTTGACTTGGAGAAGCCTGTGGTTTTCACGTATGAAGAAATTCTAGCTTGTACTGATGGTTTCTCTGATTCAAATCTTATTGGGCACGGAACTTATGGCTCCGTGTATTATGGCCTCCTTCGTGAACAGGTTAGCAACTATCTAATCTGCCTCTTGTCATGGTGTTACTCTTTCATAGAATGATTCCCAAGTCAAATTATTATTTATATAATGTTGAATCTTTTAGGAAGTTGCAATCAAGAGAATGACTGCTACGAAAACTAAAGAATTCTTGGCCGAAATGAAAGTGCTTTGCAAGGTTCATCATACTAACTTGGTAATGTTCTAGACTATTTAAGTGTTCGGTCTTTTTTTTCTTTTTCTTAAGCTTGTTTTTACAGTCTTGAGAATTGCAGAGATTTGACTCCATTTTGGCTTCATTTTGCAAGGTAGAATTGATTGGCTATGCGGCAAGTAGGGATGAGCTTTTCCTCATTTATGAACATGCCCAAAAGGGTTCACTTAGAAGCCATTTACATGATCCTTTGAGCAAGGGTAAGATGACTTAATTGGGAGTGTCACAAAAAAAATGTTTTCTAAGACTGTCCATATCTAGCTGGGTCCAACTCTTTTAGTATCCAAAGCGTGATCATCAATTCGGCTGGTCTACTAGATGATATTAGTCCTGATAACGTCAGTATAAATTATGTCCCCAGATATTCTTGTTTGATGATCATACTGTGCTACATATTTAATGATGCATCCCTTGTTTTTGCTGTCCATTGCAAGGTACTTAAAATGATAAAAGCTTTAACACATAACTATTGTCCGTGTGTTCATTTATGAAGCTTGTAACCTGTTTACCGAGATGGGCTAGGGCTGGCTAGTTCAAATCCGGTTAGAAGCTGACTATGTTTTCATCCTATGATCTTGCTGTGGTCTTTGATATTTATCACACTCATTATGTATTTATTTTGTCGAGTAAAAACTGCTGGCAATATATATTCGTTCATCAAAAGTTTCAAAATAAAGCCTGACCTTGATATATAATTCTTTCTTTTTAAAAGTACACCTGGCTACTTCAGTTTTCAGGGGTGAATGTATGAGGGCAGAAACTAGGACCTCATAAATGTTTGGTGTATGCATTTGATAGCTTTGACTTGTTTGTTGCACTAAAACTTCCTAGTGATTTCTGTTCAGGTCAAACATCACTTTCTTGGATCATGAGGCTTCAGATTGTACTTGGTGCTGCTAGAGGTCTGGAGTACATCCACGAACATACTAAACCTCATTATGTCCATCGAGATATCAAGACAAGCAACATCTTACTAGATGGTGCTTTTCGGGCAAAGGTGTCTACCTATCTTACTTCAATGGTTCTGTTTTTGTAGCCCTACTATAGCAAGGGTGTCTGATTGGTTTTGTCCTTTGTTTCTAGATTTCAGATTTTGGGTTGGCAAAACTAGTTGGAAAAACTACTGATGGAGAAGCTTCAGTAACAAAAGTTGTGGGCACTTTTGGTTATTTGGCTCCAGAGTAAGTATATATAACACTGTCAACCAGATTTGCTGACGGCAACAAACTCTTAAATTAAACTTTGATCGCCTCCTCTTATGATTATTACAGATACTTGCGGGATGGCCTAGCGACAATTAAAAGTGATGTTTATGCATTTGGTGTTGTACTTTTTGAGATTATATCAGGAAAGGAAGCCATCACACGAACAGAAGGCATTGCACCTAAAAATTCTGAAAGGCGTTCACTGGTATCCATTGTACGTGTTACTGCAACTCCAATAAGAAAGTTTCCTAATTTTGTGCTTCATATACCATTACAGATGAAATTTTTTACTGTGAAAGTATATGTTAGATTTTATTAGAATAACTCAATGTTGCATGTCAGCAATTTTTTTTTCTTTCTTCTCACTGATTCTGCTTGATGCTCATGAAATTGCAGATGCTAGCAGCTCTCAGGAATTCGCCTGACTCGATGACTATGTCAAGCATGAAACATCACATTGACCCTAATTTGATGGATCTTTACCCTCACGACTGTGTTTTCAAGGTACATTTTTCCCAATTTCCTGGTCAGAGATTTGGAATTGTTAGAGTTTGTCCCAAACTGATTAACTTTCAAGTCCGAAACTAGTATATGTGCCTTAGGAGCCTCTCCACTCATTGCCAATTGTTTTTAGGTTCAATGCCTCCAAAAATTCTTGCAGGAGTAGGGTGTTTGTTGATAAATCGACCATATTCGGGTAGGAGACTAGAATAGTAGAATGTAATGTTTTGGCCTTCAGCCTTCCCATCTATAATCTCATCTATAAATATCTCGTCTATGTTTTCTTATGCTTCTAGAAAATATGTTATCCAAGTTATAAGATAATTGGTCAACTGAATACTGTTATAGAGGAATGCTGGAAAGAAACAAACATTTGTACTCTATTGTATTCAATGTTTGAGGTTGTAATGTGGTTTCCGATCTCTTTGTTCTATTTGTCAATGTAGGTGGCCACACTGGCGAAGCAATGCGTTGACGATGATCCCATTTTGCGGCCAGACATGAAGCAAGTTGTGATTTCCTTGTCGCAGATCCTTTTGACCTCCGTGGAGTGGGAAGCAACTCTAGCTGGGAACAGCCAAGTATTCAGTGGGCTTGTTCAAGGACGATAGGTGATGGTGAACATACCATTGGAATCCTGCTGCTTTTGACGTGCTCCTTTTCTACTCTTATTTTTGGTAAGCAAACCCTCAAGATTCAACACCTTTCTCCCCTTGTTTCCACTATCTCTTCTGACCTGTGTAGTTTGTGTTTGTATAGTTGCATAGAGGTTCAACCGTAAGTGTTTTATGTTGTGGTGTTCATATGTATAATTCATCGTTCTATATTTCTTTCATTTTGTGATGTATCCTTTCCAGACCCGCTTTGTGTTACAATTTTGATATCATATGAGGTGTAATGACGGGAGTTGATGAAACCTCTCTTTCCAATCATCTCTTGATCTGAAACGACTGTTTTTTTGTTGTTGTTGATAGGCTTCTGAAACTACTGTTTCCCTCTGTTCTTCTTATAGAAAAAGGACTTGAAAGAGTTTATATTTTGATCCCTTCTGAACCCTAGATTGGATTTGGAAGTTTGAATGTTGGTAGTCCGTAATTGATATCATACTAAGAAGGTTGTACTTTCTTTCATCGAATAGCAACAAATGCCGTGTCTATAGTAGAAAAGTTTGCTTTCTGGTACTCACTCCATCCCTTTTTAAGTACCTATTACTGGAAATTCAACTTTTTTACTCTTCCTGTCCCTTTATAAGTATCTATCATTGGAAATTCAACTTTTTAAGGGAATGCCATTACTCTAAAAATATCAACTTTTGTAAAATGCACTTGAGCATTTCTATGTGATTCTTCGGAATCTATGTACTTCAATACTCAAAAGAAGGGTAAAAGGGAAATTGTATCAAGTTTTACCTGTTAAGCCAATACTTCTTATTGGAAATTGACACTTATTTTTGGAATTAAGCCCATATGGAAAAGACAAACACTTGAAAAGAGAGGATGGAATACTTCTTATTGGAAATTGACACTTATTTTTGGAATTAAGCCCAAATGAAAAAGGCAAACACTTGAAAAGAGACCAAGGTTATCAATTCTGTACTGTATCGGCTAGTACGTACCGGATTTGAGAGAAACCGGTACCCTAACCCTCCAATATTGTTCCGAACCAAATACCGGTCATCTCGGAAAATACCGGCCAATACCGGAGTACCGGGAATTCCGGCAGAGATTTTGCAAGCGTTTTTTTTTTTTTTTTTCCTGTCATGTATCAATCAATTCCGGCCGAGAAAAAAGTTTTTTACCTGTCATGTACCAAAGTTTTTTTTTCCCTATCATTTTCTGGTTAAAAAAAAGGGAAAAAGTTTCATCTTAACCACCCCCCCCCCCCCCAAAAAAAAAAAAACAAAACGTTTTTCAAATTTTTAGCAAAACGGGGGCTCAACTATAGTATGTATGCGAGGCTCAAATCCTGGATTTGCACCCCCCGTGCATGAATAGTCCGTGACACGCACCCGGTTAATTGATTTCCAAATCAATTTTTACAAATTGCCTTTGACCATGGCCCATTTTCCTAAGCACGCGAGGCCTCTCCTTGGATCCTCATTTACAAGTCCACTAATGTGCAAAGTCATTTAAAATGGAAAAGAGTTTTGTAATTGGGCAATGTGGGACAAGATGTATGATGAATTGCATAGTATGAGGGATTTTTTTGAATTATGATTATATATAATTATTATATATATTGTAGTTGCGGTAAATCCGAAACGGTACCCGGTATCTGACCGGTACCGGTACGTACCATACCAGTAGAAAAAACCGGTACCCTGGCCGGTACAGTATTCAAAACATTGAAAGAGACGGATGGATGGAGTACTTCTGATTCCTTTCGTACCTGAGGTAAACATAGTTTTAATGCTATGAAAAAACAGGTTCCTAGCATTCGTTACATGCAAAAGATCCGCAGGAGACGTTTATGATCACCATGTTAGTTACCTCTACAATAAAAACCCAACAAACATATTGAAGCCCATACAAGCTCAGTTATAACTAACAATTTCCAAGTTTATGTACTAGACAAATTGTGAACCTCATTTGGAATTCGTTACTTGCACAGTGAAGCTAGTATACGGCGAGGTGGGTCGAACGGCCGCCGTGAATGCAGCACAGCCCAGTTATCCAGCAGCAGAACATCACCCTTTTGCCAAGGAACGGCAACACTCTCCTCGTCGAGGATTTTGAGGCAGTCGTAGATGATATCGGCCGGCAAAGGTTTCCCGTCTCCGAAGGTGACGGCCTTAACGGGATCATTCCGGGCGTCTTCCCAACCCGTGTAGGCAGCCACCATGCTGTTGAACCAAATCTTGCGTTGGCGGGCTTTGTCTAGTTTGATTGCTGGGATTGGACCCATTATTGTTTTCACTGATCCATCTTCTTCCCACTCCAATTTCATACCCAGTTTGGCAGCCCTGTAGAAATTAGCCTGACGAGGTTACATATCTTATACTTCATTATTAATCCCGTCAAACAAACGGCTCTAAAATTGTTTAACAGAGCAAATAAGTTTCCAGACCCTTGATACAGGGGATGAAACTGGGTTAAGGCAGAAACCAACTTGGTATTGGTATTAGGCTCTGCTTGAACATTAGGAATCTCTAGATTCCATGATTCCAAAGGTTTGAGATTAACTAGCAATACCCATATCACGAAAAGATCAGGATTCAGGAATAAAAACCAGGGAATGGATGAAACAATTGAACAAACCTTTCCTCCGCTACGCCCTTGTCTTTGGTCAGGAAAGTGGACTTCCAACCGCGGCCGATTGGCGATGAAGGATCGTCATCTTCTCCCAACACTCGAGCGTATATCAATCCATGCTCTTCCAATCGTTCAACGAATTCTGGGTACTTCTTTTTCATCCTCTGGTATACGATGTGGCTTAGGACAATTGGGGTTTCTCCCCCTTTTCCAGGCTCTACTTCACAGTAGAAAAACAACTTGGATGGGAATGTCGGTACCTGTTCGCAAACACGCAGTGAGTATGGCATTCAAATTATTGGAGAAGTTTTCCGGCATGCAGTGCTAGGGGAGACACAAAGACACAGAGTTGGATGTGTCCGCACGGAGTTATGTGGAGCATGTGGGCCCCACCGAGATCGGACGGCAACATACATCCGAAATATTTGATGTACGAGGGTTCCATAGGGACTGATCCACGTGCATCGGATAACTCTGGACGCAATCGGACCATTTGATACCTGTGGATCCCACAAATCACGTGTTGGACGGCTTTGGATATCCACAACTAAGGGAACTACGTACATGTGACTCTGGACGCAATCAGACCATCTTACACCCGTGGATCTTGCGAATAAACTATCGGGTCCACTTGCATAGGATGGCTCTAGGCACGTATATATCTAGAGTCGTCTAATGCTCGTGGATCGTACAAATGCACTACGAAATTAACATTCATCGGACGGCATGAGTAAGATCGTCTGTGTCACAAGCATTATTGTTATAGCCTTATAGGAAATGTGAAATTATTTCATTTACTAGAAAATTGAATTTGAAGTATAAAAGATAATAGGTAATACTTAACTTAGGTTCAAGTGATTATTATTCCCCTGAAATCAGGCCCTTCTTCTAAGGATCTAAGTTTTCTTGCCAAAGAAACCGAGATATGGGAGTGATTTTCAGACTCTAATTTTTCTTTTTGATGCAGATTTCCTATTCCCCTGCGATCAGGCCTTATAATTGTTTGTTGGGTATAACAAGAAAGGGAAAGTCTTTTGAGATCCATTGCAGCCTATACTTCGTATTTCAAGAAATTCAAAGATTTTGAGTTATCTAATTCGATGATAATATCAATTTCAAGATTTGGAAGATCAATCCCAAAGAAAACGAAATAGAGGAGTAATCGTGTGAGTTTCACAGGGTGACACGCAAATTTGTGTGTCAACATCTGAGTCCGTATCAGTACTCCAAAAATATGTACCTGAGCCATTTCATGATGAAATGGGATTTTCTGATCAGGCGGGGCCTCATTGGCCGTGAAAACCCTCCCGACGACGTTAGTCCGCGGGGCAGCCCCGCCCACGTACGGCAACTCCTCGAACCCGAAAGCCTCGACGACGTCGTTGAACTCCGGAGCCGTCGTGACGGGTAATCCCCTGAACAGAACGGCCCCGCTCTTGTGCAGCAGCGATTCGAGCCACGGCTTTTGCGTTTTGATGGCCTCCACGACGTCGTTGCGGTTGAGCACTTTAACGTTGTTTTTTGGAGACAGGACTGCCGGAAACAAGAGGTTTTGATCGTGGGTCTTCTGGTGAGGGATTGTGATCTCGCTGAAGAAGGTTTCTGCTGGCATGATTACTCAACTCTCTCTCTCTCTCTCTCTCTCTCTCTTTCTCTCTGGAATTATGTTTCTTTGTTTTTTGATCGATCGGAATAGTTATACAGTATGTTTCTATCATCTATGTTTATCCGTCACTTTATCCCACCATTTGTAAACTGTTCACGTGCGAAGTGAAGGATTTTTGTCCCTTGGGCAAAGATGGCGTCCGGATTCATTTAGAGGATGAATGTGGCAATAGGACAAATGAAGAGGGCAATAAAAGGGGTAGTTTCCGTGTCAAGACTCTCCCCGCTATTCTTATCTTCCAACAAGGAGTGACACGGAAAACTAGCTCTTGCGAGTGTATAAGTTTAGTGGAGATAGGTATCCCATTTGGATCTCCTCAAAGTATATCACATGCGTTTGGGCTAGATTATGTACATTTTGATTGATTTTGATGGTTCAATCTCATCGCCCATTTTTAAATAACCCAATTAAAAATCGGAGCAAAGTTTCGCATGAATTGACTCCAAAGAAACAGATAGAACTTGAGAACTAATAACTTAGGAGGGCGCAAACTCTTTCCATTATGGCCAGTGAATCTGGTTTATCCAGAAAAACTAATTTTTCTTGTAAGATCAAAATGTTTAGGAAATTAATATTTGCGCTTCCAAAATTACTCATGACGCTACACTTATAACGTGAAATTACAAGTAATTTCATGAACAAAATGGAACGCCATAGTAATTTTGGGAACACGTATATCAATTTCCAATGTTTAATCCTCCTACTTCATGACTCACTTGGATTTTTAAATGTCATAGGAGTATTAAAATTTGTTGCATCAACCCTCCGTTCCATCTCTGGTTTGGGTCCCACTAAATAAAAGAATGCATATTAGAATTATCAATTGGTTGGAAAGTCAATCTCACGGTTTCCGCCACTCATTATCAATTTGTATGTTCTAACTTTGAAAATTAAGAGGTTGGATCTATTTACTTGGGTGTATGTGGGAAAAAAAAATTAACCCACATATTAGTGGAGATGGATCGATAAAAGGTTTTCAATACTCTAGCAGTAAAAAATGTACCAACCATTCAAGGGTGCGATGTCACAGTTTAAGGAGTTTTATTTCTAGTAATCAGAAAGTTTAAGGGTCTATTGGCACTTATTAGGGAACGCGGTGGAAAGGGAGATAGAATTACCGAGAAAAAAAAAGAGGACAGAGAATAAAAAAATTTCCCTTTCTCCCTTTGTTTGATTTCTAGTGTAGGAAAGAGGAAGAAAAAGAATGATGAAAAGAGAAGTGAAAACCAACTTTCCATTTTGCTCTTCTTTTTCTCTCACTGTTTCCATAAATTTTCTCACTCTTTCACAAAATTAAATGAAAGAGGAAAAAGTATTCTCCTTGTCATTTATTTATCTCTTATTTATGGGGTGGTAATCAACTAGAAAAGGGAGGAAAATGAGTCATTTATCTTTCAGTCTTCTCTAGTTTGTCTTCTATTCCCTCATCTTTTGAGCATCTCCAGTCTTAACACTCTTTTTTTCACTTAAAACCTTTTTTTTTTTTTAAGAAAAGGAGCAAAAACCCATCTCAATGGCATTTTAATTTGTCTACCCCACTATGAGAAAATCCAAGTCTTGACACATTTCTGTTACCATTTTTTTCAAGGTTCAATCTTATCCCTCTTATTTACTAGTAGGAGATTGAATTTTTCCATAGGAGATACTTCTACCCTGATATCGTTTTTGCACATATTTTTACTAAAATTTGGGTAAAATTTTGGACAAAAGACTAGAGAAGGGAAAGGAAGGAAAAATTAAAAAAAAATTCTTCCTCCCTTGTTTGGATCCCTATAGAAAGAGGAGGGAAAACAGCAAAATGAATACGTCCCTCCTATTTTCTCTCCAACTTTTCCCCTACTTTCTCAGTTAATGAGCATAAGTCCAACCTTAGGGAGGTGTTTGCAATTTACCCAAAATTCGAACACCGAAAAGCAAAAGGCCCGCTTAAATTTTTGCCCGCGTTGTGAAAAGAGTTTTTTTTAAAAACATCCCTCCAACTATCCACCAGATTTTTACTTAGTCCTCAAACTATCAAAATGTTTTATTTAGTCCTCCAACTATTGGCTTGCATTTTATTTAGTCCTTCCGTTAGAAAGTTAACGGCTACGTTAAAAAGTTAACGGCTTTTGTTAAAAAAAAAAAATTCCAACCACCAATTTGCAATCCTATGGAGTAGAAACGTGATTATGAGAGCCTTAGAGACAAAATTTGATTATGTCTCTTTAGAATAATATGATCAGAATAATAAGATCTTCACACCTATATTCATTAAATGAAAAGTTAGACAATTGGATCAAATATCTATAGGTATTGGATTGAGCTGATTTTTAACTTAGGCCCTTAAAAAAATATTTTACATTTAGGCTTCGTTTGTTTGGACGTAAAATATTTTCCGGTAAAATGTTTTACCTATTTTTCGGTGTTTGGTTGTGTAAAAAATGAGAAAAATATTTTCCATCAATTAGATGAAAATGACTTACTCTTAAATTTTCCGTAAGTTATTTTCCGAAATGAACCTGCTGCATTCTCTTGTAATTCTCACTGTTCAGTTTCCTCGACCGCCAATCCTAACCCACGTTCAATTCCAATAATCTCATATCTATCCACCGTTTAAACTCTCCATCTCACTCTTTACACAATACCTATAGATGTTTGATCCAATTGTCTAACTTTTCATTTAATGAATATGGGTGTGAAAATCTTATTATTCTGATCGTATTATTCTAAAGAGACATAATTAAATTTTGTCTCTAAGGCTCTCATAATCACATTTCTACTCCATAGGATTGCAAATTGGTGGTTGGAATTTTTTTTTTTAACAAAAGCCGTTAACTTTCTAACGTAGCCGTTAACTTTCTAACGGAAGGACTAAATAAAATGCAAGCCAATAGTTGGAGGACTAAATAAAACATTTTGATAGTTTGAGGACTAAGTAAAAATCTGGTGGATAGTTGGAGGGATGTTTTTAAAAAAAACTCTTGTGAAAATATCCAAAAATCAAATTGGCCGGAGAGAAACCAGAGAGAGAGAGAGAGAGAGAGGCGTGGTTACCGTTGGGGAGAGAGATTGAAGAAGATGCCCAAGAACGAATTCAAAACGTCGAAATCGACGAGGAAGCCACTAAGGGACGTCTCCAATGGCGCAAGGCCCTCGAAATCAGTGAAGAAGAAGAAAGCCCCCGAAGACGACGATCAAGCCCAAGACGAAGCCCTCGATCGCCTCCTTCTAGTCCACTCCGATCTCTCCTCTCTCATTCACCAGGTATCTAACTTGTAGTTTTGCAGAGAGAAAGAGAGAGAGAGAGACAGACTGAGAGAGAGAGAGAGAGAGAGAGAGAGAGAGAGAGAGAGGGTTCGTTTCTGTTTGAAACCCTAGTGATGTCTTGTGTTTCAGTGATTGTACCCGCTGATTGGATTACTAGGTTCAGTTACTGCGTTTTTACTCGCTTTGATTCTGCATTAATTCGCTGAATAAGCCCTAATTTCTAGCGTTTCTGTATATCATTGTGTTACGAGATCACTCAATTAATGGGGGGAGGTGGGGGAAGAAAAAGCACGTCTTTCCCCACCAATATTCTCTTTGATTCTGGGTTGGCTATTATATTTTTCTCATTGTAGTTTAGTGTGATTCTGGTGTGGTTCCATGTTTTTTTTTTCCTCAGAGAAAGTCAGCATAGTTGTAGTCAGTGAGGTTTAAAGTTTGAACCCTGTTTGACTTACCCCAAAAAAGAAGTAGTTTGAACCCTGTTTAATGCATGGAAAAATGGTGCCTACCACCCCACTTGTTGTTTCCATGTAATGTTGCTTTTGATTAGATATCAGCAATAGCATAATTATGATTTTGAACAAAGATAAGACATCAACGTATGTACTAAGAGCATCTCCAACACTGAAAAGTTTGGGTCAAAACTCCATTTGGGTATGCCTTCTCCAATCCTAAACTCCTTTTCTTAGTTTTTACTCAAATCTAGTGTATTTTATGTTCTTTCTCCAAAGTTTGGGTCAAAATGGCACATTTGTAAAAAACAAGAATGGTTTGGATTTGGGTCTCCCCTCATTTGGGCAAGGAAAATGGTAAAACTCAAAAAGAGTAGGCAAAAGGGTATGCCATTGGAAATGGATTTGTAGTGTTTTTACTCAAATTTTGAGTTTGGGTAAAAAAAAATGTAAGGATAGGAGATACTTAAAGTAATATACCTATATGGATACTGGTGAACCAGTTGTTTCCATTGAATCCAGGATTTGAAGGGCCTTGGGTATAAAAACTTCCATAGTATGCGAACTTGAGCTACCTACAATACTTTTATTGGGGAAGCTGGGGTTTGGCCTCGTCTTCGTCTTGTATTTTGCCCTTTCAAGTGTGTGCATGGACCTTTTGGACAACATGTTCATTTACTTGTCAACAAACCTGACCACAAATCGCGCCGTGATTACTTTCAAAAATAACTTGAGCTACTAGCCTCTGTATATCTTATATTTATGAGAACTAAATGTGGATCGGGGGATTGTTAACCTAGTAGGGGAAGCTACGAAGAAGTATCTCTAAAACGTCTTGTGTACTTTACACAAACTTGTATGGAGCTTCTACTAGGAGCTTGTAAGATCCGGGCTAAACCATAGAAAAGGTCTTCATACAGAATGCATACACACGTCTATAAGCCTCTTCTATCCATAATTTACATGATTTTTTTGTGTGATATCATCATGTCTTTGTAACTTATTTTTCCTAGTACTTTTTACTGTTTTTGGGGTATTTTAGTTTTGGTGCTTGCTACCGCATAGATACTCTGGCTGGAGCCATAGTCCCCTCTCCGATGGGCGGACATTTTTTGTGAAACAATTGCTGCAATAGCTGCTCCTGTCTTATAAAAGTTTGTCTTAGATGCTAAAAATTATTCTGCATCACTCCTCGCATCTCATTCATTATGGTCTCTTGAATCACATTGCACACTTCACCTTCCCTTGTTGTTTCCTACTTTTGCATCTATTATACCCTACTTGCCCAGTGCATGCTGGATGAATCTGATATTACTTCATATACTTAGCTGAAGAATGTTTTTATGTATACATATGTAGACTAAAAAAGATGAGCTCATTTTGTCCTTCTCTTATTTAGCCAGGATTTACATTTCATATGTCCTCTTCTACTTGCAAACTAAGTTGTTATGCTTTACTGTATTAAGTTAAGTAATTGTTCCAGATTGATGAACATGTTGTGCAAGCTCTCAAAGTAGCGCCAAGCAAAAAGGGAAGAAAGGAAATTGAATCTTTCGCACAAGTCTTGTCCGAAATCCAGTCCTCTTTGAAGGTTCTTGTTCTAGCTGATTTTTATTAATGCTGTCCTTTTGTTGCACATTGATTGATGTTTTGTCTTGCTGAGTGCAGCCGTGGGCTCCCATACTCCAGAAAGCACTCTCCAGTCACCCTTGTGGTTCCGAGAATCTGTTGGGACAACCTTTGGATAATAGGACAGTTCCGATTTTAGATGCAGGTACGAGTGATGTAGTTCGGAGTCCAGAACAAACGAAACTTGACTACTTGGTCTCTCCTTCACCACTAGTGTCATGGCGTGCTGACTGTACTGCCGAGGGTGGTAGACAGTTGTTTCTGCTCACGCCTTTGCCAAGACCAAAAGCGTTTTCGTCCAAACTGCAAGGCTCATCTAAATGGGTTATGAAAAAGGTAACAACTACTACTACTGCTGGTGTACCGTCTGTTAGTGCTATTTCTGGAGATACAAATGATAATAACGTTGAAGGTTTGGCAGTAAAACCAAGTAAAGTTGCCAATGCTGTTGAGAATGAAAGGGAAAGCAATTTGAAACCTCAATTTGCTTCTCTGCCAAAATTGTCAAAAATGGACTGCTCTGTGCTTGTTATGACTCCATGCCTCAAAATGTCACCACCTAAGTCGTGTGTATTGCTTGAGCCCATATCTGAACTATCTCACAAAGATACTCGTGGGGTCCGAAAATCAACGCCATTTCCCGTAACAATTAAAGAGTTTTGTAGGCTGCAACTCTCTGAATCCTCTAGCAGTGAAGGGTCAGAGGAGTTGGCTTTGAAATATCCAGAACTTTATGGGATACAAGCTCCTCATAAATTGGGAAACAGAAGGAAAGGGGTAGAAGCTTCGCCAGATTGGTTTATGTCACCTCCTAAAACTTGTGTTCTAATGGAGCCGCCTGAGGAGAAATCATTTATTAATGCTACTAGCAATTGTCAGTTGCCAAGAACTGCTTGTGTCCAGAATCAGCAGGCACACTTGTCTTTAGTGACAGCAAAAAATGACGTTCAAAGTTATAACTACGTGAATTGGAATTCACATAATGAAGGTATTATGTTTTGTTTCGTCCGAAGAACATGTGAAATCTGATTTTAGTTGAAATCAACTGAATTTATTTCTCTGCAGAACATGGTGGCGGCTCAGCTTTAATTGAGAGCACTCCCATGTGGAAGGAACCCGGAACTGCTCTTCGAACAGGGAAGCGTCCAGGAGAAAATACTTTGAAGAAGGAGTTGTGGACAAGGTTTGAAGCAGCCACTAGTCATGGGACACGTGTCGATGACTCAGCTCTCCAAGAATCTGCTCAGAAAGGATTTCTCGACAGATTGGAGGAGGTTTCTTGTGATGAGACAAGTTCTAAGTATTAGAGATGGCAAACATGATGTTTGTGGGCAAATGTTGGATTGTAGGTACTGTTGTGTCATCGGGTTGTGGGAGGTTTGGGAAATGTTATTGTTGTTGTTCGTCGAGTATTGCATAAATACTGTAGAAATATTGATAGCCAAGGAGCAAGGGGTATTGCACCCTCTTCCGTTTTGTACTAGTAATTCACCTGCCATTGCATCTTCACTCTGTGAACACTAGTGACACTCATACCCTCGCCTCCTATGTTTAGTCTCTGGATAGCAAGTTTTGAGCGTGAAGCGAAATACTCCTATATCAGTTTGGAGCTGGCTAACAGTATTCTCATCCTCCTGTTAGCCCTTGTATCTAGTTTTTTATTTTTTATAACAGCTGCCTGTATCCCATGCAAGGGCAGGTGACAAACTATTTACTACTCCATTTCCCTGCAAATACGTGTGCCGGCCGGAACATATTCATCAACTTCTTTCCTCTGCGATTTTTGCAGATTTAAAAAACTGTTTCTGACTTTCTATTCTCTCTGTTTTGCGGATGTTCAGACTTCAGATAAATCCTAGGTTGTTTTCACAAGAAAAATAGAAAGGGCAAGGGTCGGTAAATGATAAAACTAAACAATGTGTTTTCAATAGGAAAATGGCCTTGCGCCAGTCGCGTTTTGCCCTTATTTTGAGGGAGGTTTTGCCCTTATTTTGAGGGAGGCTTGGTTCGGTTCATCTCTTGAGTTGTTTTTTTCTGAATATTCAAATTAGTGCTTGTTTATATGCAGAACAAACTTTTTACTTTTTCCAACGATAAATCCCCCCCCCTCCCCCCCCCACCCACACACACACACACACACACAAGTTGGAAAAATTATGCAAAAAATAAAAATACTTCTTGACAATTTTTTTTTGAAAAGTATAGTACTCAACACACAATACTTTTGCCCTTTTTCCCCGCCCAAAACACGCACCTGCCATAAAACCTAACAGAGTGGGAAGGAGTCACGGAGCGATGACAGTGACGAGGCACAAAATAAAGATATCGAAATTCAAGGGACCAGAGTGAAACGTTTTTAAAACTATAGGGACCATTGGTCATAATCTGTATTTCGATAAATAAGCGAATTTATTACATCGTACAACCGCAAGTAGTAGGTTCTTTCGCGGTTTTCCCCGTTCGCTGGAAAACCCCTAAACCCTCTCTCTCTCTCTCTCTCTCTCTCTCTCTCTCCAATGGCCGACTCGATTTACTGGATTAAGCACGTAGAATCCTATGTCGACTCTTCCGGCTCCCCGTCTCAGCAGGTTGACTTCTTTCCACTTCCCTATTTTCCTTAACTGCCCGAATCAATAAAATTGCGTTAGCTTTTAATGCATTGTGTAAGATCATTTGAACTTACTCTGTTTGTAATTGCATGCTAGGTTGCAAGTTTAGATGCAATTGCTGCTCTATTGAAGAATGACATGTTAAAGATAGAACAACTGGTAAGCTTTTGTCCTAACTATTTTCGTCTGGGGCGGCTCTAGGATTTTGGTTGAGCGGTGACAAAAACTTAAGAAATTTTTTGTATACAAAGCTTTATGTATTATGGACATATTTATTTTTGTAGAAAATTTATTGGGCCTAATTTACTCATAAAATTAAATGAATTTTGATTTACTATTGGCTACTGATGGATTATTCACTGTCGACTAAATGAAAGAAAAACTAAAACATATGTAAAAATTTGCAAAATTTTAGTGCATTTTCTTGAACCCCCTCAACCAATGGTGGAGCCGCCTCTGATTTTGGTACTTCTTTGCGTCGACTAATTGCTGTCGTTTTTATTTTCTACTTGATAGGCTCTCTGTTTCCCCGCGTCTCGTTAAACTATGGCTGTTTAAAATGTAGGTTAGAGATATGGACATGTATCTGACTACCACAGACAGCATTATTCGTTCGAGAGGTACTTCTTGTGTTTTTGTTTATTTTTTCAGGGCTGTTAGTTTCAGACTGAAACAATGAGTTGGTTTTGAATGTATGTGTTTTTTCACAGTCGGCTTCTGTTGTTTGGTGGATGTATACAACCACATTTTTAGTGGCCTTTGCCACTATATTTGAAAACGTGGGTTCTTCCATTGAGAGTGCATTTGCTAGTATTGTTTACAGCAGTGAGTGGAAAGCGCTGCACCTTGTTGGGGCTGTTGAGGCCATCTGGAGCATTACTACTACGATCGTAGAGGGCCTGGTAAGAGTGGAGGATGGAAAAGATGATTCAATAGGGAACTTAGAAACCTACAGGGTTCAATGGACTGCAATGGGAGGGTAACAATGAATAGTAAATACAGTGATTTGGAAGGGGAAGAGGATGTCTACAATTCTGTTAGTTGAAACATGTTGGGATCAAATCCAACAGGCAAGCCTGCAGCGGTTAAAACCCTTCTAGAGATTGGAAAGCAAATATGGTGTGTTTCAAGACTCAGATATATAACGAGGGGCATCTAGGATAGCCTTTTTTGTGGAGTGACATTCCACTGGAGCGGTAGGGAATGCTGATGGAGGTTCTAGCTTGGTGGAACTATAGGTGGTTTGGATTAGGAGACCTGTGAGATTAATTGTTCGAATCTTATTTTCGATCTGTGTTCTTGGGCTTAGGGTCTGTCCAAGTAGAAGAAAAGTGTGGTAGGAATTGGTGGATGATGCCTTTATGTTGGATACCTCTTGGAGATTACGTTTTATTCTTAGCATAGTTTGCTTTTCGGCAAAGTGATCAGATTGTGTTTGTTTGCACACATATAAAGGGTTCTCCAAGTTCATCGATGACTAATTTCGTTATCTAGGTTCCGTAGTTAAAGGATGGAGGTGATGTGATCCATGCTCAAAAGTATTGTGGCTCCAGTGCGAGTTTGTTTCTGGCATATTATGTGATCTACCGAAAGCAATAGTGTTCGATGAGGAGTTTATGGGGCCAACTACAGGGCCAATACTGCTCTACCGTACCAAATGTTGAGTAAGTCAGAAAGAACCACATTCTGATATGAGTGTATGGTGATGCAAATATGGTTGTGTGGTTGAGCAAAAAGGAAAGATGGATGCGTGGTACCTCAAAATAGAAATGAATACGTTTGTGAAATGGTCTTAGGAGCACCAATTAAAGATAAGTTCATGGAGAATAACCTTTTAGATGATGTCGTATACGATCAAGACCTGTTGATGCAACAGTATGGATGGTTGATGCAGTAAAAAAGAGTGGTCTGTGATAGAATCAACAATAATGGAAATGCTTTAGGGAGGGGAAGACAATGGGATTTTTTTAAATGCAGTATACATTCCTTAACATATTCATGTTGGTGAGAAAAGAAGTTATGAGCCAACCAACTGCACCATATATTCCATGTGTCCCCAATTTATGAGGGACACACAGAATGGTTTCTTTGGTTACCAACTGCACCATCTATGTACACAACTTCTACCCCCTTAGAATTATTGCCTCCAGCACGAACCATAATAATCGTTTTCCTCCCACGTTGAATAAATAAATGGTTGGTGAAGGGAAAGACTTAAATTGCCATGGGATGAATGCTTTGTATAATTGCTTATGAAACCTTAAACATTTTTGTCTCGGAGTGAATGAATTCATTTAACCGAAAGCCGAGCTGAACAATTGCGTCTTCATTGAACCTCTCTCTCTCTCGAACTGCTATGCAGTTGGTGATGTTTAGTGTCAATTTCTCGATATTCATAGAGTCATGGTAGCTCCTGAACCCTTGTGTAATTTAGATGGCTAAGACTGTAAGACAAAGTATCTTTTACTTTGGGGCCATGTTGTTATTGGTAAAATTTATAGGAGCTATATATTGCATTAACTATCTTTATAGCATGGATGTTCACAATTTTTCTTATCCTGCTTTTCTGTCCCCACAGGTATACTACTTCTTGCAGAGTTGCTGCAACGTCTTGCATCAAAGCCTTTAAACGATGCTGTCATCCGCAGCTTGATAGGATTCTTTACAGAAAGGCTGGTGAGTACTCTTTTGCCAAATATCACGTGATGGAAAATTCTCCAGCACTTTTTTGACAATATCTTTTAGCACTCTGTATGTTCGTTTTTAACTGTTTTCGAAAGTGGGGTAAAGACACCCCAATATCAGCTAACAAAATACTTGAAAGACCATGTGGCTGGATTGAGCAAGATCATACTGTTCTCTCCCATAATGGGATGGTGATCTTACTGAATTCACACTTAACCCTTGGTTTGGACAGTGTATGTTCACTCATTTCACTCTTGCTCTGTCTGTCTGTCTGTCCTATATCGCTTGCACCTCCTAGTTCAAAGATGATAACTCAATAATGTCACTATTTCGTCACGAAGGTTCCAGTTGGACCTCTATAGTTGCTTTATTTCCTATGGTCTTATGAAATCCTTGATCTGGGAAGTTCTAGTTATTTCTTTAAGAGGGCTTGAAAAAGTATAAAGTGCTGTTCAATATATAGCATTCATCTATCCACATCATATGTACATTTGCATATAGATTTAAATTTGCACTCAAATTGGTGTGTATTTTGTCTGTAGCCTGTAGCTTTTACTTTTAGGCATTTTAAATTTATGGCAATGCTAATGTTTCCACATCTAGGATGTGTTCGTTATAAACGTACTTGATATTGTGTTTTTATCAGGCAGATTGGAAGGCTTTGCGTGGTGCACTTGTTGGTTGTTTGGCACTGATGAAGAGGAAAAGTAATGTTGGAATGGTCACTATTAACGAAGCAAGAGCAGTTGCCCAGTCCTATATAGTAAACTTGCAGGTGCAATCCTTGGGGCAACATGATAGGAAGGTATAACTGATTGCTTGCCAATTGTTGATGATGGCTTCTTTGGTAATTTTATTGCTTATACAAATGCTACAATTTTTGAATTACTAAAAATGAAGAAGTGGCTTGGTGATGGGGTTGGAGGGGGCGTGTGTACAGGGGAAAAGAGAGCTACCGTGTTTACTAAGTACTTCTGTATGGAGAAGAGAGAGCTAACATGTTTGCTAATTACTTCTGTTTGGGAAGA
Source organism: Rhododendron kiyosumense (assembly GCA_019656275.1). Lineage (NCBI taxonomy): Eukaryota > Viridiplantae > Streptophyta > Magnoliopsida > Ericales > Ericaceae > Rhododendron > Rhododendron kiyosumense. The sequence continues at coordinate 347,883 of BPLS01000411.1, read as the reverse complement.
GAGAGCTACCATGTTTATTTGATACTACTGTGGACTTCTTTTCCATTCCTTTTTACTACCTGAACGGTTTCGCAGCTCTGCTATGAACTTCTGGAGTGCCTATTCGATCACTATCCTGACGTGGTTGCGGCACTGGTATTTCTTCAATCCTGCCTCCCTGCAATTTGGTGTTTGTAGAAAAATGATCTTAGCAATTAGTTGCCTTTGTTTGATTTGAAGACTTATATTTTCAATAAGGGTAATTTTATGAGAGGGAAGAGGCAGAAACCGAAGAGTTATGGGTTTAACCCCACAGTCAGGATCCTTTAATCATCATCTGATTATGTTCTTTGTACTTTTAACATTTTTAGGCCTATAACTAGTTGTGTAATTAACCATCTGAAGGAAGTCTGTAGCCACCGAAGTATGCATTTGAGTGCATTTGCATTTCAGCTGTCTTCTCATTCATTTCTTTGGATCCATCACAAGATACATCTGTGTGCACGATACCGTCGAATCTGTGTTTGTAATTTTCTGACCCCCCCTCCCTCCCTCCCTCCCTCTCTCTCTCGTGTTTGCACCTCTATGTCAGCATGTCCAACTCCTAATTATTGCCTATTGTGTGGGACTTCTTCCACTTTTCTTTTCAAGCGTTTCTGTTGTTTCACAGTGATTTCTTTTCCTTTGCTGTTGCTTCCACAGTGACTCTTCTCGTCTCCCCTCCCCCTCCCTTGGGGTGTCAAAACCCTCATCCTTTAACTTTTAAGTCTTACACTTTTTAGTTGGCTCTTATAACTCTTATTTATTCTGTTTAGGATGATAATATTGTCCATGGAATATGTGAAGCGATTGATGGGGAAAAGGATCCACAGTGTCTAATGATCACATTCCGTATTGTGGAATTATTGGCTCGAATATTTCCAGATCCATCTGGTCCACTTGCAAGTTTTGCAGAGGAGCTTTTTGAAATTTTGGGAAGTTACTTCCCTATTCATTTTACACATGTAAGACTACTGAATGCCAGTTTTCTTCTATTGTGTCTTCTTTGCTTGTCTGTTTGTATTATATGCATGCATCTGGATGAATTCTAGCACTTTATGTAGTCTGATGGAGACTAAATTTTGCACAATTTTCCTTTGTTAACTGAAAACAAAGATTTCTGTTACTAATTTTCTTTACTCCTCCTTGTAAGTGTGATTGTTCTCTAACTTACCAGTTTTTTGTAGGATGATTTATTTGTTCAATTTTGTGTTGGAAATTATCTTTTACTGAGTAAGCTAGTTTAGAATCAAGGTTGTTGTGTGGTATGCAAGGAAGAACCGCCAAACCTGAATGGAAAGCCAAAAACATTGTAGGCAAAATGCATGGCTTCCCAGGTTTGACCTCAATACACTTAGCAACCTTGTCGTATTTCTGTTGCAATAATCTTGTGTTGAAATGCTTTTACAACAAATTCACCCCGCTGTCAACTATTGGTAAGTGCAGAAATGGACTTCTTCTCGTGTGATCTTAAGAGTGTGGCATATAAATAGTTTAACGTTTGTATATTACCATTAAGAGGGTTTTAGATAAATAATTTATTGTTTGTTGCTTTGAACACATACATTTTTATTCGTTTCCTTCATTTCGCGTATGAATCTTTTTCTCTCTTTCTAGGGATTATTGAGTAGTATATGATCTTTTTATTCACATCTTACACTCGATGTTTACCTTTCTTCTATTTCTAAAAGCCAAAAGGAGATGAGGTTGAGGTGAAAAGGGATGAGCTGTCAAGGGCACTAATGGTATGTAAATTCCTCCCAGCTCTTGAACAAAATTTGTCCTTTCCTTTCTTTTTTTTTCCTGATATTTTGCCTATGCTTGAAGTTTATTTTATAATCTTCCCGCAGTCTATGCACAAAGGTACCAAAAATACACTTGCGTTCCGAAAAGCGAGTGAAGGCTTGTTATATATTGTTCAAATTATTTGAGTGATGAAGGAAGACTGTCATTTGGTGAAAGTTTTGAAAGCTAAAGCCTAGATTCTTCTGATCCTAGGCTGTCAGAAAGGCTACATTCCACTGCTTTTGTTGGGCTTCCTTAATGCACACCGTAAAGCTATATTCCTTCCTCGTTTTTTACATTAACCCTTTTTTTTTTCTTAACTTCCAGCTGGCGTTTGCTTCTACACCTCTTTTTGAGCCATTTGCCGTTCCATTGCTTCTTGAAAAATTTTCTTCTACTCTGCCATCGACCAAGGTAGGTATCAACAAAATGCATCTCTACTGCTTGGGTTTCTATTAAGATATTTAGATACCATCAGAAAACTAGTTCTGCCTATTTCGTTTGTGACTTTATATGCCCACAGGTTGAGTCTTTGAGGTATCTTAGCTATTGCAGTGTGTTGTATGGAGCAGAGAGGATGGCACAACATGCTGAAACTCTTTGGGCTTCACTAAAAGATGCACTATTTAATTCATTAGAGTCAATTTCATCTCTGGAGTTGGAACCAGTGGATGATATGGGTTTTCAGGGGAATCAAATTGCAACAGAAGCTCTCCTACTTCTGCAAAAGGTTGTTCAGCAAAATGAGGGCTCCTTCTTAAGTTTGATTGTTGGTGATGAAGAAATAAACTTGACTATCAACTCCATTTCTACTTTTAAGAATTATGGGGATATTCCTATGCCAAACAAGAAGAAGCTACATGCAGTTGGTCGAATATTATCTGTTTCTGCCAGGGCTTCCATTGCCTCCTGCAATAGAGTGTTTGAGATCTTCTTCCTCCGCTTAATGGACACTTTGAGGCTTTCAGGTTCTTGTGGGGATATTCAGCTGGAGGATGGTTATAAGTTTTCTGGAAGACTTGATTATGGAGCCATATATCTCTGCACTGAACTCCTCACTGCTTGCAGATGTTTGGTTTTGGGCTCTGAAGGACGAACTTCAACTACTGTGTCTGCACATGAGACATGGAGCTGCATGCTTCAGAGTTTTTGCCGCTCATTAACTGAAGCCTTCAATTTTACCTTAGTAACAACTGCAGATGAAGAAAGTCAGAATGCCTATGTTCACTCTGGAGGTAAATGGTTCTGCATAACATGGAAAAGGGTTTAGTGAATCTCGGTGTTTACTGATAATTATTAACATCTGATGAGCAAGTCTAATAATTTCTTATTCTGGCAACATTTCCTGGAAGCTAATTTCCTGATTCTTTTTTTACCCCCTTTGTCCTCAAATTACAGTGAGGGGTCTGCAGATTATGGCCACATTTCCTGGCAGCTTCTTACCTGTTCCAAAATTGATATTTGAAAGTATTTTGATGAGGTTGATGTCGATCATCACTTTGAATTTTGACAACGGACTTTTGTGGAAGTTGTCATTGAAGGCATTGGTGGAAATTGCCTCATTTGTTGATACTCGTCATGATTCGGACAAGGCAACATGCTTTAAGGGTCTTGTTGTAGAAAGGATCGTATTGTTGCTGTCTTCCAATGATTCAACCATGCCTTTATCTCTCAAACTCAAAGCAATTTCTGAGATTGGTCCAACAGGCCTGAATTTTATGCTGTCTATTGTCCAAGGGCTGGAAAAGGCCATATTTGACAGATTATCTGATGCTTTAGTATGTCTGATTGCTTATCTCCTTCCTGTTTGACTGGAAATTATGGTTCTATTGGGACATCATTTACTGTCCTCTCCAAATGACAAATTTTGTGTGTTTTCTTTTCTTTTTGTGTTGCTAACTTAAACGAGGACAGTGCATTGTTTGTGCTCTTAATTAGTTTTTTATCCATGCTAGTTCTCAATCTAATGTGACATTTTGTATCTTTAGGTACACGGGAACATTGAATCAGCTGAGTCCGCTGTTCAGCTTTTGGAATGTTTGTCTAATAAGTTGCTTCCATGGTATGCTAGTCTCTTCGAAACATATATTGCACTTATTCTCATTCATTGTACTTCTAGAGACTAGTTGCTGAGGCTTTGCTATCCTTCTCAGTGTTTTCTTTTGATTTCTCCAGTCACATGTTGTTTTGAAGCTATTGATTTGTCTATTATTTGATACATGCATATTGCTACTTTTTTTTTTTTTTTTTTGTTTCTCCACTTGCGAGATTTTGTGTATGTTCAACGCCAAGGGAGTAAACACAAATTTTTGGACTGTTGTCTATTAAGGCTTTGTTGGTGTGTCACGATCTACAGAAAGATCTTGTTAGGATCGTCACACACACGCACGATATACAAGTATAAATAGTAAAGAAATCAACACAGAGATATACGTGGTTCCCCAAAATCGGGTACGTCCACAGGAGCGAGAGCAGCTATTGTGCTTTTATTATCACAGTATGGAATAGGGTTTACAACAGAGTATTTATACCCACTCTATTCTAACCCTAACTGGGTTTGGCCTGTATCCCAAAAATACCCTTTTACGATATACCGTACCATACCGCGCCCCCCACACCCTCCAATTACGGAACGCCTGAGCCTTTGGCCCAACTCCGGCATCTGGCCTTCTTTCTAGAACTCCTTAGTATCTCTTCATACTTAACATATGAGCCACAGTTCTAACAGATCTCGTCTGGTAGAAATGGACGAATATGATGTATATCAAGCTCTCAGGAGTTCCCTCGGATGGGACCCCTCTTGCACATTGAGAGACCAACCCATAGGACAGGCTTCGAAAACAGAACAGAGGGATTGTATGATCTAAATATTGAAGTCTTTGAGTGAGGGAATCCTGAGGTGGCTGAAGTCCTGTCATCAAAATATTAACAAGTAACAATCTCAAACTGCGTGGCGGAAAAACTGATACCCTGCGTGTTCCCTTCATTTTAGCAAGTCCTAAAGATACATGGATATCTTGAATATTACGATTGATGATATATTTTAAAAATCGTGCCAGAAAACTGATTAGTGTACAGTTTTTCAACCAATAACATCTTTCTCACCCAAAAATTTTAGCTTGCATGCTCACCTGATGATTTCTGCTCGTTCATTGATGTAATAGAGAGGTAGGGAGTTGTCATTTCCCTTTTTCTCTAAATAATAGTCAGATGGTGAATGTGTAGCTGGGAGTTAATTATTGAGTCCCAAATTTTGGGGCTATGCTTGTACATGAACGAAGAGGGATAGGGTGTTTTCATGATTGCTTCTTATTGTTTTCTTTTTTCTGTTTCTAACCATTTTACTCTTTCTGCAAGTCAGCAGACTATTGTTTTCTATTTCACCTTATTATGATCAGCAATACTTCTTGGCATGGACTTAGGTTTGATAAAATTGGAGGTTATGAGGAATTCCCATTCCACTTCGCTGTAGATATTTGGGACCACATTGCTAAGAACACTGATTTCAACATTGGCCTGCAGGAAAATGTAAGAACACTGGCCATATTCATGTACTTAATTTTCTTGCTCTTTGTTGTCTAATTTTCATATGATCTGTTTTCACGTCATTAGACATCTTCAACAATTGAGTACTTTATTGTAACATACTTCTTACTCCTTAGTGCTGCTGAGTGCTGACTATATACTTACATGCATTTAGGAGCTTCTTGATGCAACAATGACAGCAGTGAAGCTAGCCGTTGCAAAATGTTCAGAGGAAAGTCAAAGCATCATTATTCAAAAAGCCTTAAATGTACTTTTCTCAAGTGCTACTTTCCCATCAGAGGAGTCCATATCTGGTGTCAATCCAAGCAAACTTGAAGCTTCACAGCATAATCATGGTTTGAACAGTTTTCCGTATAGAGACAAGTGGATAGTTTCATTGTTTGCTTCAGTTATCATAGCTCTTCGTCCTCAAACACGCATCCCAAATGTAAAAGTTATATTGCACATATTTTTGACAACCCTCCTCAGTGGTCATGTTCCTGCAGCTCAGGCCCTGGGTTCCATGGTTAACAAACTACCTCTAAAAAGCAATGGAATGGAGACCTCTGATGTTTGTAGTTTAGAAGCAGCATTGGATATAATCTTTAGCAGTAGTGTGTGGACTCCAGACGACAGTGGTCTAAGGAGATTTTGTGGAACGAGTGATGGCAGTGAGATTGGTAGTAGTGGACTAAGACTTAGTAATTTAAGCAGTAGCTTGCTTCAAGTCCATGCCATTGTTGGACTGGCATGGATGGGAAAAGGTTTGCTTATGCGAGGTCATGAGAAAGTTAAAGATATAACGATGACGATTTTTAGTTGTTTACTGTCAAACAGTGATAGTGCGGCCTTGTCATTGAAGCAGCATCCGATTAAAGACAGTGATGAGGAGGATGTGCTTCCTCTTATGAAATTTGCAGCAGATGCATTCCATGTTCTTATGAGCGATTCTGAAGCTTGTTTGAACAGAAAATTTCATGCAGTTATTAGACCGCTCTACAAGCAACGCTTTTTCTCTACCATGATGCCGGTTCTGATATCTTCAGTGGTGAAGTCTAATTCATCAATCACAAGGTATGAGGCATAGCTTAGGACATTCCCAAGCCTTGTAGTTGATAATCATTAGCGCCCTCAACACATATTATGTTATCTTTCTACATCTTTGGCTCTTCTATTTTTGTGTAACTCGAATGGCATTGAATGTTTCCCACCTAGACTTGAAATCCTGCCCCAGATTATTGATTATGTTTACTGTTGAATTTTGATAATTCTTGGATAATTACTTACTTTTTCCCCTTTATCTGGCATAGTAATGTTTGTTTATCCACTTAGCATATACAGCTTTAAAGTCTAACATTGATTCACTACACTGCTACCTCATCTACATAATTTCACATTGCACATGTCCATTTACTAGAAATAAGAATAGGACTTTTTGTCATTCATTTCTGCTTGTCATTTTATATTCAGGAGGCTACCGCATTCTATTTCTATTTATAAGTTGTTGAGCATCATCCAAACAGCGTCGCTGCTGAGTGTTGTCCATATTAATCATTTGGTAATTTCACAAACATTTTACTAGTACTGAGTAGTGAGTACGTGGGTATACGTGCCAAGCAGGATTCAGATATTTCTAGAGCGTGCAAAATCATTCCAACAAATACCATGAACCCTGTGTATTTTGATATTTGTCATGCTTTCAATTTGTTCAAGTCATTTGCTGAACTAGAGGATAATTTAATCTGTTCTGATTGATCTGCTTGGATCTTGATCAACCAGATTCAAGCTTAGCTTTGCTGGTAAAACATGACTATTTAGTTACCGACCTTGTAGAGTTTGTAAAGTTGGTTTTTCGAAAGCCCTAGTCTTTGGTTTGATGCAGTGTTTATGACTTTTGATATACTTAAATGATCTCAGATCCATGCTGTATCGAGCCTTTGCACACATTATATCCGATACTCCACACAGTGCCATCTTGAGTGAAGCTAAGAAGGTTGGCACTGGAGAAATTCAAAACTTACTACTCAAAGTCTTTTTTTTTTCCCCCCCTGTTGATTCTGATGTGACAAATAGCATCTTTGTGTTTTGCAGCTCATCCCCTTATTAGTGGATAGCTTATCAATGTTAAGTGAGGATATTTCTAATTCGGAAGTAATCTACAGTGTCCTGTTGGTATTATCTGCAATACTGACGGACAACACTGGTAAGGCCATATCTTTGTTTTAAAGACTCTATCTCAGTTTTTTCCGTTTGTATGTGCATATGCTCTTGTTTCGGGGTTAAAAAACTTATGAAAGATGGAAAGGAGAGTTTAGTATGCAGAGTGGAATCAATGACATTTTGTAGCCATGGGCAATGTGTCTTAGGAGTTAAGTGATAAAAGTATTATTTGGGCCACCCATGCTCATTTTTGATATTTGTTTCTGATACCTAGAGTAATTATGTTGTATCCATAGGAGGAGCATAGGGAGTTGGATTCTTTGATTATTCTAGGTTTCATAAAATTTAGCATCGACTCTGGTTTGAAAGTCTTACAAAGCCCTGAAAACAAGATATAGAAAATGACTCCAACTGGGAAGTGTTGCTGTGGCTGTTGGACATAATAGGCTCTAGCCATTTGGGTAACTGACATGAGAGAGGTCTCCTACACGTTGAATGGCAACTCTCCTGATGAATAGGGAGCTTAAGTAAATTGTACCCACGTGACAGGTCAAAGTAGTAGCTAGGCCCACATTCTGTGGAAAGGCTGATTCCCATGATTCGAACTCGAGTCCCTACGTTAGATTGTATGACAGGCTCTTCGAGTTCTCATGAACGAGGAACTAACACACTTTGATGGTTTGACCTCTAGGGTGTTCTAAAGCAAATAAAGTTTTGACTTTTGAGATACCCGAAAAAATGTCAGTTGACCAAGTCAGAGATTCTTTAAAGTGCGAAAGATTATCGTTTTGTGATGCACGGGATCTAAACTACATAACCCTTGATTTACTTACTCAATTCTGGATAACCACGGTATGGTCCAAGTCAATTTCCAATATTAACCATTTTTAGGTGGGAGTTATCAACATTTAAGATAATTACCATGCATTCATAAGATTCTTGCTTTTTCTTGCATTTTTTTTGTTAGTTTCTAAACATTGAATGTCCAGGCAAGTCTTAGGACAATTTTTTCTTTATGACTCATACATGCAGGACAAGAAGCAGTGGTGGAGAATGCATATATCATTATTACTCGCCTTCTTGGGCTTATGTCCTACCCCCATATGATGGTATAAGACTTCTGCATAGGAACTCGAGTTTTTGTTTTAGCTGGGACTTAATTTTGCTTGGTGTTACATTTGAAATATTTACTTCCTGCGTTCAGCTTGTTCGAGAGACAGCGATTCAGTGTCTTGTAGCGATGTCTGCACTGCCCCATACAAGGATATATCCCATGAGATCACAGGTTTCAAGTGAATCATCAATCACCCATTCAATGTTTCATATTTTCTCAGTTTGCTCAATTTGGAATAGTGGTGGGTTTTTTAAACCTTCTTTCCATAATTGAACAGAAGACGTGCATACGTACTAGGGCCTTATAAAGTGCTCTCTCTCTCTCTCTCTCTCTCTCTCTCTCTCTCTCTCTCTCGTGTGTGAGTTTGTGCATGTTAATTTTCAGGTGCTACGAGCTATATCAAATGCTCTTGATGATCCAAAACGAGCTGTACGGCAAGAAGCTGTCAGATGTCGGCAAGCATGGTTAAGGATTCAAGATCTGTATAGTTGTTTTTCTAAAACTAGTTTGACCTTCTCTCCAGGATTAAATTTGACATTTGTTTCCATTGGTCAACAGGGCAACAATTGCATCTAGGAGTCTTCAATATTGAGAAAGCATAGAAGAGTTCATCAAGGGATGGGTAAGTAAGAAATAAAGAACCTTCCTGAATATTTGAGATATTTATCGGCTACAAAGTGTATCTCAATGTGAATAGAGTTAAAAGTGAGCCATTGGTAAGTATATGCTGGACAAATGCTGACATGTAATACATAAGAACTTTGACGTCCTAAAATGAGTTCTCACACAATCAAAATTAATCAAACCCTAAGCATTCCGCCTCAATAGCGTTATGTTTCCCTCGTAATAAATATTTTAGATCATGCATTCTGAGAAAATGTTTTACTTGGCCCATGATAATCTTGAAATAAGGGGTACACGGTACACCTAAGTAAGAAAATTGCAAAATGGAAGGAGGAACATGCACGTATAGTTTATGTGAACATATTCTATAGTTTACCTTCGCGTATGCCACAAGTACTTCACTCATTTAGAATAGTCCGTATAACCGTATCTTGGAGCTGGCTGAGGTGTGTCCCAAGTCCCCCAGTTTGAACTAATTGTGCCACAGGCCCACAGTTGAGTGCCAAGACCTGCTCCATAGTAGCGGTTCACATCTTATCCGGTTGAGAGCTAATAGCCCTACTTGCATGGGTGTGCAGTCTCCTTCTTGTCAATCAGCTATAGTGTTGATAGTCCTCAGCATTTGTTCGTTAACTTCTGTTAACTTCTGTTCGTTAAGTTGTCCATTTCTTGTCGCTACATTTGTAACATTGATTCCCATAGTTTTGATTTGTTGAATGACCTATTTTTTCAATACGATATGATAATGCAGATGCATGCAAAAAGATGAAGTGGGCTTACGAGTTGTCTCGTGCCTTTCCATCTCAGACATATACACAGCAGTATCAGTGTGGATCACTGTGACTATTTTTCGTTTGGATGGGGTTTGGCGACATCGGTTGTGGATACCTTCATATGAAACATCAAAGCTCGGCCCACAATAGATTATTATCTTATGTTTTTTAGCTGATTAATAACTTCAAAATCTGTTGTTTTTTTTTTAATTTTTAATTTCACCTAATTTCCATTTTTCGAGCATGTAAAGTACCGTACATTGTAAAGTAGGATATGCGAAGATCAATTGCAGAGGGTGTAATGTTCAGAGTAAATTGTTTAAATTTTTAAGTTGTGAGTTCGTGGTTTTTGTATCCCTTGGCCTGTCTAATGCTCATTTGGTTTTGCGGGCGTGCACATAATGAAGGTCAATCGAAACTTGCAAGGGTGCTTGTAAGATGTTCATCTACTGTGACTTGGAGAAAGGAGCTAATTTTACCAATATGAATTGATGGTGTCTTGAGCAGTATTTGGACATATACGGGAAAAAAAAATTCAAATACAGTCACACTCCAAAGCTTAAGGCCGTCAATATCTACATTTTCACAGACAGACAGACTGCTTACCCTATTCATCTCTCCGGAAAAGTTCTACATTGTAAGAAATTGGTCAAGAATCACCTACCAGAAAGAAAAAAAAAAAAAAACGTCATTGCTGGGGAAAATTGAGTACTACAAATGAAAAAATATACCTACATACAAACAATGTTTGTAACTGTCTTTAACTTCTATCCATTTCTCTTATTTCTGTCCTGTATTTAAAAAAAAAAACAAAACAAAACGGCATAACCAGAAATCAATCAGATGTGTAATCTCCTTCGCTCAAGTGATCCATGTCTTGGTCATCCACAACCTTCCCTTGTCTCTCAAGGCCATCCTCAACGTCTTTTGTTCCCCTTTTCGAAGCTGGGTAACTCTGCAAACATCAAAAGTAGATGGGCTATCAAAATGCATGAATGTAAGAAATCAAAGAGCAACATCCAGGGCACCACCAACTTTAGTAGTCTAGTGATGTTCCCGCAGCATACCTCTGATTCTTTCAATTCCACCGCAGAAACAGTTTCTCTCCGCCTTACAGTCACTCTTGAAGGTACTGGGAAATGCTCAACTTCATCACTTGATTTTCCTTCTTTTGCCCTCTTTTTGCTTAAAATAAGCTTTGTTGGAAGAGGCTGCATTGCAATGGGAAGAAAAAGTGCAGTGATTTACTGAAACAAAATTCATTAATGAAAATGAGTCATTGTCCAAGTTCATACCACGTAGTGCGCTTCTGATTCACCAAATGCCACAAGATACGTTGTCGGGTCATCAGCAACATCACCCCGTACCTGTTGATGCATGCAAAATGGATAACTCCAATAGCAATTTTGACTAAAACTAAGGAAACAACGTTCCAAATCAATATGGTACATACATCCCAATGGTACTCCCGGATCCACGAGAACGAGACATCTTCATTCTCATCATACATGTCCTTTGATAGCTGCCACCGTCATAATTCACATGAATAACAAATGATTAGTAAGAGTCAATCCAACAAACAGACATCCAGAGCCTAAAATGCAATGTCGCACCATATGCTTTTCAAATTCCAGTGACTGTTAATCTACCTCATCTGGTGATGGTGCCATATAGGCCAAGAATTTATCTGACTTAGCTGAGTCCGAGCCTGTTGCCACGTAACTTTTCATGATGGCCTGTTGGGGAGTATAGGAAGAATTATTAAACATAATAATTTGTCAAACCACGCTTAATTTCCTAATAATTTTGCCACAAGTAATTTTTGGGAACCACAGCTAATCCGTCAGAAGATGATGCTTAACCTTAAATCTGCATCATGAAATACATCAAACTTCAGACAAAATGCTATCAATAGAAATAAGAGCTAGCCTAGTCCATAAACATACCCTTTATTTTTTGGTATCAGGAATACTGAGTTATATAGGTATATCTCACCAGTAGGCCATTATTAATAGTAATATTATGCATCAAGAACCTTCAAACATATACTTTATATACCTCGAATCAAATGAGGACCCACTTTGAGGTTTCATAAGAACCGGAAGATTGGTTGTTAAAGTCCAGTATGAGATTAAAGTGCCAGTGTGTGCAAGTCGAGGAGAGGTGGCCAAAGTAGACCGTTTATGGGAAGATGGGAAGATGGCCAAGAGCTGAGGGGGACACAGGTTTTTTTTCCATTTCTAGAGGGAGGAGATCAGATGGCAAAAGCTTGGTAGGTAGGTTGACGGCTTTGTTAATGGAGAGGCCTCTTATATGCAGGTTGATCCGAGCATGTTGGCAACGTCCAATGAACGCATGGTGTCCCCCTTGGTTTGACCACTTGCCATTCCGGGTATGCAGTGAGTATGTTGCGAAGTGTCACAACCACACTATGATATGAGCCCCAAAGTGTTAGGAGCTCTGGTCAACGTCCCCTCTGTCCTACTGTTCTAAGACTGGTAAAGCTTGAGCCATTCGCGAAAAAGGAGCCGCCAAGCAGCCTTGACGATCCTCAACTCTAGTACCTAACCACTTATCCTTCTAACGGTCCAGAGCAGAGATCCTAGGTTATGCTCCCAACCTAGGCCTTTTGGAGTGGAGATGACTTCATGCAAATGCAGTGGCATGGCAGCACATAGAAATGGCACATGATGACATGAGTAACGGTGCAAACATCTGAGGATGCCACGTGAGAATGATGTTGTGCGGGCGCTTGGAAGTGGTGGCCAGTCATCATTCGCATGAGTGTTCTATGGGGGTAGTAGAAGTTAATCCTCGGCATCAATCCATCTCCATAGGGGACAACATGAGCAAACGACAGAATCCCTCAACCCCGCATGAAAAAACTCAATTTTTAGGGAGTCAGGAGGTATTTAAAAAGGGGCCTGATACTTTGAAACGAGATATGGAGAAAAAACAACCATCGTTCGATTGAATTGTAAGAGGTTTCAAAGCTCTGGCATCCTGTTCTAAAAACACTAGGGTAAAGAGCACTAGGGGTCAATAAAGTGCCTGTAGTCTACCCATTTTCATCACATTGTTGGGCTACATTTATGTCATGTCTGTGCGACATAGCACCCCCATGAATATCTTACCTGAGATTCATGGGCATCACGCACAGATTTGTCCAACTTGCTGTACAGTTCTGAATCAGCAGTAGGAGCGCTATCGAAAGTAGCGATGACAAACTGGTCATCATACCTGGCAGAAATGTAATACGTATAAGAAAATGATGCACAGTGAAATATGATTAAGAAGAACAATTAAACGCTACGAGCTAAGGGCAAAAGATGCAACAAATAATATCCACACCGTTCAAAATCAGGGAGTAATGGCAAAACTTCAACTGGCTGCAGCTTGCTATTTGTTGCATGGACAGGTAGCGACTTGCATGCCACAAATGAAGCCTCAATTTCCTTGATTCTCCTTTCCCTAAAAAATTAGGAAAAGAATGGCATGTCTTTTACTGGAACCACAGAGTTTGCAAATCTACCCTGCTAATATTCACTTCACATGGAGATGGTAGAAAATAACAGACCTGTTATTGAAGTTCTCCAAAATGTTGTGGCCTCCCCTTGCTTCTCGCAGTTCTTTAGCTTGTTTCTCAGTCAGAGACTGCAAATGGTTTGGCAATAACCATGATATGGATTTCAAAACAATTTGTAAAAGGAACAAGAAGAAACAACTTCATAGGGCGCTGTAATACTAGATTACCTGTTTCGTTGCTTCCATACTAAGAGGGGAGATGTACTGTGTTTTAACAAGCCAAGACATGCCTGTATCAGTAGGCCGCTCTTTCCTTTTAATGCCATCTTTTTTGACAGGGGTCACTGGATCATCATCTCGCAACAACAGCTCGTCTTCTGGATCAAGGGGTAACCTTTCTCCCTTGGGAGGACTAGTCATAGGAAAGAAGTTTTTATCAGGTTTTTTGCTAAAAATTATTGCTGATGTAACCAAAAGCAGGTTATCAAGAGACAATACTTGTATACGCTGAGATCAAGCAAATCAAGTGGTATTCCAAGATCCGGCTCAACATATAATTGAGGCTTGTGCATTTTCTCCAAAGATGTAATTGTGTATTTTGAGAATCTGCAAATACAGATCATAAGCTTTGCAATAGAATCAAAACAATGAAAGAAAGCATGAAATTCAAAATCTAAATCAGAACATAAAGCGTTTACATTCCTGCAGCGTTTGATACAGATATTACAGTTCCATGATGCAGCATATAAAATAGATCATGTGGTAACGTGTCCAGTTAAGGGCGATGTCATGTGCCAGTTTAGAAACAAACAATCAAGTTAGAAGTATTGTAGCTTGTGAGGGTTTTGGTATTAGGAGCATGCCTCCCAAGGCCCAACAAATGGGGGCAAAAAAAGAAAGAGAATAGAAAAGAAGAAATTCAAACTACGAATAGGATGCTTCAGCCCCTCAAAGCTCTCCTATTTCTCACCCTCCATATGAAATCAATGACACACAAAGGGGTAACTTCCCCCCAAAACAAGAAAAGACATCTACTATTTTCAGCACATCTATCTTAACATTGATGTATTCTTCTCCCCCCAATATGTCAAGTACTGCAACACATTTTGCATGCAACACCTCTATATGCAGAATCGCAGATTAGAACCTAGAGTCCTAGTTCAAATGGTTCAACTGAATCAACCACCTTAAGGAGAGAGTCCACAAGAGGAAACCAAGAGAACACTTTCTAACTTCAGAGCAGTAGGCATGAACACAAGTTTGTAACTCCTCCTTTCAGACATAATGCATTGGATAAACAAATATATGCGTCTGTAACCACGCAAATTTGTGGGAGGGTACATACACAGATACCAATAAGGTTGAAAAAGTTTAGCATCTATTCGCTACTCAGATAAATCTCAATAAGACTGTGTACCTATCTTTGTCTCTTCTCAAAGAAAGAAGCTTTGGTTGTGCAGTTGGATCTGGCAACTCATTCCGGAATCTTCAAAGAGCACAAAAATAGAAAACTAATCAATCGGCAACATATCAAGTAACAGACACATTAGGAATATCCTGAGATGCAAGAAGACTGCCAAAAGTTAACTGAGGAACTAAAAAACCATTTAAGAATAGCAAATGATAAGTTCTGAACAAAACTAGAATGCGTCCAAAATCAAAGAGAATAAAGCATTGATAACAGATGGCACAAAAAACAACATGCCTATTTGGAAAAAGAAAAAGTATTTCATACAATAGATTAAAGGGGGGCGTGCACCGGATTTAAGGTATTACCTTCCATTTACCAATGTTCTAAAAGTCACTAGGCGCTAGTCAGGCGGTCGGCCACCTTCGAGCGATTAATCGGCGATGAATCGAATTAATTAGCAATCAATCGGATTAATCAGAGATCAATCGGATTAATCAGAGACCAATCGGATTAATCAGAGACCAATCGGATTAATCAGAGATCAATCAGATTAATCAGCGATCCACCGGATTAATTAGTAATCAGCGATTAATCGTTAGTCGGAGCTAATTGGATAGGCCACGCCAACGATTAATCAACGATTAATTGCTTGTTTTAGAACACTGCCATTTACTAAAAACAATCACAGGGCATGGGATCAGCAGTTCCACGTAAGAGACTTCAGATTCCTAAGAAATTTATGTTACCTCCATGTCCAGAATGGGGTTGCTGTTTGGGATATCCGCTTGTGAAGAGATGTGCGTGAACGGGAGGAGGCGGCCTTCATGTCGTCGTTCTCTAGAGTGTATGGTGAATGGGGGGATAGGAGAATGGGAGGATGAGATGCGGTGGAATTTATTTTCATTTGGAGCCTTTCGGGTGAAATCCTATTATCAAGCTTTCTTAGCAAGCTATTTGGAAAAAATCGGCTCTGCTAAGGTGAGTTTCTTTGTTTGGTGCGCGGCTCAAGGTAAGATTCTTACTATCGATAACTTGATTTGGAAACGGAGAATCATGGTAAATTGGTGTTGTATGTGCAAAAGGGACTTTGGTCTTCTCTTGGTTTGGGATACAATGGGTTGTATCGGGAAGTTTCATGGAACTCTTGATTGCTTGGAAAGATGCGAGTGGGAAAAAGAAGGAACCGTGGTTAGGCCATGATCTCTCTTTGTTTGATGTGGGTGATTTGGCATTGTGAGTGATTTATCGTGAAAGAAATTCGAGAAGTTTTGAAGGGGTTGAAAAGCCTTTATTTGAAATCAAAAGTTTTTTTGTTAAATAGCTTGTATAGTTGGGACAATAATGATTGTTTTCCGTATCTTGACCAATTTTTAGATTGGTTTGAGTGTTTCAGTCGCATGGGAGTGCAAGTGTATAGGGCCTTTTCGTCTAGTGGCCTTTTATTGTATACGGGCAGCATTTCCTTAATGCCTTTTTGGTAATATAATCTTTTACTTATCAAAAAAAATGGACTAGGATCCCAATACGTAGTTACTTTCTTTGTCTCAAAGCTTATAACGGATAAATAATGTGAAGTACTGAATTTAAGTGCACATATCTGGAAAATCAGAATGAGCAATTAGTCACATTAGTTTCGATGCAAATGGATATACAAGTTGAATGTCTGTACCAAACTAAGAATTTTGTTTCCAATATTTTGTCAAAGGGTCCAAATATCACCTTGACAAATTACATATCCTTGAGAGATTACAATTGATAAATATTCCTCAAAAATTCCCAATCTAGTTAATAACATTAAAGGAATTCCATGACACATGGCAATTAACATGACTGATTGATGAAATAGAACTTACAGATCAAGAAAACAAATAGGTCAGATAAAAACCCAAAAATCCAAAATCGGTGTAAATACTCACTTCAACTTGCAGATGAATGTTGTGGGCTTCTTTAACCGGTTTTCAGCTCTCTCACCGCTCAAAAGTGGGGTAGTCCTCCTCTCACCCATCCGTGACCCAATAATCGACCCATGCCCCTTTGCCCCAGAAGACAACATTTGTGTCTTCTGCAGTACCGCGTTCTGCGATTCCTTCAACTGCTGACTCTGCCTCTGCTTCTCTTCATGTTTTTGTTTCTCCAACTCTCTCTTTTTCCGCAACCTCCTCTCTTCCTCTGTCTCAATCCTGCCCCCATTAGATTTCTTCACTGCCATTGGGGGAACAGGTGGCCTATTATGCTGTTTTGCAGGTGCCCCCTTTTCACCATGTCCTCTACTTTCCTTTGCCCGACCACTCATTGGAGCCGTTGAAGGAGGTGGCGGAGGAGATGGAGGTTGTGATGGAGGGGGCGGGGGAGGTGGAGGAAACATAGAGCTCGGAGGCGGGGAGGAAGGAGGTGGCGGTGGTGGAGGCGGTGGTTGCTGCAATGACTGGTGGTTGAATTGGGAGTATTGGGATGATGGGTAGTACATCGAACCCTGTGCAGGTGGTAAGTTCATCGGTGGTGGGGGCGGGTATGAAGACTCGGGTGGAGGCGGTGGCAATGGGTATTGATACTGCGGTGGCAACGACCCGTAACCACCCCCATGTTGGGAATACTGGTTAGGGTTATAATTCTGAGAACTGAAAGATCCACCCCAATTCTGAGAATACTGGTTTGCACGAGGTTGCGGTGGGGCCATTGGTGGTGGAGGGAGAGGGTTCTGATTGGGCGGCGGGCCAAAAGTCGATTGCGGCGGGGGAGGGAACGGCCTGTACGATGCCATGGCCACTTAAGGCCTAACGGTAGTATAAAATTCCCTAAAGAGACCAGTGATCTTCTAGCTTCTGACAAAACCCTCAAAACCGAACCAAGTAAAATGAACCCTTGGAGAGAAAATTACTAAAAGAGACCAGTGAAGAGAAAATTGCTTCACAAAACTATTCAAATAAAAAACCCTAGAAGAGAAAATTGCATTCGGGGCGCGAGCGAGGGATACAAAAAACCCAGAAAAAATTCCGAGCCTCTGATGATTTCTGGAGGGTAATTTGAAAACCTAGGAGAGGTAAAAGGTCAATTAACCACAGAAATTGCGAGCCTTTGATGGTTTCTCGAGGGTAATTAAGAAAACCCTGGGAGATGTCAAAACTGAATTGAAGAAGTTAAATGGCAAATCGGGACTTACCTTGATCGTCCAGTCGATCAAAGAAACCCTAGGAGAGAGGGAGATAGATTCAATGGCAATTGGCAGCTGTTTAATAAACCCTAGGAGATGGGGAGACGTGCAGAGAGGTATAGCTCCGAGGACTGCGCGTTCAAGTGTGACGGAAAACCTAGCTCGATGATGATGATGATGATATAAACTGACGAAGAAAACATCTACCGGGCGTTGTGTGCATGCGTTTATATATATATATATATAGAGAGAGAGAGAGAGAGAGAGAGAGAGAGAGAGAGAGAGAGAGAGAGAGAGATAGTGAGAGAGAGGGAGAGAGAGAGAACGACAGAGAGGCGATGATTCGTAAAATCGGCCTTTATTTCCCTTCTGCCCTCAAATCTCCCCAAGTGGATTTTTCTACTCCAACAAGAAGGTTAATAAGGTGAGAATGTCCCATCACTTTCTTTGCTACTTCCAGTCTTTCTTTTAGGCCCAAAAAAAACAAAAGGGAGAGAGAGGGGGGGGGGGGGGGGGGGTGGTATGAAGTTTTTTTACTCTTGCCCATCTCTTGAATACATACATTATTATCATGTAAATTGGGAAATTATTAGGGCTACATCGCCGGAGATGGACGAAAGGATGGTTGGACGGAAGGATGGTTGACTTTCTGCTCTTGAAGTCACGCCGAAGTTCAATTAAAGCCAAAATTATAGTTTTTCTACACCCTCAATCCCCTAAGAAATTATTAAGGCTACATAGCTGGAGACGAAAGGAAGATCGGTTAACTTTCTGCTCTTGAAGTCACGCAGAGGTTCAGTTAAAGTTAACGTTATAGTTCTTCTGCACACTCAATCCCTTGGGAAATTATTAAGGCTATATCGCTGGAGACGGAAGAAAGGTCGATTAACCGTTGGCTCTTGAAGTCACGCCGAAATTTAGTTAAAGCCAATATTATAGTTCTTCTGCACACTGCGTCCCCCAAGTAGTTTTCCTCTTGATAAGTTCAGAACGTCCATCACTGTTAGGGGCATGTGTTCTTTGAATATTATGTGCTTTTTGAGGCCTTAAAAGGAAAATTTTATATGCTTTATGTGGTTGTAAGCTCTTAAACACGCGGATAAAAAAAAATCTCTTAAATACGTGTTAAACATGATGGAGATGTAGGAGCTTATTAGGATCGAGTGTTACCTTACTTAGGTTCTTTTTTGCCATTTTTGAGCTACAATGTTGTATTATGAAATGAAATGGTTATCTTGCCTTGTGAAAGTTTTAGATGCTAGCTCACTATCTAAATATGGTAATTCATTGAGCAAGAAAGAGAAAGAGAAGATGACTAAAATGTAGAGTGTTAAACAAATTTAGGTTTGGCCTGGCCCATGGGCACACCCACAAGCTGTGCCATGTCCGTGCATGTATTGTGCCAGTGTTGTGCCCTATCAATCGGAGGTCCTGTAAAGCCAAAGAAAATACTCCGTAGAAGAAAAGAAAAATAGACACCTTCTTTTAATTACATATTGGAGCAAAACATTCCGAAAATAAGAACTGCGTTATGATAGTTTGAGTACATCTCTATCATCTACTCTTTTTAAATTTTAAGATCTATAACCACTTAAAAAGGAACTGGATATCATAGACGCGAGTCAACCTCCTTTTCTTGCTTCCCCTTCTAGTAGCCTTTAATACTATTGGAGCAAAACATTCCGAAAAACAAGAACGGCGTCATGATAGTTTGAGTACATCTCTATTATCTACTATTTTTAAATTTTAAGATCTATAACCACTTAAAAATTACAAAAGCTAAAGATAAGGGGTCCTCATCCCTTGATCCTTTCCATCAGCCAACTCTATAAATACCCAATACATTTATTTCGTGTGGGAATGTCATTTGAATGTGCCACATGAGTTGCTACATAAATACAATGCATAAACAATATATACGATATTGAATGAGATGCGGGTCCTCAATATAGTATCTTTGTTTATACATGTTAACCATTAATAATTTACGTTTTTTTTCATTCTTAAATTTTATGCATTTTACTTCTATATTCATATGAAATGTGTACATGTCTGGAGTCGCCACTGACTGAGCATTCATACGTTTTTGGAGTATCCACGACTGACAAACCCGCCGATTCCTGAACTTGTTTTTTGCAAGTACCGCTCGGAGCAACCACAGGTCCACAGCAGCTTGTGGCATCATCAGTTTGCTTTTTCGAAAAGGATTCACTTTCCCGTTGTGCTCGAGTACATACTTCGTTACTTGTTAACTGGCTTTCTACAATTCGGCTTGATGATGATGAATCCCCCTCAGCCCAGGTCTTGTGGGCCTAATTCGCACTGCAACAAGGTTCAAGTCCCGGTCTAGACCGGGCTGCGTTGGTAGTCCAAGATAGGCGTTTGGCCCATAGATGGTCCATATGAATATGTCCTCAAATAGTAAATTTAGGCTCAATTAGCTAGCCCCTCTCTCTCTCTCTCTCATGCAAACTCATCTATGTTTTGATAAGAGTTAAAAGGGTATTTACCTAGAATGAAACCATAGAAAACGGTCCGTTAATGTAAGTGAGAATAATACAAAGAAGGTAATTTGCACTCTATACATTTGTTTTCTTGTTACTTTCCTGTGGCTTCTAGGTTTATAGATCTAATTGTTTTGATAATCGAAGTAATCCAACAATTCCACACACTGTCATGTGCCACGCCGGGTGTTCGAGCTCTGGTATCCCCTCGCACCGCCCCCCCCCCCCCCCACACACACACACACACACACACAAAGCGACACCACATCTAAAAGAATAAAACTCACCAAACTCGTCCCTCAAGTAATTATTGGGTACTCTTGGAGTATTGCATAATATACCCGACGTGATACTCCCATCTAAGTTCTGCAACAAACACAACGTGAGCCACCCTTTTTCTTCTAGCAATCCACCAAAAGGGTTGTTAATGTTCCACCAACAAAATTTATCGCTCCATAATTTGTTGGGATTACAGACTGAAAGTACCACATGGTACTTTGGAAGTGTTCAATGATTACTCTTCTCTCTCTGAGTGTGCATGTATGTATGTACATGTGCATGGACCACAAACACGAAGGAAAGGAGCCACAAAAATAATCTGGATCACTCCTACATAATTAGCTATCTGGTTCATTGATCAAACATCCAGAGCTTACATGCATGGGAGTAGATTAAAAACTCAAGAGCTAGGGCAGAACAACATTCCATGCATCATTATTTTCTATAGGGTGGTGGCCGGAATGGTGGATTCCTACATGCCTATGCTAATGCGCCAATCTCGTACAGCCAAATCAGATCCCTTACTAAAATCAGTTACTTGAGCGACGTGCAGTCTCCACAGGTCCAATTTGCCTTGCAAACTGCACAAATGAACAATATAGCATCTACTTAAATTGATGCATACTAACACAGAAAAAAAAGGAATTTCGCTTAAAGTACTATCCACAGACCTGAAAGTAAGTTTCGAGTTTCTTCTTCAGTGTGGAATATTCTTTCTTGAGCTGTTGGAAAGTCCTCTTGCATCTGGGGCCATGTATTCAATCATAAATAAAATAACTCCAATATCAACAAAGAAGATTCCTAGTATAATGACATATATGTGCATGCATGCATGGCTTTTCGGCACATATGGAAGCCAAGTTGGCAAAAGGTGAGCAAGAGAAATGACATCTAAACCCCTGATCAGCTTCATATAGCTCTCTGAGTCTCAATTCTGCATTTAGAAAGCTAGTATTGTGTTTGGATATTGGATTGTGAAGGGAGAGGAAAATTAAAAATCTCTTTTGGTATTTGTCTTATCCATTTCTTTTCTCTTTTCTTGACAAATATACGAACCAAAGAAAGCATATGTTGTGATAAGAAACAAAAGGGAGGATTGTTTACCCTTCTCCATTTCCTGCATTGCAGTAGTCCGCAAATTGAGTGCATTCATTTTTCACCCTTATGGCTCCAATGCTGTAAAT
>BPLS01000411.1:303402-325820 GCA_019656275.1 Rhododendron kiyosumense | reverse complement strand
GAGAGAGAGAGAGAGAGAGAGAGAGAGAGAGAGAGAGAGAGAGAGAGAGAGCATGTTACCGTTGAAATAGAATATACTTGCATATACAACTATAAGTACATTAACTTGTAATATTTCTACAAGTTGTATATTTTTTACCTTGTAGTTTTTCCCTTAAGCTGGTGCATATAGGTGTCCAATTTACTGAAATCAAGAGAGCTCTTCTCCCTGCAATCAATTCCAAACCAAAAAAATTATTCACTGCTACCAGCATTATTTGCATACTACGTGTAGATAATGACATAATTTACTCACAAGGCTTGCTCTATATTCAAGATTAACCGAGTTGAATCCCTATAGAACAGTGTAACTATTTCCTCAACAAAGTTTGGGTTAACGTCATCCTGTAATTCCTCCAGTTGAACAAATTGTTCGTCAAGATATCCCTGCGCCATCACCCAATGATTAGTATTCAGTCTCCCTCACAGAAAACAGAGTATAATTAAAAAGGAAAAAGAAAGAAAAACACTTGCTAGTTTTTGCACATCCATGCAATCTCTCTCTCTCTCTCTAAATAGGGAGAGACAGATTTACACATATGTACTTGAATAAAGGTATATCAAGAGAAAACTTCAGCAGAACAATTCCCATGCATGTAAAAATGTGCCAATGTACACATGTTGAGTAATGCTAGTGATAACATCTCATTCGAATAGGTCCCACAGAAGACAAGTGATTCGGTCATGTGAAATAACAAATCAGATAGTACTAAATGTGATATGGTAATTATGGTCATCCTAACATAATTGGTATGTTAAGGCATTAGAAGAGAAGGTATCAAGAGATACTCAGATCATACTCTACAGTATGTAAGAATAGGGGAAAACCTGATCAAAAAGAGCCTTCCTCATGTTGGCAAGTTGTCTATGCATTTGGTTTCTCTCCATTGGACAGGTGTGAGGGGAAAGTATAAAGGAAGGCTGGAGTGAGCTGACGAGGGACAGAGAGAACTAAAGGCTTAAGTGAACTGAGAATGCTATGTATGTATGACAGTGTTACCAAGGAGGGTTTATATAATGGTGAAGAGAGAGAGACAGAGAGAGAGGAAAAGGAGAGAGAAGAAAAAATCAGGACAATTTGTGTTCCACTAAGCCAAAGGGGAGCACAAACAAAAGGTTTTTGGATCTAAGCAATGAAGGGAGGAATGGCATTTTGATTCGGTAGGAGGAAAAATCAGATTTGTTTTGTCACTTTTAAAGGTCATGAATATATTCATGTAGATTACTTAGTTTTTTATATTTAGCCATTATGCACTCAATATCCATGATTCTTTTATCAAGAAGCTGAAAATAGTTTTATCTTTCTCCAAGAAAATCTTTGATAAGTACTAAAATTGTAAAAGCATATAGTTAAGAAGACCATCAGATACAATAAGTCAGTGTTAGGACCATCTCATTTTACTTTGCCAAGGAATGAAAATGTTACTTTTCCTACTGTTTTTCAGCTAATTTTACTTCAATATTACTAACTCTGCACGATAATTTCAGTAAAACAGTCAGAAATATATCTTCACAAGAAGGAGAAACATAAATTGGCATATGCTATTTTGGCTTCTGCTTATGTTCCTTCGCATTTGTGGCCTGTGGGTTATACAATGAGGGGAACAAATGAATATATCTTAAGCAAAATATCCAAAAGGAGCCAAAAGTAGAATATATATTTTGCCCAATGCAAAACGCAAAATAAAAAATTGTAGTGGGATTCAAAATTCCAGGAAAAGCATACATAGAATCCTCAAATTAATCACATATGGGCGGCTTACAGCTCCAAAAAAAAAACATCAAAATTAAATCACGTACCAGTGGATTTTGCTTACTTGATATCATTCCATTACACCAAACAACTGCCTACTTGTTCCCCTAGATATGGAGGGTGTGTCTGGGAGCTAATGTGTTTTTGCAAATTATGGTTCTTGATTGTCAACCAAGACCCAGTAGCCTTACGAAAAAGAAAAAAAACTAAGACCCAGTTTGCATCAACTTTCTAGTTCACCTTTTAAGCTTCTCTCTTTTGTGCATAATTTCTCAATTCTTATTAGGGTATTGTAACTTCTACAGGCTTTTAGTGTTGTTTTGACCCTTTTGTATCACCAAACGAAAGATAAAAGCAATGGATGTGGAAGAAAAGCTTACCCAAAAGAAGTACAAGCCAAGAACGAGATAGGAGATGTTTGGCTGCAGAACTGTAGAGAACTTAGTTGGGTTATGTTCCAACTTTTCAGTGTACTTCGTGGATATGCCTACTCCAAGTGCCCGTGGCCATGTGGTTTCACAGGCTAATTCTCCACCGTCAATTTGAAACAAAATGCAAGTGAAGGCCCCACCTGATATGACGGGCACTGAAATATAGTGAGTTGACATTCATTTGGAACCAAAAGGGTTCCATTTTAATTTTGATGGAAGCATGAATCTTTAATCCATATGAAATGTATACCACAAATGGCCAATTAGAGCAAGTCTTCCTTTGGGAACTTCACTAACTGTATTCCTAAATGCAATGTGATAGCATGTACCCATATGTGCATAATGCGTGCTTCTAACGAAGACATGGAAATCTAATCTACATGTGAAGAAAAAAACCCATGGTGGAACTCAACAGGATCAGCACCTAGTGGCGGACGGGAAGGGGTGCGAGCAGGGCCATGGTACCCCAAAATATTTGAGTAATCTCATTTTTTCAACGTATATTTTGTTACTTATAATAAATTGTCTTGATTAATTTTACTATAGCCCATTCATATTTTTTTGCCAGAATCAAACTAAACTCAAAATTTTTCGAAGTTGATCCCTCTTCATAAAATTTTTGCATCAGTCACTGTCAACACCTAATAGAAAAGAAAATAACTCTTCACAAACATACAGTTCCTAAATATAACATTAGAATATAGGGAAGAGCTCAACTCAGTTGGTACTTAGCAGAGCTCAACTCTTGCAATTAGGCCGTTGCAGTTATGGGTTAGCTGTCTAATTATCCTGTAGTAGCAATAGTACCTTGCAGATGAACTGGTGGCTAAGGAAAAACCAGGGCACATTTGTAAATGAGAATCGGTGGGTGAGGAATATTTGCAAGAGCACACACCGAAAGGAAAAAAGTATCAGGCGCTAGGGAGTAACCAAATAAGGAAAAAAAAAACAGAGGAGAAGGAAATCCCTATAATGATTGACATACAAGAGCTTTAGCTTTGCAGGCAGTGGTCCCTTTCATGTCTTTCTCTATCTTTCACTCTTCCCCTACCTGCAGTTACAGCAAAATGTTGAGAAAAGGGAAAGAGGTGTTTGAGAAGAGATTCTCCCTTTATCACTCTGCCACACTTAAGTGAGAGGAGAAGAGAGGAGAGATACTAAAGCCCTCTCTCTCTCTCTCTCTCTCTCTCTCTCTCTCTCATTGTTTCTTCTGTAGATAAGTGGTCACATCTGATCCTTTGGGAAAGAGTTAACAAAAGCTAGTAGGGTGTGGGTGGAGTGGGATCAGAATATGATTTTTTTGAGTTCTTTTCCTGGCACTGGTTTTGATTCTCTCTTCCTATCACTGTCTCCTATGGGGATAAGAATCCAACCCTCATCTACCATGCTCATAGCGTTAAGTTTGCTGGTACATGATATAAAGCTACAAAAGAAATCTGAAAAGAAAATGCATCTGCAACCCTATTCTCCATTTGAGAGTATTAAACTAATGTCATACTACATTCAAGAGTGTTTTCAGAGTGTTTTCTATTCCTTTTCTATAACTCGGTATTCAGGTCAATGGGCCATCTAATCTTGGCGATCAATCCAGCCGTCCACTATCAGGACCCCCAATACTAGTAGTTATTCCTTGCCAACTCCAATCCAATATATATTAAAATGCTAATAATATATTTGGTCACCACAGGAAATAAAGGCGACTTAATAACTCAATCAGATTTCTCCCTTGCTTCCTTCATGTTTTCCAATCAGATGGAGGAGCAGGAGTAATGGTTCTCCTTTCCCTTTCCTTCCCGAGAGCATGATGAATGCTTATGTTCTTCCCTTTCCTTTCCCTTCATAGCAAACAAAGTGCAAGAGTGATATTCCTACTCCCCAGATGAGTAAATTATGTGGAATGGACTTTGAGTAGCTTGGATCAACTCACAAACCTACTTGAGCTAAAATGGAAGACAAAATGAAACTAACCACCGTATGCATCTTGATGTAATTTATGGAAGTGTTTGATCTTCAAGAACTAATATTAGCTACAAGGTTCTCTAAAAGTAAGCAGTCCATACATGGCATTTTTAGTTCTCAGCCCATTTCCTGTTGCATCCCATTTACTAATATAAGCTTCTTCTCAAATCTCTAATCTAAACTTACTCCAACTATCCATTCAATCATTTTAACATTCCTTTCTTATCTAAGCTTCGTATTTTACACGTTTGGAACCGCCACTGAATCAGTTGCATTTTCTATCCTCCTTTCGAGTCTCTGCGACAACCAAGTACGAATATAGGGATTTTGTGTTTTCACCACATCAAGCATATAAAGTCACAGATACCACTACATACAACCTTCTTCAAATTCACACCATCATGATTAGAATGTCCACTTTCTTTGGGAGGCAATCACTTTGAGGCCTAAAAGTTCAAATTCACTAAAAGCAATTTCACTCCAGCATCGAGTTGAAAGAATCCGAATATCATGGTGCAGGAAGATTCAATAAGCATCACGTATGAAAGGACACAAGCAAAGTTTGGATACTATACGGCATACGCACTTGTGTGGAAATCAAGACCTTATATTTATAGAAGTTAGTATTTTAGCCTGTTGATTATAATAACTCCCTTCGTCCCTTATTTAGTGTCCAGTATTCCATTTTGGACTGTCCCTTAACAAGTGTCCATTTTGTAAAGTTAGGAGATAAAAGTTGGTATATTGTCTATTTTGTCCCTAAAAGTATATTTCATTTTGAAAAGTTAGTGAGTAAAAGTGTAATGATGATAGGTAAGTAGGGAAAGTGAAGGAAAAAGTTGATGTGAAAGGTGTAATGATGATGTCTTTTTAATAAGTTGGAGTTACGAAGCAGGACATTTAAAAAGAGACGAAGGGAGTACCATTTTAGGATATTTTCCACCAATTGCAAGTACCCTACAGGAAACAGAATAATATGATTCTTGGGAAGTTGGGTACGCAGCTTCCATTCTTACAACCAAGAAAGGTATGGGAGTATATGGTTGAAACTAGATCAACTGATAGTAGCGAAAAATCCAAGCTATCAAATCACTGTTAACTGGAACATGGATCGCTCTGATACGACATACGAGGAACAAGAACAAAAATGTGGTACGATCATATGTCCGAAATGATGTTGGGTAGACTTCTCTAGATTTTTGTATGAGAAAATAGAAATGTACGTATTTTGAAAGATAGGCATCAAACTACACAGAGTAATTGTTTTTACAAACAATTTCTATAGAACAGACACCTAGGAGCATGATGCACTGCCTTACCAATGCTCCACACTCTCTACAGTTTTAGTTTGCTATATTTGGTTTTTCGATTTTGTTTGCGTACTAGAAACACAAATCACCAGGGTAATAGCGTTTCTAACATAGTATCAGATTCAATGAAAGGCAAAAAAAAAAAAGGGGGGGTGAAAATGCAACCGTATCAACAACAGCTACTTGTGGGACTTTCATGAAAAGCATTCCTTGTCTCATCAAGAATGTGCTCAAGAGATAATCGGAACTTGTGAGTATTGATGCAATCATACAGCAATCAGCTTTAAGGTTGCTTTCTCACCAACCTTTTCATAGATATTCTCATGCAGCATCAATTCTGCACATCTTGGCAAGATTCCCATTGCTTGGTATTATTGAAAGCTGGCATCCGCACTACAACAAACTAGAAGCAGCAAAATCTCTTGAATTAAACTGAATAACACTTGATCCTCATAGAAAACCTAAGAAATAAAGGGGATAGGGATGAGAGCGACAAATATAATTATGGCCGAAACTTGTTGAAACTTGTACGAAGGGAACAGGCAGAAATTATTCATGCTGAGCCAAAAAAAACAAAATCATGAGGCATCCAATCCAAGCTCTTTTTCGTCAACTTAATAGGTCCCTCCACATTTAAACTACTTAAGTATGCATAGTATAAACAGACTAGAGTTCACGTCCAACAGGGTTTCCATTTTTTCCCGGATATTAAAACTTCAAAACCACAAATTGAGTCTTAAATCCTTGATGACAAAATGTTTAAGAGCTTGATACCTGAAGATTTTGTAGTTCTCAATACATTTGACAAGAACAAAATTCACATGATGTTGAAATAAAGGCATACTGGAATGACAAATTACTCTAAGCTGAAATCCTCTCAACCTTTTGGTCAATTGCATGTGGATCACATAGAAATAACCATCGAAGTACTTCCACTTTTACACTTCTTATCTAAGCATGGTCTCAATGAAACATGATCTACACAACAAAATTAATTATGCTCAAAGGAAAGCCTCAAAAGCTTAAAGATTTACACTGTGAATCAATATCACAATCATAAGCTCAAGATATCTTGTTCTAAAGGTCCAACCTAACTAGCTATGGACATTGAGCCTAACCAGACCTCAATTTATTCAGCAAGGGCAGAGAGTTCGGGTGGGTTTAGCAAAACTTGGGCTGGAATGGACAGACTTTAGCTGCCTCAAATATGAGGGGAGAACACCGCTTATCAAAATTAGTAGGATGGGGAAAACTAAATGAACACTAAAAATGTCAAGGGATGCCCAAATCTCTGTCCAGTGGTCGATGCCCATTTTCCAAAAGGAAAGTCTTTGGTTGATGCCCATTTAGCTATCGTTTTGTACTGATTTTATGGAGGATGGATCCCCAAATTATGGAGTTCTACATATTTTGACTATATGGAGATCCATCTCTATTTAATCTTGGAGTCTCTATATTTAGAGATTCAAATAGAAGTCTCTATTTTAGAGATGAAATAGAGGTTGAATGGAGTGGTTTCATTCTCCATTTTAGTGACATAGAGACCATTGGAGATCATCTAATTGCTACTTATCAGAAAAGAAATGGAAGTAAAACAAAGTTCCAAACTCAAATGAATGGTCTGAAACACGTGCAAAGTATTCATATTTTAAACCCAACTCCGGACGCAACTGTGTCTTGAGCCGTTCGATGCATGTGGGCCAATATACATCAAATGACTGCAGACATGGTTGTTTCCGGAACCGGTGTTCCAAGACTTTTCCTTCATCTTTTGAGCACTAATTTTGCATATACACACAACAAGAAGAACACACGTAATTTGGATAGCTACAAAACTAACGAACTTTCACACAATGACCCCAAATTAGGCACCACATAAAACCAGCTGCAAATATCCGACTTAGCAATCAGAAAAACCTGAATTCTGAAATACAGCAAGAAACTTAATGCTTATATAATTCATGTTTGTGAAACTTTCTAGGAGCAAGCTTTTGAAAAGCTGTTGCGAGCGTTTGTAAAAAATTCTTGTCAAACAGTTTTGGGATTCTAGGATTCGTAGAAGCTGAAAATGGTTCTAAACCTGAATCTAGAGAAGCTAGTTTGAGATGCCTTTCGAATCAAATTTTAGATTTCAAGTCTTCAACTGACATCCAAAATGTAGAATTCATAATCTATAGCAAAGTCTGATACTGTAATCTAAAACCTGCACCCAAAGTTATCGCAAGCACGCCCATTGAGAATCCTAAATCTACGCGAGTTTATGTATTTAAAACAAAGGGCAATTATTCATCTTGTTATCTTGAAGGTTTACAAAGAAGGTTGAATCTACCTTTTTCTTCATTGTTTCCCTTCGTTTTCCCAAGCTGAGAAGCCTAGTTTTAACCGACGAGTAATAGCAGGATCAAAAGCTATTAAGTTACATAATGCGTGCGCGAGCGCGAGCTCGAGCGTGAAAGTCTTTTCGAAAATATCCCAGAGTACTAAAATTCAGGTGTCGGAATTTGAGAGTGCGAGCACAGAGCGAGAATCGCGAGAGTGGAGGCTCATGCATTGTGTGACAAAGATCGAAAGGCTATCCAGTATCCACGGAGAGAGAGAGAGAGAGAGAGAGAGAGAGAGGGTTTTTCCCGCGAACAAGATAAACGATGAACTGGCATTCGAACCGGAGCGGTTCGTTTCCCGGAGCCATATTCGGATCTTTGTGTTAATAAAGGGCTTAATTTTGAAGACAGGCCAGGCTCAGTTAGCCTTGGGCCCGATATATAGGCCCAAAAAAAAGACTATGAAAAATGCCCTTGAAGACTGGGAATTGGAATCAATTTTGCTTTTGCTCTTATTTTATGGGAAAAAACACAAGACAATTATTCTAATAGTTATCGGGAAGTGGTCGGTAGGAGTGTACATGACATTGCTCCAGGACCTGTTTCTAGAGAAATTTTTTGAAGAGACATTATTGTTTAGGAAAAATAGCAAAAAGATACTGTACCACTTAAAATTCTCGGAAACACATGTCCGGTGAAAGTAAATAAGATACGAGTCCGTTTATGTTTTGCTTTCAAAACTAACTTCTAGAATACTTCTCTAGAATAATTTTTTAAATGGAAAAAAAACGATTTGGCCAGTCATGCTCTCTCTCAAAGGTGACGAGGTTAATTCTTTCCTGGGCTGTGCTTGTATAGTTTGTGTGCTTGCTTAATTTTCATTTAAATTCAGGAATTATTACAACATTACTGGATGAAAAAACCATAGAAATGGCCAACCAAACATGTATGGCTTTTAATATGGATGGATAAAATTATTGCACATTTTGTGTGCTGCGGACCTATAGCTGACCATCCCTAAATTTAAAACCCCATTTTCTTTCTTGGCTATTAGAATTTTCTTTTGACTAGACGGTAGTCTGTTAGTGCGGAGTATTTATTAGATTACTACGAAGGATAACTTTATGCCCATATGAGTCGAAAACCAAGATCTCATGCTCCATCGGGCCCAACTCCAAGGAGTATGAGATAAATAAAGGAAAAGATAATGCAACAGGGAAAATTTCTGATTTATTTCTCGCCTCATTAGCATAAGCATTGATCACAAATGATTTCATCATCCTTCTCCCTAATAATCTTATCCACCCATGTCAAAAGCAAAAAGATACAGCAAAACTTTTCATTAACATTTGAACTTTATCCAATTATAACTGCTACAGTGAAAGCAGACTAGCAATTAGAGGGTACCAACCATATGTGACACCAGATTGAAAACAAAAACCAAACAAGAATTCACCTAAAAAGAGAGAGGAGAGAATATTGCTTCCAACTTGATCCATATTATTTCGAAATTCTACCTGTTTACAGGGGTGAAAGAATAACTATTTCGAACAAGAACATCCTACCATCCGTTTTTCCCATAGATCGATACAGCTACAGATAGCACAGATAAATTTAAAAAAAAAAACTACATAACAAGGGAAGCGCACAATTTAAATTCACAAATGTTTACTCGCAGCTGACGGATTAACAGGAGTGCTTGCATGAAACGCAGAAGGTCTTGACGGTGTCCCTAACAGGCTTAAGGACAGCAATGGGGGCTCCCTATGGTTCGATTCAGTCTCTCCCAAACTAAGTTGAGACATTCCCACTAATTCATCCACATTTACTGGTTCTTTAGGAATGATAGGAATGGGCCTAAGGACTTGATGATGGAATGTCTCTACTCCTTTCTCTTCTTCAGGAGGGGCTGCATTTGATTGCCACAGTGGAAATGGAATGGGTAGAAAAGCGGGAAAGAATGCAGGAACCGCTGTTGGGAATTCACCTGATGGAGTCACAGTTTCTTTGGCTTCTTCTTCGACCTTTTCTTCAGAAGTGGTTTCCATGGGTTCAAATTCTTGACTCAGAGAGAGCTTCAATGAGGGGAATGAGTTTGAAGTATCAGTATCAAAAGCTTGAGAGGGAGGGAGCATGAATTGCTCTTCTGGTAGTGGTGGCTGATCAGTGTCCTGACAAACAACATAATAATTGGAAAGTTAAACTTAAGTAACTTAATGAAAGAAGAATGGTTGGTGGTGTTCTACAATTAGCAAATGACAACTTAGTCTTGTGAGTGATCCATTTACAACCTAATGAGAAATGATGAGAAAAGAAAAGGAATGTGTAGATATTAGAAAAAAGGATAAGCCAGTAGTACAGCGACAATCTGTAACATCACCCGCATTAATTTTAAGAGGTGAGAATCACATCTTTTGTTTGGATGAAGAAAAGGGGTGAGAAATGATGAGATACGAAGAACTTTTATGGGTCCATTTTGTTTCTCACCCTTTCTCACCATCCACAAGGGGTGTGGTGTTACTTTCTCAACAATGCCATTGGCATCATGAAACTGGAATTCAAAACCATAATGGCATTATGAAACTGGAATTGATAACCATTTACTAATTCCAGCTCAAAGCAAAAGGGCAGGTTAAATTTTTGTAATTTACTCTCTAGGTGATATTGAGATATTATCTTTCATATGATGATGTAATGTAGAGTGAATTTGGAGCTGACAAACCATTTCTGGAACCATATCAAAAAGGCTGGATCGCCTCTTTCTCCGGATAGCATTAGTGTGCCGGATGAAATACTTCTGGGCATGGCTCGCTACTTGGGTAGGTGTCCTTGATGTGACATAACTACGTGATATCCCACGCCAATCACCTTTCCCTAACTTTTGGAGACCAAGTAAGAACAGGCGATGTTCCTCTTCTGTCCATGGAACACCTGGAAACCAAGCAGTCAATCACAAATTGTCAAAAGGTAGAGACCAAACCCAAATTAGTCGAATGACATTAACAAGTGTTCAATGCCACTGTTCCACTTCTACCAAAAGAGGTGAATGTACAATAGGCTGTCAACAGATTGGAAAGAAACCATTTTGCTTACTTATAAGCATCAAATGTTGATGTGACTGAAGGTAATATGCCAACGGATTAGAAATGCATCACCCAATATTTAGGAAACGAGCACTAGTCTTTCTTGGTGCCCGCACCACATGGTTCAGACAAAATGCACAATTATTTCAAGGATATGAACTGTGCATCATAAAAAGAAGCATACTTGCAAAACACTTCTGTATGTTGGCCCACTCTCACTGTACAAAGAAGGGCAGGACTTGCTTTTAAAGTTAACAAACCTCATTCCTAGCATTTTTCACATGCAGAATAGGGATTGCTTTCTATTTCTTTACTCCACTCCCATTTTTTGCTTCCAGGTCAGGACCATGCCCCAGACCCCAGTACCAGCTCCATAAAAATCGACAGTGATCTAAAAGTCGCTAGGCGCTAGTCGGGCGGAAGAGGGGCGCATAGTGCCTAAGCGCCAACTAGTCCGCTGCCCAGACCAATTTTTAGAACAGAGAACATCATGCAAAATTGTGCTATATAAAACCATTGCTCCTGGGGTCACCACATTACAGAGGTTCCTAAAGGCTGAAATGTCAATAGTTCCTACTTCCTACACTTGAATGCCCCTACCACTAAGCTCCCTCCAATCTGCAGTTCCACATCAGAGCATTATTTGCTTAATACCTAGTCAAACGGGACTATACCAAGACCTTCCTTCCAAAATGCTGAATTGTAATGAAGATCACATGACTTAAAAGGCAGATTACCGAGTCTACCAATCAATTCAAACTGCAAGAAATGCAGCTCAAGTATAATGCAATCAAAATACTTAAACCCCTGTAAGTAGAACAAAGATAATTAACCCGAACAACGGACTATTTTGTCTTTGCATAAGTGATCTTGGAAACCATAAGACGGAAACAACATCGTCAGCTGAAACTAGTAATACCAAAAATTTGCATTTTAAAATCAGTTGTGTAAACAATTTTACCCAAGGATGTCAATAGTTTCGGTATCCACATGCGTTACAAAAAAAATCAACAGTAGCCAATGAAGGAATAACAAAAAAACAAGTTGTTGTGTTTGTAAACCTAGGATACAAATTCGTGCTACGCACAACTGATGTAATTTGTACTCTTTTCCTCTCTTACCAAAAATCAAAATTAGTACCACTACTTTCTCATTCGAAACGCAGTCGAAACTAGTGTGAGCTGCGAGCCATGGATGTACCTAATTACACAACCGGGAAATCACGTAGTCGCGTAATCCTTTGTGGTATTGCTTGATTTAGTCTTCGTGCAATGGTGTATTGGGTTCAAAAAGTATACTCCGTATTAAGGAAGACCAAGTCAAGACTTAAATGAATGGTGACAAAAGCATGTCACACTGTCATCTACCCATGAAGCACTGCACAGCACATTAATTCATTTATTCCCATCTAATCCAATCCAATCAAAGTACAAGCCAAAAACTTTAACACATAAACAGATAACACCAAACAACCTTATCCAAATAATACATCCAAAATTACTTAATAACCCAATAAATTCCAAGAATCGAAAAACCCAAAACACTAAAAACGATACGATCCGGGATTGAATCGAAAGAAGCTAGTACCTTTCTTTCGTTCGGCACGGCGATTCGACGAACCCGGGCCGTGGGCCGGGTCGTCGGACAGGTACTCATCGGGCACGTGAACCGGGTCGCGAAGAAGGTCGGAGGAAGGGGATCCGGGATTGGGCGAAGCGGCGGCGGACGACGAAGAATGGTAGTGCGCCGAGAGGTTACCCATGCTGGCGCTCTTCTTGATGATCGAGCCGCCGTCGGTAAGCCTAACCCCAAACAGCTTCACACCGCCGCTCGCGGCTCCGCCGCTTCCGCTGCCGCCGCCTCTGGTGGGGCAGGTCCGAGAGTTGTGGCCGTTGTTGCTGCAATGAGAGCACCGCCGAGTCATGGCGGGTTGAGTTGACTCGACCCTCTATCGATGACTCACTGAATTGGACGGTGAAGGTTTTGGATTGGGAATTTGGATGAGAGAGAGGTTTTGGATTGGGAATTTGGATGAGAGAGAGATAGAGAGAGAGAGATGGAGAGAGAGATTGAGGGGAGGAGGGTGCATGTGGTTCGAGGGATACTGGGAAAGGAGATTTATGTGAGGAGGGGGTGATAATTAGGGGCTGGATTTGGAGAGTAATTACGGAATTAACCGGAACGCGGTGGTTCGTTGAACTTGACCTAGAAATGAATAATGTTTTTTCTCTATATATTGTACTTGGATAACGTCACGCATTATTGGATTAAAAGATTTTGCTCAGGTAGACAACAAAAATAAACAAATACTATGTATAGAAGATTTTTTTAGCTTGTGTGCTTGTTTTTTTTTTCGATTTTTTTGGTAGAGTCTCTATATATATATATATATACCTCGAAAATTTTACGTGCCTTTCGCAGAAAATTAGACTTAGACCGGATAGTTTTTAAACCCTTTCTCTCGTTCCTCTATTGAAGTAGGATGATGTCGTATTTTTTTATTGATTAGTATTCCTCTCCATTTTTCTGTTCGTACATTTTTTTTCCTCAATTTTCGGTCTCAATTAGTTGACAAGATTGAATAGCCAGTACTCCTCCGGGCGTTTGAGTTCATTGTTTTTCCAAGAATGCTTGCTTTTAGTACTACATAAAGAGACTATTGTTTTTACTTGAAAAAATTGAATAACGTTGTCCATTATAAGAATGGATGGAAAAAAGTAACATGGAGGCGGCTTCTCAGGGTTGCACTAGTCGCCCATTTTCAGCCCTGTTTAGAACTCATTTTGATGATTACACTCGTTGACATGGATAGAGCTCATCGATAAAAATAATTACATGAAAAATCAATTAGATCAGATACCGATCAATACGTGAACATAGCAAATTTATCTTAAAAAAAAATGGATTAGACACACTGGATTATAACATGAAAAACACATTTTTAAACAGATAAATGTGCTTTGTTCAGGTATTGATCAGTATTCGATCAATCTTTAATTTTTACGTAGTTGTTCTCATCAACGAGTTCTACAATAACAACGAGTTTGATCATCCAAGGTGAGTTTGAAAGGGTGCAAAAAATGGCCACACTGGACCCTATGCAATCAAATGGCCAACTTGAGGGAATTCAAATCCTAAAAAGTAAAAACATCATTCATCTTCTTGAAATATGAACGACGAATAATATTACTCCATCTATGTACTAACAAATTCTATTGCACTAATTTTTCTCGGGAGGTCCAACAAAATATGCTTCTTAAGAATGTAGTGTAAAAAAACTTTTGATTCTTGAGATGAACGATTCGAAGCGCACTATCAAAGACGGTCGCATACCCTTGCAGTTGTAGCGCACCCATGCGTATCCGAAGTGTGGTTATTGGTGTGCAACAGTTCTAGGGCTCTACTAGTGCTACTAGCCTGCCGCAGCTCGCAGCCAGCCAAATTTCGGTTAAAGTGAAGTTGTCTCAAAGATGTGGATTTTTAAAGGGAGATTATAGTACCTTATCTTTACCTTAATTAATGCTTTAGGATGCGTACGGACACGTTGATTACCAGAGGATAAACCTTTTTCGATACGCCACGTGTCGGAATGTGCAACCGTTGGCAATGGGGACGAATCAAAAGTCAAACTTTGCAGGCTCTGTATCTCTCTCTCTCTCTCTACTGGCAAAGCAAAGCAAAGTGGAGCTTAACTTCCTTTTCCTTTCCTTTATCCCGAAGGAAGAAAAGAAAAGAAAGCGATTAAAGTAGGTTATCTTGACTGGGATTTCCAAGAATATCTCGAGGGAGACTTCATTATTAAAACACTTTCATGTTATCCCAAAGTGATTTTTTTTTCTAGCCGGGTATGTATCAAGTCACGTTATGAGCTCTTCGATTAATTTCGAGAGCTCA
Organism: Rhododendron kiyosumense; assembly: GCA_019656275.1. NCBI lineage: Eukaryota > Viridiplantae > Streptophyta > Magnoliopsida > Ericales > Ericaceae > Rhododendron > Rhododendron kiyosumense. The sequence continues at coordinate 311,031 of BPLS01000411.1, read as the reverse complement.
AAATTAATGATCAAACGAGTTTATATGGTTTCTAGAGGACGGAACAAACGCTAAAAATTGACCGAACTAGTTCACATGTGTAAACCATTCACTTTTGGGTCTTGCTGCACTCGACCAACTCTTGGGGTAGAATTTTACTTGTTTTATCTTTAGGTTATTCTTAGAACTATGAAGTCCTTAGATTGTACTATTTGACTCATGGAATCGGAGGGTCCCTGTGGTACACCGTTGCACTACATGTATTTTGAGTTCGCGACTTACAACTACTCCACAAGACTACAACTGCAAATATTTTTTACTACAACAATAGATTTCACTCCTGGCTCTGTTTGTTTGGGCATAAAATGTTTTTCGGTAAAATGTTTTACCTATATTTCCGGTGTTTGGTTGTGTAAAAAATTAGGAAAACATTTTACATGTAAAATATTTTCCATCAATTGGATAAAAATGACTTATCATTAAATCTTCCGTAAGTTATTTTCCGAAATGAACATGTTGGCTTCTACAGCAGTTCTCATTACTCAGTTTCCTCGCCGTTTAAGCCTCCTCTCTCTACACTATTTTGTTGATTTATAAAAATATTTTTAAGTGCTAACTAAACAGTGAAAAATAAAAATTTGAAGTTTATTTTTTGGAAAGACATTTTATATCGAAACAAACGGAGCCTTAATTTTGTTTTCCTTCCCTTTTGCTATGTAATTTCTGTAATCATTCCATGTAGTACACTAACATATAGTCAAGCTAAATTTGACCTTGACTTGCCTGGCAAGCAACTTCCTACCACTTGGCAGTTTATGACTAACAAGTTAAGACAAAGATGGTGAATTTCATCATCAAGAAACAACTGGGAAAATGGGTAAGTTAAGTGAATGACAAAATGACTTCATAAATCTAAAATTCCTTTCTATCTTAAACGAAAAAGAATCAGAGTGAGTTCACATTGTTGACTAGACGATATTTAGACCAAAACATTCACAATTCAAGATAACTCATTTCCCTAATCTAAATGGACTAAACAGTACATTTTTGATACTTTTAATAAAAACAAGTGGTATTTTGACATTAGTCTAAAGGCAAAAAATATAACATGAAGTCACCCTCAATATAATGAGCAATAACAGAAGTGTAACAAAAACTAGTCGTTATTTATAATGAGCAATAATAGAAGTGTAACAAAGGCTAGTCGTTATTTGGTCATTTGGAGAGTCTTATAGATGAATTCAAATTTCAGATTAATGGGGCCAAAATGTGCCTATGTCGTATATCCGTGTCTAGAATAGTAATTTTGACTAGAATAAGAGATAGTATCATTTTTGGCTTTGAGTGCATGTTGTCCATAGACGATAGGTTGATTCATGACTCCAGAGCTATCAATCCATCTGAAACAAATACTAATCAATACAACACACAAGAATTAACATAAAAACCTGTTCATGATAAATCCTCAAGTAGTTCTACAGAAGAGTAAGAAAAAGCAATTTCTTCCCTTGTATATTCTGATGATACAGCTCGAATTTGGCTGAAAAAAGCAACAGTTTCCTCCCTTCTATATCCATGTATTCGATGTCTATACAGTAATATATGTTGTCATTAAATACTTATTAATAAATCTCTCTCTAATACCCACTCTGATACTAAATATACAGCTTGTTGAGCAACATTTCTCTTTCAAAATATGACTTCCAACGACTCCAACTCGCTGCTTGGTATGCAGCACAAGTCCATTGACTGACAGTCTTTTCTACCTCATTTGGAAGTTCAAAGTTCGAATGCAGTAGGCATACATGAAGGCAAAGAAGGCCGCGAAAGCAACCAAAACTCCAGCAACTGGCACAATGAAATCTGGCTCATATCCATAATAATTTTGAACATACCATCGAACAGTTGGGTTGGATGTCATTCCGGGAACTTTTATGGTATCCTCCACGTCACCATACTGTGACACAATCAACCCATAAACAGTCCAGGCCAAGGGGCAAATCCAGTAATACCAACTCCACCACTTGGGAATTTTCTGAATTTTCAGCACAAAGACAAAAAAAAACATAGTTAGCATATATGGAGATTGATTTGAAACATAAATTCACTAAATGGAGCTGAGAAAAATGAAAATTACTGGTCTAGGGATGAAGAAACCGGAGAAGAGATTGAAGAGAGAGTAGAAAGCAGCTGCGAGAATAGATGCTACATGGTGGTTTGGTGTGATGGAAACAGTCATCATTCCATAGTAAGTGAAGTAGAGAAAGGAGGCATAGGTGACGAACAAGAACCAAAAGAATTTCGCCGCTGCCCATTCGAAGCCCATCATGGAATAGACAATAAGACTAAAAAAGACTGTTTGAACAAGAACATACGGTAATTCGGTGATAACCTGCATATCAAATAACAGATACTATATCAATACAATTGAATGAAGCTGAGATCATGAATAAATCCCAAACTCAGTGCTGCCGCATCCCATTTCATTTTCCTCTGATATTCTTCTGGGTATGTGGCGTTACTATGCAGACTCAGAACATGTGAAGAAAATTTTCTGCGTACCTGTGCCAAGGCATATGGTAATGCAGAATACATTCCGGCAGCTCTTTCTCGATAAAAAACTGTTCTTTCAACAGCTACTAAAGGTTGTACTGACCCACAGTTATTAATCCCCACAAATAGAACAGCAGAATACATTGCCCCTATGATAGTGGTAAGATCACCAGAGTTGTGCCTGAACCAAAATAGAGGCAAAGAATTCGTAATGACTTTAGAGTCTATTGCCATTGGGCTAATAAGAAGGAATTTTAGAAGTAGACACAAACCTTTTTTTGCCAATTTGCCAGAAGACCGTTCCTATCAAGAGGGCAGCAGCTAAGGTGAAGAAGAACCTCAAGAGATTATAGTCAGGAGTTCTCCAATAAGTCCACCACTGCTTCCATAAGCAGGATTTGAATTGCCCCCAAAAGGACTGAGAATATTGTGTTGGGAAATACAGGTCTTTTGCCCCTGACGGAGGAGTGCTCAACTCCTTCACTAGACCCTTATTCCATCTGGAAATAGGCTTTTATAAGCTTAATCACCATCTATATGAAAACCTATTAAGCATTGAGTTTTCAGAATGCCACTTTCCACTTACTGATACAAGGCAGACGATTTGTAGTGATCAGCGAAATCCATTCCAAGACGGACTTCTGCTGCAACTGAGCTCACTTCCAGCATCCATGTCGCTGTATTGTATTTTTCTTTGATTTTTGGGACCCCGGGAATCGCCTGAAATTAACAAATCAGTTGACTCATTTAGTGGGTGTTCTATAATAACAGAAATCAGGAAAATTTCAGGAATTTTAAAGTACCTCAAAATACTTGATAATATTGTGCGAATTCCTTCCTAGCGGTCCTGAGTAGATCACTTGTCCCCCCCTTTTCATCAGTAGAAGCTCATCAAATGCTTCAAAAATATCAATGCTAGGCTGATGAATAGTGCAAACAACTGTTCTCCCAGTATCAACTGTGTTTCTCACAGCTCTCATAACAATGGCTGCAGCTCTTGCATCAAGACCAGAAGTAGGTTCGTCCATGAATATAATAGACGGATTAGCAACTAACTCTACTGCTATTGTTAATCTCTTTCTCTGTTCTGTCGACAAACCAGTAATTCCCGGAAGCCCCACAATGGCATCCTTGAGATTTTCTAGTTCAACTAATTCCATCACTTCCTCCACAAAAATCTGCAAAAATAAATTTCCATTTCAGTACTTGTCCTTGTACAACATAATATCCTTACTATCTTAAAGAAAGGGAAATGGATGAGATTATTGAACCATCTTTTCTTCGTGGTTGACTTCCTTGGGTAGGCGAAGGAAAGCCGAGTAAATCAAAGATTCATGAACAGTGACTTGCGGTGAGTGTATGTCATTTTGCTCACAGTATCCGGAAATTCTAGCAAAGGTTTCTTGAACTTTGGGGAATCCAGAAATTCTGATATCACCTTCAATGTAACCACCAGTTTTCCTCCCGGCTAGGACATCCATTAGTGTTGTTTTTCCAGCTCCACTAACTCCCATGAGGGCAGTCAGGACACCAGGCCTAAATGCACCTGTTACTTCCCTAAGTAATTGGAGCTTGTCCTCAGTCACTCCTTGCTCTTTCATCTCCTATTAAACCAACATAATCCAATATTTTTGCTCTTAGGTTTCAATAACTTACTTGCATTAGAGTGAAGGAAGGAGAAAATGGATACTCACTGGTGACATATCTACAAAATAATTTACGGTGTCAAAGGACATGGCGAGCGGGGTGAAGGGAAGGACCATTCCTCTCTTGGAAGCGAGTCCACTTGCTGCGTCAAGGCCTGATTCATTTCTACTTAGTCCGATGGCATTGGATCGACTGCTCATTATTTGGATTGCCATTTCTCCTGCAAAAGGCATCTCAAATTTTACAACTTTGGAACTGTGTTATAAATGACTTATGTTAGATTGGTATTAAGTGTTATTTATCCCAACATCTCAAATTCCATGTTTCTTACTGGAATAGTTTGCATCAGCAGACGATAAGGATTGAGGGAGTGACATCTTGCTGAATCCGTTTGTCCTAAGTCTAGATTCTTCCTTAGTTTCCTCTTGATCTGCTTCCATTTCCGTTGCTGCTTCTTTGGAGATTAAAGCTTGAGGCTTCCCAAGGGCTATTTCCAGTAGAACCCAGCATGAGTTGCCCAATTAAATGAAAAATACCAAGTTTATCTTTCAAACCATAAAAATAGAACTTACGATTTAAGTACATAAGAGCAACGGTGAAGAGCAAGTTGTAGAGAGCTGTAAACCCCGAAAGAGCTGCTACACCAATCCAGAACCATTTTCTTTCGGGAAAGACACCAAAGTTCTTTAGCACTGCAACCCCCAAACTACTAACATTATCTGAAGCCTGTCACAAAAACAGAATTTTATTTTTTCGGAAACTTTCTTTGTTGTCTAATACAAACTCTCTCCTACTACTTATTAAAGTAATGCTACAGGCGAGAAAATTTTCTCCAAAAATCATCTAAAATGCATTATTTTGGTGGAGCTTGGGCTCCTTCCACAATTGATGTAATAGTGTCAGACACAACATTTGGATACTTATTTCGTGAATGTTTTCCATCTGGTGATATCAAAAAGAAGGGTAAAATGGGAAATTGCATACCAGTTTGTTCATCCACCTAGGAGCAAACATCTCGTTAACAGTCAAAGCATTGAAACCATAGCTCATAGGGGTGACCCAATAGGCCCATTGCCACCACGTGGGAATTTGATCTGGCAAATAGGAAGCAATTCTCCATAAACCAATCTTTCTAGTGGAAACAACTCATTTCAGCATTAAACAAATCTTTGTAATGTTTTCTGAACAGATATGTTGGACTCAGACAAACCTTTAGGAAGGATGAAACCACCAAGCAGGAAAACGAGGAGAACACATAGGGCTCCACCAGTATAGGCTACAACATTTGTTCTACAGACACTGGCAATGAGCCTGAACATGCCAGCTGCCGTTTGTTGGATGAGAAATATCACCAGAAATTGCTTGAAGAACCTAAAAAAAGAAGTGAAAGAATGCATGTTAGTTGAAATTTCTCAGCCCATATAAGAAAAATCTCTCTTTGGTAGAAGCCTAGTCTTACGCATTGATTGGCTCCCAGTGTTGTTGGGTGCTAAAAAGAAGAGTCTTTAGCTACTCTCTCTCATGATTATACATTAAATGCGAGACTTGTGTACTTAGCATGAACGGTCAGTTTCTCTAGTACCCAGAGATAAAATGGAGAATTCGTACAAACATTCTTTATGATCACATTATGCACATTATATTATGAGCCTGTACTTTGTATTGATCTGCCCTTTTGTGCATCAGGCTTGAGAAGTAAGTGCATAGCCCATGCTGTAGCACTTGAGCCCACTATAGATTGAATGACCTCAAACTCACTTAAAGCTTAAGTGAGTAAGTGGTGAGCCATTCAATACAATATAAAGACCAACCCTATATTCTCTTTATCTAATGTGAGACTCAACATTCACACATGTCCCAACACATGGCAATGCTACAACCCAGTAGTGTACAATTATGTGCACTTTTTGCTTCTGATAAAAAGATCCATTGCACCATTGCCGCCCTGAAGCAAGGAAAACTGTCCTAGTCTATGGAGCAAGCATACTTCAACATACGAGTCCTATGCCTATCGTAGTGGTAACGGATACTGATACTCACAGATACATACCCCACTTAGGGGTTGCTGAGGTTAGTAATGAAGTTGAAATCATACACATTTGGAGGGAGAGAAGGTTTTTGTGTAATGATGAGGCTCCGTTTCAGAACGCTTATTAAAAAATAAGTACTTATTTTGGAACTTCTAAAAAAAAAGAAAAAAAAGAGGTCATTCCACAAAACCCAAATAAAAAGTTTATTTCATATTTTCAAATTCAAAAATAATGTAAATGAAAAAAAAATTCACGGTATTAAAAATCTATCAAACAAGATCCATATTGATAAGAAAATTATTTGCGTAAACACATAATTTTTGAGCTTGAAATTGCCTTCTTAAAAAATAAGGAGTTGTGCTATAAGTAATGGGCACCGAGGAGAAAATTCCTACCGACAGTCACACCGGGCCGTTTCGGGCGACCGGACCGGCCGATCGGAGTCGTTCAAAAATTGTAAAAAAAAAAAAAACCAAAGGGGCTCACGCGGGAATCAACGACATCCGAGGCGTGTAGGGTGCTTGATCCGAGCACCCCTTTTCACGTGTGGGTCCCATTGATTTTTTTTTTTTACAATTTTTGGACCACTCGGATCGGCCGTCCGGTGGCCGAAGACGGCCCGGCGCGGTTGTCGGTATGATTTTCCTCCCGCGCCTATTGGTACCTATATAAATTCTGAAAAAACAAGTACATTCTTCTTATTTTTGTAGAACAAACCTTATTATTGAACAAAAAATAAGTTCTTATTCACGTTCTAGAACGTGCTCTGAGTGTACTTGATTGAAAAAAATATGAGGTCCACTAAATTTTATTATTGACAAAAAGTTGATCGTTTTGGTTTATGGCCAAAATTTGGTTAGTTATTGAAAGGTTGCTAAGTTTGATTATTATAATGTAGCACTTTTTTGAGCAAACCTTACCACCCTTAGCAAGGTTTTGATTTTGATTAGACCAATTAGGATGCTCTTATACATATAAAATAACTGTGTTTTCACTCGTAAAAATATTTAAGTAGTTACCTGCTAGGTTCAGGAGCGAACCCAATGGGGTAATAAGTCACAGCCATCCAAGCAACAGACTCCACCACCGAAATCGGAACCCTCAGAAGAAACGTCGGCAGGGTAAAAACCCACGGCGGATGAAAAAGCAAATCCCGCTGCTTGTAAAACACCGGAAGCCTCTGAATCGTGATCGGAAGCTCCGACAAACCATTGAACATGTTGATAATCAAGCTGAACAAAATCGCCCCGACGTAAATCGCGCCGTCCTCCTCGTCCCGCGCGTGCATTTCGGTCCGCAAGAACACCGTCGAAGCGACGATCGCCACGATGACGATCTGGACGGTCTTGAAGACGTAGACGAAGGAGTTGCGCTTGATGAGGAGCCATTCCTTGTCGAAGGAGGCCTTGAGGAGCTGGAG
>BPLS01000411.1:267966-303392 GCA_019656275.1 Rhododendron kiyosumense | reverse complement strand
TTTCGGGACGGAGTATTTGGTGAAGACGAGGGCGGCTCGGTGGCTGCGGGACTTGTCGTAGGGGACGGAGAGCTCGTTTTCGAGGCGGAGGCCGGCGTGGAAACGCTTGAAGAGGGTGGCGAACTGGGTGACGGAGATGAAGGTGTAGGGTCTGGTTTTGTCGGACCAGTACTGTTCTTGGTCTTTTCTTGATATAACCTTTATTAATGTGGGATGAAAAATTGTCTCATTAACAGGAGTGCAAACGAGTAATAAGCCCAGCAGAACTTTGTAATATTCGAGCTCGGCTCGTTTGTTAAATAGCCCGAGTCTAGCTAACTTTCATAACGAGTTTCATATCAAGTTTCTTTGAATGAGCCTGACCCTAATTTTTTAGTGTACTGTTATGCCTCTTTTTGAAAAAAACAAAAGAGGCACAACAGTAGGATAAAATCTAGAAATAGAAACTTGTAATCTGACTAAATTGTGAATTTTGAAAATTAGACTCATCTTCGATGCAATCTACACCAGATGTAATTTTGGCACTCTATTTTAGTTAATAACATTTCATTTTTAATTTTGTTTTCTCACATGATCAAGACACAAAATAAAGTGTCAGTAATTAATACTGAAGTGCCAAAATCAATTCCCAAGGAAAATCGAATCTTAGGCTTCTACACTTTTCTCCTTTATTCTCAGTTTATCTAAAAATGTCAAAGAGCAGGAAGGAGGAGGAATTTTTTGTTTTTCAAAATTTCAAGCTTTTTATTGGATTTTTAAAAAATTCAAAAAGGCCATCTCAAACAATTTGTTTGGATTGGAATTTGAAATTTTTTTTGAAAAATAGTTGGATAGAGATATAGAGAAAAATGTTGAAAATAGGAGGAATCTAGGGAGAATTTTTTGAAAAATTCTTTTTAAGTTCCAAAGAGAATAAGGCAGTAGTGTTTTAGATGAGTTTTTCTACTAGAAGTATTTTAGGAATATTTTTCCCATTTTATATGTTATATATATTGCAGACTAGGGCCTTGGCTGTGATTGCCGACTTATTATTCAATAGTTCAAGGTGCTCCGGAACACTCAACAACCACACATTCTTATGAAGTTCATGACTAAACATATGGACCCCACATAAATATGTTATTCTGAAATAGCCAAAGTACCTCCACGCGGTGCTCCCGGGCTACTAAATAATTTCACATGATTATTTACCTCTTGTAAGAAATCAGCAGTTCCTTTTCTCTCTGGGCACCTGAACCCACAACTTTCAAAGAACTGCACTACGTGCTCTCGCGGGCCCTCATAGACGATCTGGCCTTCCGATAAGAGGACGATGTCGTCAAAGAGTTCAAACGTCTCGGGAGCGGGCTGGAGGAGGGACATGAAGACTGTGGCATCAGTGACGTGCACAACTTGCTGTAAGCACTTCACGATTTGAAACGTCGTAGAGCTGTCCAGACCCGTTGATATCTCGTCCATAAACAGTGTCTTTGTGGGCCCAACAATCATCTCTCCTGCATTATTATTATGCTATGTTAAAATTTTCACCAGCTTGTCTCTACAGACTACAAAATGGGTAAAACCTTCAATTTTCCACCACTACATTTTGAAATATTGACTGTAGTTTTGTGTTTCCATGGACGGGAATGGTAAGTAATTCTATAAGCACAATTAGCAATGAAGATATCAATATAAAAACTTAAAAGGCGTGCTTCCTTTGTTTGGGTCTTTTCAGTCTCTGAGTTTTTTTTAATATTATATATATGATAAACACCTAATAATGCATATTCTTCGTGCTTGAGTCCTTAATTTTATCGTATTTACGTTTATAAAGTTAGTGTTTTCTTTATTATTGCATGTAAGGTATGTTTTTAATATTTTCAGGTAAATCATGTGAATAAGGCATGTTTTAACGTCATGGATGGCCCAAGTGCGTTCAAGTACTTAAGAAACCAATGAAGCACCCCGTCAGCCCCTGAAAATTTGTCTGAATATGGAAAAATGATTTTTCAAAAAAGTATCGATTTTCAACATTTTGAAATATTGACTGTAGTTTTGTTTTTCCGTGGACGGGAATGGTAAGTAATTCTATAAGCACAATTAGCAATGAAGATATCATCATAAAAACTTAAAAGGCGTGCTTCCTTTGTTTGGGTCTTTTCAGTCTCTGAGTTTTTTTTTAATATTATATATATGATAAACACCTAATAATGCATATTCTTCGTGCTTGAGTCCTTAATTTTATCGTATTTACGTTTATAAAGTTAGTGTTTTCTTTATTATTGCATGTAAGGTATGTTTTTAATATTTTCAGGTAAATCATGTGAATAAGGCATGTTTTAACGTCATGGATGGCCCAAGTGCGTTCAAGTACTTAAGAAATCAATGAAGCACCCCGTCAGCCCCTGAAAATTTGTCTGAATATGGAAAAATGATTTTTCAAAAAAGTATCGATTTTCAAGATAAAAAATGAGGGTAATTGATTCTTGGATTTTTCTAAGAGCAGTTTCAAATTTGCAAGGTTTTATTTGAAGAGTAAGGTCATGTTTCGAGCCATTTATTCGATAGAAAAGTGTGTTGTTTTCTGTTAGTCGTAATTTGACTTTAGTCGTAGGTGTTAGTAATTTCTAGACCTAACATGCCATTTATCTTAGTTAATTCGCCATTTAATTTAGCCTTTTGTTTCCACCTCATAAAGTAAAACAAAGTTGGTTGTCTAAAGATCGAAAACCTTGCTTATATCTACAAATCCATCCAAGCCATATTAGTTATTCCCTTGGGTACGATCCCGGTCTTCCGGATTATTATACTTCAAATGACGTATTTACCCTACGCATGGGGTGATCATATTTCAATATATTGAGGCAAACGAAGCAATATATATATAGAGTCCGGATCCAATGAGGGATCTCGCACGGGTTTACCGTGCAGGACTCCCCTTTCCCAACCAAATTGTGACGATCCGAGCCACTCAAAGTGATCAGAACGTGATTTTAAGGGTACCCGCGAGAAATCAGCAAAAAAAATGATCAGGAAGGGCTTGATCTGAACAGTTTTTTATTTAACGGTTCAGTAAAAAACTACTTGGATCAAGCCCTTCCCGATCATTTTTTTCCCGATTCCTCGCAGGTACCCTTAAAATCACGTTCTGAACATATTGAGCGGCTCGGATCGTCCCAATTCAATCGGGAAAGGGGAGTCCTGCACGATAAGCCCGTGCAGGATCCCTCACTGGTAATTTTCTGTATATATATATACACACACACACATATACATTTTGGGTTGAGTTTGGACTCTTTTATTATGCTCTTCTTTTGTCTGTGTATGAATCTATATGCATCTTTAGCAAATATACGTAAACGAGCCAAGTAGTTAGTTGTTCAAGTTTGGTGTAAAAATTTCACGAGCTTCAAAACATGTTCAAGCTTGGCCTGTTAAACGAGACGAGCCAATTAATCTCAAACGAGCTTTAATGAAGTCGAATACAAATAAGTTGAGTTTTCATACATCATAAGCCGAATGAGCTACACAAGCCGAGTAGTAGCTCGTTCGAACTTGGTTTGAACACTTAATGAAGTTCAAATTATTTGTGTAACAAACTATCTTGAACCACTTTTAGTTTAATAGTTTGGTAGTTGTTGGCATCTTTGCTTCTTAATTAGAATTATGCAGTATAGTAATATGTTGATACGAGTACTAGAAAGATCACGGGTAAGGGTCATCATCGGGCCGGACTGGGCCGGCCTAGCTCGTCAAGTCACTACTCAAGTTCGCTCACAGGCCGGGCCAATCGGGCTTTTACTTTTTGCGGGCCGGGCTACCTACCATAAATTGAAGCCCAAGCCCAGCCCACAGGCTAGCCCAATTGACCGGCTAGTTGGCCAAAAGCTGGGCGGGCTAACGGGCGGACTCAAATTTCCTTGGACAAGGGAAAAAAGAAAGGATTTTGTGGGATTTTAGGCTAATGGGTGGGTCCGCGAACGGGCTATTGGGAGGGTACCATGGGCGGACTCATGAGCCGGGCCTACGGGCGGGTTGAGTAAAAATTCATAGGCCCAAGCCCACCCATTGCTAACTACGGGCCGGATAAAAGCCCGATGGACCGGACGGGCCATGAGCTTTCGGGCTAAATGATGACCATTAAATTCACGGGGTGGGGTTGGTGGTTCAGCTATCGGAACTTGTCTACTGTTGAGCTGTAAAAACTACCACCACCCAGAGACTAGAGTTAGTTGTTCACGAATCTTGGTGCGTCGGTTGGTTCCAAGTTGCCCAAATATGCCCTCTTCCAATTAAAATACATGAGTAGAATAATTAGTAGTATTAGTTCATTTTCATTGGAGATCAAAGTTTTGGAAAAAGGCATTTACCTGTTGTGACTCGTTTCTTTTGTCCTCCTGATATTCCTCTGTGCATTTCATCGCCAACGATAGTGTCTCGACACATGTCAAGTCCCAAAATCTGTGTCCATTTACAGAAAAAAGTAACACATTAGGTGTTGGTTTTTATTTATTTAGTGAAATGTCATATATAATGAACTAAAAATTAATAATTCATCTTTAAGACCAACACTTCGATTCCAAGCACATTAACATGCTTGGCTTGAATTAAGGACTTCTATTTCCTCCCCCCCCCCCCCATAATATGACCTAATACATGCTAAATATGTTAGTCCCGCAGCGGCGCATAGCTAAGCAAGCACACACTAATAGAAGTTTTAAGATGCAAGAGAACATAATTTGTACTTAATGTGAAAATCAGAAACAATTTCTAAAAGAATTTTTGTTAAATACGCAAAATCATTTTACCTCTAAATATCAAATCTATTCGTGCCATGTGGCACTATCAAAGTTCTTTCTCACTAAAAAAGACCATTTTGCTATTGCTAGTAGCATAGATTTCCTAATCCATGCTGGATATGGCAGTCTATTTGAGTTGGATTTGGCCTTTGAAAATAATTATTTACTTATTAAAGTTCATCAAGGGTGGATTTATTTATTACTTACCCAAAAAAACGGTGGATTTATTGTCTTTTCTATATCAATTTGTCCACCAAAAACGTCTTAAAATACAAAGAAGACTTCTTTTATTGAAGAAAATAAGACTGCCCACTGATTATTCTCCAATCTATTCAGATGAGATGACAGAGTAGATAAGCAGGGCTCTTAGAAAATTTGGTGCAGTCTTATTTATATTAATAATTTGCAATTACCAAGTCACCCCTAAAAAATAGAAGCCTCTTCATTTTGACCTTGTGACAAATGGAAGGGTAAATAGAGTGCTCAACTTACCCTAAGAGTGTAGTCAGTAAGGAGGCTGCTCTCAACTCCTTCCATTGCAGTTGCCTGACAAATTGAGAGAGAGAGAGAGAGAGCATATAACTAATTGTTTTGTATAACTATATTCACTCAAAATTTTCAAAGTCTTGCAATAACCTTCATGAAAAGATCAATCTCGGCCTCTGGAAAAATACCCGCATCTTTCTCTCTCCTTGCTAGCTCGGTCAAGAGTTCTGTAATTCATTGTTGAACAATTAAAACAAAACGTTTTAAGGATGAAAGAGATTTGGCTCACAACAAAGTACGGTTGAGATTTGATTGACTAAGCACCGTATCGTGTCCCGACTCCTTGACACCTTGCAGAGAAATCTAGAGTTTCTTTCACAGTCATTTCGCCCATATGAACGTCGTTCTGACTAATGTATGCCGATGTCTTTTGTGGTACGAATTCTTCCAACTCGTACCCGTTGTAAGTGACTTCTCCTTTAACCTGTCGCACATTTTTACTTTCATAGAATCATAATCACTTAGGATTTTGAATTATTCATTCGTCTTTGCTAGTAAAAGGAAAATAACTAACCTTTAAGCTTGGGTCCAACTTCCCAGCTAGGGCAAGCAAAAGGGTTGTTTTACCAGATGAAGGTGGGCCCAATAGAAGTGTCATCCTATAATGTAAATAGTTGAGTTTTCAAAAATCAGAAGGTACCAATTAATGAGAAAAACATCAATATTTTTCGTTGGTTTGGTTTTATATTAAATCAAGAACCAAACTAATTTTTACTGATTGATGATTTTGAGAATCAACTCAATTCTTGTAATCTATTGAGGCTCCGTTCCAGAAACCAAATAAGAACTTATTTTTTGTGTAATAAGAAGGCTTATTCCGGAAAATAAGAAGGTTGGTGCTTATTTTGGAAGAATTTGTATAGGTACCAACCGGTCGGGGAGGAAAATCGTACCGGCGGCCGCGTCGGGCGGTCTCCGGCCACCGGACGGCCGATCAGGCCTACGCGAGAATCAACGGCATCCGAGATGTGTAGGGTGCTTGATCCGAGCACCTCTTTACCGTGTAGGGTGCTTGATCATATATACATGGAAAAGAGGTGCTCGGATCTAGCACCCTACACACCTCGGATGCCATTGATTCTTGCGCAAGCCCCCTCGGTTTTTTTTTTTTTTCGAGTTTTTGGACGACTCGGATCGGCCGTCCGATGGCCGGAGATGGCCCGGCGCGGCCGCCAGTACGATTACCTCCGCCGGTACCCATCATCATAGCAACAGTCTTATTTTTTGTATAAGGCAACTTCAAGCTTAAAAATCATGTGTTTACGCAAATAATTTTTCTATCACTATGGATCTTATTTGATAGATCTTATTGAGATCTTTAATACGGTGCAAAAAAAATTTGAAATTTTTTTTTCATTTACATTATTTTTTAGTTTGAAAATGTGAAAGGAACTTTTTGTTTGAGTTTTGTGGAATGACCCTTCTTATTTTTGAATGAGAAATGGCAAAATAAGTACTTATTTTCTAAGAAGGTTTCCGGAATGGAGCCTGAATCAAACCTAATCCAGACCGTTGGATTCAGCTTCGGTCAACTTTTTAGCACCATAGTGACAAATTAAGTTGTTGAAGCTCACCTCGAAGGCTTTATAATACCGGAGGCATCTCTGAGAATAGTGAGTTTTGTTGTTTCGGCCAACCGGATTCCGATCAGACCCAAAGCCGACTCGGCGATGTTCCGGACTGTGTTTGCAAGGCTCGGGAGAGCTCTGTTGCCAATGTAACAATCGGCTTCGATTGTCAAATGCTCGAACCTCACTTCTACTGTTGGAAGTTTGATACCAACCCTACAACCACACAATTTCATAATGTTTGTTACCGACCACCGATCGCGGGGTCGAAGCATGAAAAAACCAAAGTTCTGCCATCCCTCTCTATCTATCCGAGGGATGGAAGGGCAGAGGCTTTTGGTGTCTCCTCCGGTCAAGAAAAACAAAAAAAATTAATAAGAAATGTCAGGAGCAATGAAAAAAAGAAGAAAAAGATTAGAATGCGAATTATTAGGAACGAACTTGTCGATTCGATTTCTAAACTTTTGCAAGAACTTCTCATTATCTTCTTCCGCAACTCTGAACAGCTTGTCGATGAGCTGTTGTCGATAGTTATCATCGAGATTTCGGACATCAACCTCCTTGTGCACCACCTTATAATGATTACTATTCTCATGAGCTCCATTGTCCATAATGGATTTTATGATACTAGTTCTCAGCCTGGAATAAGTTGGCAATCTCTCCAGTGCAGCCCATCTCAGGGCTTCTTCATCTTCCACAGAGTTGATAGTCTGTCTCCGAGAAGTAGCGTTGCTGCCACCAAACACTTCCTCCACCCTCCGACTCACGCTCCTGCTGCTGCTCCAGTTTCGGCTCTGGGTCCTTCCTAGCGCTCCCCACGCTCTGTCTGCGTCCATCTTCTCAAGCACTCCTGACACGAAAAAATATTGTTCAACGTGAAATTTTCATTTTTGAACACGAAACGAACAGGGAAACATTGATGGAGAAGAAATACAGATCATGTTGACATTGTGAAGTTGGAGCTAGGAAGCTAGCTAAAGTACTTACTTGTTTGGGATTTTGTAGAAATGCAGATACTGATTTAATTTGTTATGTAGGGATTGGCTTTAAGAGTAGTGTTCTTGAATGGCAATTAAGAATATCACGAACATTGTATTCTCTTTACCCTTCCAAGAGCTCTTGACAAACAAAGTCTCTGATTTTGTGGAGAGAGAGAGAGAGAGAGAGAGAGAGAGAGAGAGAGAGAGAGAGAAGTGGGTTGATTCCTTTTTGAAGAAGGTTTGTGGGTATTTATACATGTATATATAGTATATATTTGTATACATGTACCGTTGAACGACCAAGAGTGAGTTGATAATACTTATCAAAAAAAAAAAAAGAAAAAAAGAAAAAAGAAAAAGAGTGAGTTGATAAATAATGTCAAAGACCAAGGGAGATCGAGATCTAGAGAAGAAACAGAACATTTGTATATAATTTGAACTTAATTACATAAAATTAGAATATTTCAGTGTGACAAAAATGTCATGAATTATTGAATTAATTCAACGTAAATAAATGTAGTCATAAAACTGATATATAAATATTTACATGACACTAGTAAATTAGCATTAATATATATACACCAATACTCGAGTAAGTTTTAGAATATGCTTGAAATCTAGAATCACAGAAGCCTGCCAAAAAATGTTAGCATCTTTAATAGGGTTGAAAACGAAGTAAGCTGCTCGTGAGTAGCTCAAGGCTCGGGTCAGATTGGCTCGATTGGTTTGAGTCCATCAAGTTTTAGGTTTGTGTAGTAAACAAGTCAATCTTAACACTCTAAAACTCGGGTCATTTGTATAATAGGCTTGGCTCGTTAATAGAGGTTCATTTAGTAAATGAATTGTGTTTGACTTGTCAAGACTAGGCTTGTTTACAAACAAGCCGAGCCCGAGCTCAAGTTCTAGACTCGTTTCAAAAACGAGTCGAACTTGAACATCACAAAGCTCGACTCGAAATAGCTTGTTTACCCCCTAAATCCTTTAAAAGGTCCCTAGTGGTCTCCCTAACTAAATCCCATGCAAGCCAATGAACCATTAGATCAAATCAGCCAACTTGCTTTTGTATTGAAAAATAGTGCTTGTTAACATAGTTGAGTTTTGTTCACCTCTATTTGAAAGGGTGAACATTACCCTCATTCTTATTGATTGAAATGATGTAGACCATACCATAAAGTGATGTCATGCTTATCAAAAAATGTATTACATAATAAGCATGACATCACTTTATAGTGGGGTCCATACAATTTCAACAAATGAGAGAGAGGATAATGTTCACCAACTTTTTAGGAGGGTGAACAAAATTGCACTCCTTGTTAACATCTTTAAAAGGTAATTACAGCCCTTGATTCTCTCCCTAACCAATCTTCATAAGCTCTCCCTAACTAAATTCACATACCAATATAGGAACCATAAAATCAAGTGAGCCAATTTTTCTTCGCAAGTAAAAATAGCAGTTCCTGTGGTAATTGATTTTGACACTCTTTTCAATTCACTATTTGCATCCCCTTGTTTTTGCGTTCATTCATGTGAATGTACAACAATGCGCTTTCATTTAGGAAGGAGTATTTAACAAGTTAGATAATAATGTTGTAGTTTTACATAACAAAAATTCTCTCCACACTCATATACACACCCATACTCACAATAGAGGTGGGGCACATACACACTGGATGTGTAGTTTGTGTAGGCTCCATCTCTATTGTGAGTGTGGGTGTGTAAATGGGTGTGCAAGTGGGTGTGGACGTAGAATAATTGTTTACATAAACAGTGGGCTTCCTTAGAGGAGTAAAATGCTAACATCGTCTCTCAGCCATTGGATCGTGTTTTCAATGGTCTGGATCTGCAGAAGATTTATGACCGGTCATAATTAACTTTTCCTCGGAGAAGTTTCATTAAAATCTGGACTATTGAAATCACGATTCAACGGCTACTAGCGACGTCCGCATTTAACTAAAATAAGGACACCCTTATTAGAAGCACCCTAATAAATAAAGACAAAACAAAAAGTGCGTAATAAAATATAATGTATGCATGAAACACACTCTCTCTCTCACGGAAAATTTTTCGTTGCCGAGCGGGTACCACATGGTGCCCACTCGCGCATCCGAGCCGTTTATTGCGTGTTTGAACGGCTTAGATTTAGAGAGAGAAAAAGGAGAGAGAAAGTGTTGAGGTGATGGGAGAGAGAGGGTTTCAATCCGAGCCGTTCAAAAGTGAATCAATCAGACGGCTCAAACGTACCGAGCGGGTGCCACGTCGGCAATACCCGCTCGGCACTGAAAAACTCCTCTCTCACAGTTAGAATCCAGTGTCCGCCCATGTTGATGGCCTTTAGCTAAACAACCTTATGAACGTGGATTATAGTAAACCTGAAGGACCATTTTGTCTACACGAACAAAAAGAAAAGAGAACAGACAATCGTGATCCCAAAGTAACCATCAGTTTATATACATATTCTACTGAATGAAGTTAGTTCTGGTTGATCTAACATTTAGTTTTGTATAAATGCTCGGAGTAGGTGATGGTTCTTTCCTTTTCTGCGCTTAAATGTACTCACAAGCAACATCAAGTTGTTTACACATCTGTATATGGAAGTTTATTGGTAAGCTATGAAGCATGGTTACTTTCTAAAATTCTGTCATACTCATAATGTATTGGGTACGTATCAATACTTTACATGGTACTTCTAAATAGGTACCGACTAAACCAAACATGTATCGAAAATTTCCATTGTAGCTCTGTCGTGCCCGAGAAGTACCTCAATTTCTGCCATGGCGCTATCTGCCATGGCCCATGCAGAGTCATCGTTGCTTCCCCAAAATAAATAAATAAGCAATACTAACCAAACAGACCCATAACACGTATCCAATAAGCAATACAAACCAAACAGATCCTGTAAAAAATTTGAAGAGACAGAAGAATAAACAACATTACCTTTCATTGATATAGCTGAAGTTGGCTGAAACAGTAAGAACTACAATTGTTCTTCTGCATAAGAAATTATAGCTATTTCTTCCCTAATATATATCCAATGGCTATACACCTACTGTTCTACAATACTTACTTCTTAGTACATGTTTAGTATTCTACTCTTACAGTGATCCACAGCTTGTTGAAAACCATTTTCTCTCCCATAATATGACACTTCTGGTTTCATCCAATTTGCTGTTCAGTTTGCAGGACAAATTCATCCATGGACTCAACAGTCTCTAGCTACTACCTCATTTGGAAGTTCAAAGTTTTAATACAGTAGGCATACATGAAGGCAAAGAAGGCAGCAAAAGCGACCAGAACTCCAGCAACTGGCCCAATGAAATCCGATTCATATCCGTAATGATTTTGCACATACCACTTAATAGTTGGGTCGTACGTCATTCCGGGAACTTCTATGGTATCCTCCACGTCACCATACTGCGTCACAATCAGCCCATAAACAGTCCATGCCACGGGGCAAATCCAGTAATACCAAATCCACCACTTGGGAATTTTCTGAATTTTCAGCACCAAAGAAAACAAAAGACAAAAGGAAATAACTGTTAGTACATATTGAGGTGGATTTGAAACATACACTATTTCTAAATGGCTCTGAGGAAAATGAAAATTACCGGTCTAGGGATGAAGAAACCAGAGAAGAGATTGAAGAGAGAGTAGAAAGCGGCTGCAAAAATAGCTGCTACTTGGTGGTTTGGTGTGATGGAAACAGTCATCATTCCATAGTAAGTGAAGTAGAGAAAGGAGGCATAGGTGATGAACAAGAACCAAAAGAATTTTGCTGCTGCCCATTCAAAGCCCATCATGGAATAGACGATAAGACTAAAAAAGACAGCCTCAACAAGCACGTATGGTAATTCAGTGATAACCTGCATATCAAAAAACAGAAACTATATAAATAAAATTGAGTGAAGGTGAGGTCACAGATCAACATCCAAAACAGTGCTGCCACTTCCCATTTCCCTTTTCTTTTATAGTATTCTGTTCTGCGTATATAGCGTAACGCTGCAGACTCACAAAAAGTGAAGAAAATCTTCAGCTTACCTGTGCCAAGGCATATGGTAATGCAGAGTACATTCCGGCAGCTTTTTCTCTATAAAATACTGTTCTTTCAACAGATACTAAAGGTTGTACTGTTCCACAGTTATTAATCCCCACAAATAGAACAGCAGAATACATTGCCCCAATGATTGTGGTAAGATCACCAGAGTTGTCCCTGAACCAAATAGAGACAAGCAATTAGCAATGACCTTTGAATCTATTGCCACTGCGCTGATAAGACAGAAATCTGTAAGAACTAGTCACAAACCTTTTCTTGCCAATTTGCCAGAAGACGGTTCCAATCATGAGGGCAGCAGCTAAGGTGAAGAAGTACCTCACGAGGTTGTAATCAGGAGTCCTCCAATAAGTCCACCATTGCTTCCATAAGCAGGATTTGAATTGCCCCCATGAGGACAGTGAATATTGCGTAGGGAAATACAGGTCTTTCGCCCCTGGTGGAGGTCCGCTCAACTCCTTCACCAGTGCCTTATTCCGTCTGCATAGAAGCATATATTAGTTAAAAAACCATAACAATCAAGACCAATTAAGCATTTTGATCAAAGAATGCCAATTATAACTTACTGATGTAAGGCGGATGACTTGTAGTGTACAGCGAAATCCATTCCAAGCCGAACTTCTGCTGCAACTGAGCTTACTTCAAGCATCCACGTCGCTGGATTGTATTTTTCTTTGATTTCTGGCACTCCGGGAATTGCCTGAAATGAGTAAATTGGTTGAATCATTTTCTGTGTGCTTCATGATATAAAAGAGGTAAATTTCAGGAAGTTGAAGTACCTCAAAATACTCAATAATCTTGCGTGAATTCCTTCCTAGTGGTCCTGAGTAGATCACTTGTCCTCCCCTTTTCATCAGTAGAAGCTCATCAAATGCTTCAAAGATATCTATGCTAGGCTGATGAATAGTGCAAACAACTGTTCTCCCAGTATCCACTGTGTTTCTCACAGTTCTCATAACGATGGCTGCAGCTCTCGCATCAAGACCAGAAGTAGGTTCATCCATGAATATGATTGACGGATTAGCAACCAACTCCACTGCTATTGTCAATCTCTTTCTCTGTTCTGTCGACAAACCAGTAATTCCCGGAAGCCCTACAATGGCATCCTTGAGATTGTCTAGTTCAACTAATTCCATCACTTCATCCACAAAAATCTACAAAAGAAAAATACATTTTAGTACTTGTCCTTGTCCCACATCATATCCTTATTCAGTTATTCTTACTTCTTCATATCAAATGGATATGGATGAGATTATCTTACCATCTTTTGTTCCTTGTTGACTTCCTTGGGGAGGCGAAGGAAAGCCGAGTAAATCAAAGATTCACGTACAGTTACTTGCGGTGAGTGTATGTCGTTTTGCTCACAGTATCCGGAAATTCGAGCAAAGGTTTCTTGAACTTTAGGGAATCCAGAAATTCTGATATCACCTTCAATGTAACCACCGGTTTTCCTCCCAGCTAGGACATCCATGAGTGTTGTTTTTCCAGCTCCACTGACTCCCATGAGAGCAGTCAGGACACCGGGCCTAAATGCTCCTGTCACTTCTCTAAGTAATTGGAGCCTGTCCTCAGTAACTCCTTGTTCCTTCATCTCCTATTAATACCAACATAATTCAATATTTTAGCACTTGGGTTACTAAAACTTAGTTGCATTTGAGCTAAATGGAAGTGAAAGAAGGAGAAAAGGAACACTCACTGGCGGCATATCAACAAAATAACTGACAGTGTCAAAGGACATGGCAAGGGGGGTGAAGGGAAGGACCATTCCTCTCTTGGGAGCAAGTCCACGTGCAACCTCAAGGCTTGAATCTTCATTTCTGCTGAGTCCATTAGCATTGGACCGACTGCTCATTCTTCGAATTGTCATTTCTCCTGAAAAAGGCCTCTGAAGTTAACAACCCGAAGTTGTATACCATTACGTCTGTTAGATTTGGATTCAGTTACATATAAGTCCATGTTTCTTACTGGAATTGTTTGCATCAGCGGCAGATAAGGATCGAGGTAATGAATCAATCTTTTTTGATCTGTTTGTTCTTAGCCTAGGTGCTTCCTTTGTTTCCTCTTGGTCGGCTTCCATTTCCTTTGCTGCTTCTTTGGAGATTATAGCTTGAGGCTTCCCAAGGGCTATTTCATTGTACAGTAGAAATGCATATGCACCATGAGTTACCCAATAAAACGAAAAATCCCAGGTCCATTTCTTGACCATAAAAGTAAAACTTACGATTTAAGTACATAAGAGCAAGTGTGAAGAGCATGTTGAAGAAAACTATAAACCCCAAAAGAGCTGCTGCACCAATCCAGAACCAGTTTCTTTCAGGAAAGACATCAAAGTTCTTTAGCACTGCAGTCCCCAAACTCGTAACATTATCCGAAGCCTGTAAGAAAACAGAATTTCATTGCAATCTTTCTTTGTCGTTTATCACAAACTATCTAGAAGTACTTTCACTGTGATGCGAAAGGAAAAACCGTCCAAAATGCAATCATTCAGTGGATCCACAATTAATGAAGTGGTGCCGACACAATATTGTAGACACTTTTACGTAAAAAAAATTCTGTCCGTGGAAATAAAAAGCAGGATAATATGGTAAAACTGCATACCAGTTTGTTCATCCACCTAGGAGCAAACATCTCATTGACAGCTAAAGCATTGAAACCATAGCTCATAGGGGTGACCCAATAGCCCCATTGCCACCACTTTGGAATTTGATCTGGCACATGGAAAGCAACTCTCCATAAATAAAATTTCAACTCATTACAGTACAAAACAAATCTTTGCAGTGTTATCTGAATCATTGTTTTGGGCTTGAACAAACCTCTGGGAAGGATGAAACCACCAAGCAGGAAAATGAGGAGGACAGATAGGGCTCCCCCAGTATTGGCTACGATATTGGTTCTACAAACACCAGCAATAACCCTGAATAATCCAGCTGCCATTTGTTGGATCAGAAATATCACCAGGAATTGCTTGAAGAACCTGAAAATGAAAGTAAGAGGCTGCATGATTGCTTGACATATTCTCAGCCCATAAAAGAAGAAACTCACTTCTAGTTATTAAAACAAACACTGTTAAAGCTGCATGTTTATCTACTATTTATCTCTCACGATTCTACTTTGAACGGGAGACTTGCGCACTAGTGCCAACAGTCAATTTCTCAAATACCCAGAGATAAAATGGAGCTTTACCAAAGATATTCTTCATGATTAAACTCATGCACATGACTATAGTACAAGGCTACAGTACAAACTTGTTGCTTTCCACTTGGTCATTAGTTTTGTATAGATGAAAAACTAGGTATGCAACATGGCCCACTACATACCAAGACCCTTGAACAACTGGGTTTCTATGTCAAGAGATTATACTTTTGAGTTTTCATGAAATGAATTGACTTGTGGCTACCTTTCTTTTTTACGTAATCCTGAACCGATCCCATCAACCACGACCTTAGGTAGTGTGTCCGCACCGAAAACTAGAGTTCCCTCCAAGTCCCATCCCACATCTATGTTGCATGAGCGTGACCCAAAGAATACCACTCCTAGAGAGAATTCAACTAGACAATAGAACTTGTAAGGCATTAATCTCGCTCTCTTTACCACTTGAGCTAACCCGTTGAGTTCATCTGAAGCATTAACTTATGATGCAAAAACAAGCAAGAGTTAAATGGACTTGAACTTAGACAGTTAGTTAGGCTACTCCAACTACAAAGTTCTAAGTTAACTTCAACCCAAGAATTCTACTTAACTAACAAAAATGTGATTCCAAAATCAAATAGTAAAAATTGTCAACAGAAGTTACCTGCTAGCTTCAGGAGCAAACCCCATTGTATAATAAGTCATAACCATCCAAACAACAGTCTCCACCAACGAAATCGGCACCCTCAGCAAAAAAGTCGGCAGGGTGAAAACCCAAGGCGGATGAAAAAGCAAATCCCGTTGCTTGTAAAACACCGGAAGCCTCTGAATCGTGAGCGACAGCTCGGCAAACCCATTGAACATGTTGATAATCATCGAAAACAAAAGCGCCCCGATGTAAAGGGCGCCGTCGTTCTCGTTCCTCGTGTGCATTCTGGTCCGTATGAACACCGTGGAGCCGATGATGGCGACGATGACGATCTGGACGGTCTTGAAGATGTAGACGAAGGAGTTGCGCTTGATGAGGAGCCATTCCTTGCCGAAGGAGGTCTTGAGGAGCTGGAGCTTGGGGACGGAGTACTTGGTGAAGACGAGGGCGGCTTGGTGGCTGCGGGACTTGTCGTAGGGGACGGAGAGCTCGTTCTCAAGGCGGAGGCCGGCGTGGAAGCGCTTGAAGCGTTTGGCGAATTGGGTGACGGAGACGTAGGCGTAGGGCCTGGTTTTGTCGGACCAGTACTGTTCTTGGTCTTTTCTTGAGGTCACCTATCATGACACAACAGAAAATAGGTGTCAGGCCCATTTCATTTCTTTTCTGATTTCGGCAATTCAACGATCTATATATCATCTCAATAATGAACTGTTCAAATATTATACGGAACTGAGATGAGGCATGGATTATTGAATTGCCGAATCAACAGCTTGATGGGGCTTAACACAGTGTTTTGCACCATCTGCACAGAGCCATTCCGAGATTCAATTTTGTTACAAAAATGAGGTGCAGATATGGTACTCTCTCCTCCACTGGAGCCTAAAAGTATTATTTGATCACACCACACAATTATCTATAGTATAGAAGATTTCACCTCATTTATTTTTGAACTAAAACTAAGGTTCCACCGCATCTATTTCTGAACTGAAACTAAGGTCCCACCACATATGAGTGATGTTAAAAGTATTGGAGTTATGAAAACTCGAACTTGAAACTTGTCTAACCAAATTTGAGTTTTCACTACTGAACCAATCCCTTCTTTGTAGGGCCTGTTTTTTGCCCTATTTCTTTTGCACTTTGTTAAAAAAAAAGTAAGAATATTTGGATTAATGGTACGACCATACGAGAAACAAATTAAAGAAAGTTTGCTTTCAAAAGAAAAAACAAAAGGAAGAACAATAGCCATATCGAAATATTGTATTTTATTTATTTTTGGATTCGAGAAGTTCAAAAACTTGTAAAGCAACAAGATTGAAGCTTTGTAAATTGGAGTCTAAAGCTTTGTTTTGTTTTGTTTTGTTTTATCTCAAAATTTATTCATTATCGAAAACGCCCTCCAGTTTGTTTGCTAAAAAAAAGCATACTTTCGTGTTTTGTCACCTTTACTTGATGGCACTTCAGTCATTTAGTAGCAATAGTTTGTAAAGTAAAAGGGGGTCAGCGAAATTTTCAGAAACCTCAGCGGGTTCTTGTATTTTTCAGAAACCTCAGGGGGGCATCAATGAAATTTGCCCATAAGTTTAAAACTTCAAACTGGCCTACTTCGGCCCATTTCATTTCCGTATGCAAACGTACATGGGCCTGCAGGCCCGTTTCTTTGGGTACAGGCTCGGCCCACGGCTTCTATAACATGGATTTTGCCTAGCTACTGAAATACAACGATTACCTCTTGCAAGAAATCAGCCGTTCCTTTTCTCTCTGGGCATTTGAATCCAAAACTCTCGAAGAATTCGAGTACATGCTCTCGTGGGCCCGCGTAGACGATCTGGCCCTCTGACAAGAGGATGACATCATCAAAGAGATCGAACGTCTCGGGAGCGGGCTGGAGCAGGGACATCAGGACAGTAGCCTCAGTGAGGTGCACAATCTGCTGCAAGCACTTCACTATTTGAAATGTCGTGGAGCTGTCTAAACCCGTTGATATCTCATCCATGAACAGGGTTTTTGTGGGCCCGACAATCATCTCTCCTGCATTATTAAGCTTGAGTTTTAAAATTTATTCGCAAAACATTGTCACTACAAAGTTAACAAAATCTTTGATTTAGAAAGACTATGCTTTTCTTAAGAATACCATTCGGACCTATAGTTCTTGGTTTTCTTCACTTAGCAACTCTATGGTTTTTAATTTTTCCTTTTTAAGAATTGCCTTTTTTATCCATGCCACATATTGTCTTCCCCTCACTTGACGAAAATCCAAATTTCGTCCCTGATTGTTGCATTAGCAATTCACTTCCGTAAAACTCATATGCTCAGCTCAAGATTAAATGACTTTAGTTCAATTAGGTAAAATATAAAATCATCTCCCATATTGCCATATTGGCTAATTGTCTACAATAGAAGCTAAAATCCAAAAGGAAATGGAGATAGAATCGGTTGGACAGAGCTATCATAGAATCACCACTATGTTGAAGGATAAAAGGGTATTTTCATAGACTTTAAGCTTTTTAAAAATGAACAATTATTTGGAATATAGAACAATTAAAACATGGACAATAGAATGGAAACGTAAGGAGTAATACTGGTGCTTGAACAGTTGAATGGAAAATTCATGGGGTTGGTGGTTCAACTATATATCCTATAAATGGTCAGCAGATGCATTGGCTACTAGTAGAGTTGTTAATTAAATCTCGGGCAAAAATGCCTTTTCCCACTAATAAAAAGAAGAAATCAATGTTTACAATCAATTCATTTTTCTTTAGATGACATTTTTTCAAAAAGTGCATCAACCTGTTGTGACTCGCTTCTTCTGTCCTCCTGATATTCCTCTCTGCATTTCGTCGCCGACAATAGTATCCCGGCATACATCAAGTCCCAAAATCTGTATATCAATTTACAAAAAGTAACACATTAGCGTTTCTTTTCCTTTCCTTATAACGATGCCACGTGACAGAATTAATTGAAATATTCCAATTTAAGTGGAACTTTAAATTCAGAACCCATTAATTGCTATTCTACCCCAAAATCAGTTGTTTCACCAACCAAAGTTTAAACCAAAAAGAAAAGTACGTCTTTTAAAAAAGAGACGAAAAGAAGGAACAAGGGAAAAATGGATGGAAGAGTAGGTAAGCCGATATGTTTGAAGAATAAATTGAAGAAAAATAAAAATTTCAAGATCGTATTGAGTTGGTGGAGTGAGTCACCACCCACCCATTACGGTGATAGTCTATTATTAGTTTGAAATTACCAAGTCACCCCAAACAAACACAAGTTTTCTTGATTTCGACCTTACGAAAAACGGAGGTAAATAGAGAGCTGAAATTACCCTAAGGACGTAGTCGGTAATGAGGCTGCTCTCAACTCCTTGCATTGCAGTTGCCTTCATGTAAAGATCGATTTCGGCCTCGGGAAAAATACCGGCATCTTTCTCTCTCCTTGCGAGCTCAGTTAGGAGTTCTGTATTCCATTGATCAACAATTAAAACTAAATCTTTTTGGAACGAAAAGAAAATTTGGTTTACGTAGAAATACAGGGAGACTCAATGGATTAAGTACCATATCGTGACCCAACTCCTTGACACCTTGCAGAGAAATCAAGAGTTTCTTTTACAGTCATTTCGCCAACATGAACATCATTTTGGCTGATGTATGCTGACGTCTTTTGAGGTACAAATTCAATAAGTCTGTGCCCATTGTAAGTAACTTCTCCTTTTACCTGTTGCACATAGACAAAATTGATGATTCTTAGATTTTATATTCAGTAGTGGTAACAAAAGGAACGTCTATATATGGTCCATCAAAGTTTTCAAGAAAATTGGCTAGAATTTGTAGGAGTAATTAATGGTTAATTAACACTCACTTTAACCATTTATCTTGAATTCTTAAGGGGTCTGAAAAAACCCTTTCAAGAAGCGTAGCAGGACTTGGTGACAAAAAGAGTTGTAAGTTTGTCACTAACCTTTAGCGACGAGTCCAACTTTCCAGCTAGGGCCAGCAAGAGGGTTGTTTTCCCAGATGAAGGTGGGCCCAATAAAAGTGTCATCCTATAATGCAAATACAATCAAAATAAGATAACTATTCGTATATATTTCTTTTACAACCGGATGTTCGGCTAGCTGGTTAGCTTACGCACATCTCAATTATGAGTCTCAAGAAAATCTGATATACTTATAGCGAAAGAGTTTACCAAGTTTGTTAATCGACAAGAAAATAGTGTATGAGTTTCTTACGTGGAAAGAAAAGGAAAGAAACTTGATGAACCTCACCTTGATGGCTTTATGATGCCGGAGGCATCTTTCAAAATAGTTAGTTTTGTTGTTTTGGCCAACCGGATTCCGACCAAACCCAAAGCCGACTCGGCCGTGTTCCGGACTGCGTTTGCAAGGCTTGGGAGAGCTCTGTCGCCGATGTAACAATCGGCTTCGATTGTCAAATGTTCAAACCTAACTTCTACTGTTGGAAGATTGATCCCAACCCTACAATCACAAAAATAAATGATCGAATCTTAGGGTACATACGTGTTAAAATGGAATGCATGGAAAAAAGAAAAAAGAAATAAAAATTTCTTTGGTGGTTTGGTTTGAAATAATTACAGCCCGCTAAAGTTTGTGTACGGGAATTAATTAGAGGAAAGTCAAATGTGTAATAAATAGTGAAATTAAAATGTTAATAATTCCCTTTTGGAAAAACAAAATCATTGTTTTTTCTCTCACAGCATCCTGTCCTGTGACTGGGAAGTGCAATTCAAGTTTTTTTTTTTTTTTTTAAAATGTCTCATCTTCATTTCCAATTTCCAAAATAAATTTTTTTAAAAAAAACCTTAAGAACTTACTTATCAATTCGATTTCTAAACTTCTGCAAGAACTTTTCATTGTCCTCCTCCGCAACCCTAAACAGCCTATCGATGAACTGTTGTCGATCGTTCACGTCGAGCTTTCGAACATCAACCTCCTTGTGCACCACCTTGTTAATGTTAATATTGTTGCTAGTAATATTTTCATGGCCTCCACTGTCCATAAAAGATTTCATGATACTAGTTCTGAGCCTTGCATAAGTTGGTAATTTCTCTAGTGCAGCCCATTTTAGGGCCTCTTCGTCTTCCTCGGCATGGCTAGGCGCCCGTCTCACCTGACTGCCACTGCCACCACCGCCACCGCCAAACACTTCTTCCATGTTCCAGGTCAGGCTTACGCTTCGGCTCCAGCTCTTGTTCTTGCTCCTGTTCCGGCTCGGGGGCCTTCCCAGACCTAAGGGCTTCTCTGTATCCATCTTCTTAGTTCCTGACATATATTAAAAAAGAAATAAAAATTCTACTGTGTCACGCGTTTTAAGAGAACATGAAACAAGCATGGAAACGGAGATAGAGAAGAAATCAATAAATACTGCACATTGGCGTTCAAAAAAAAAGAAAAAGAAAGAAACTTTACACATTATATAAACATTGTGAAGTTGAAGGAAGCTAAAGTACTTACTTATGATCAAATCTTTATGGAGGGGAGTGGGTTGAGGAGTGTTTCTTGAATGGCAAATAAGAAAGTTAAACTGAAACCGTGTGATGTTTCTCTCTCTCTCTCTCTCTCTCTGGAGGATATATATATATGGGTTGGTGGAGAGACTTTTTGTATTCTCTTCTCTTTCCAACAGTCCTTGACAAGGTCTCTTGTCTTTGTAGAGTGAAAGGGGGGAGGGAGAGATATATGGGATATGGTGGTCCTCAGAACAGTGGGTTAATCACATTTTGAAGAGAAGTTTGTGCGTACTTATATATGCCCATTCGAGAGAGAGAGAGAGAGAGAGAGAGAGAGAGAGAGAGAGAGAGGTAGGTTAGGTGAAGAAAAGTAGTACTCACTAGAGTATATTACTACTATTTTTGTTTATGTTGGGATCGAATGGCCAAAAAGAATAAGTTTGTGGGGTAGAGTGGTCAAATGTAATTGGCCGATCCCAATCATCGTATCCGAGCCAATGCACAGAACCGGGCGTTACATGCATACATCCCAATGATGCACAGAATTTAATCATGAATTTATTAAGGGTTTGGTTAATGACTAATGAGGGCTCTGATGGCATTTTTTTAATATTTTTACGTGTGATGAAGAAACAAATTTGGAACATGAAACTGTACTTTGGTAGATGTTAATCTTCTAACTCAGGTTTTAAGGGAGGAGAAAATCTTTTTCACAACTCTGCCTGAATAGATGTTTACGGAGTTAATCGCGACCGTCTAAAAGTGTTTTAGACGGTTTGTATGCTAATAAAACATAATTTTTCAAGAAAAAGTTTCATTTAAATTTTGACCATTCAAAATCAAAATGAACGGTCGAGATCATGCAGAGCCGTGAATAACTTTCTCGATCTCTTAAAGGAGATCGATATACAATTGATATATGCCTTTTCAAGAATTTGATTACATTTTCGACATTATCTCTTATCCTGTACTTCTGCAACTGCTTTAAATCATTTATGAGGACGAATTTATAAATACTTATACCATTTTCATTATAATTAAAAAAAATTTAAAGAGAACAAATATTTTGAAACATCCTAACATAGAATAGTGGACAAACAATAGATGAGACACCGAGAATAATAATTGACATAAAGATTTTCTCAATTAATAAAATGGATCCAAATGAATAGTAGTATTAAAGTGAGTTTTAGTTGTTTTAAGAGGTTCGATCTCACGAGTATGAATCCGCGTAGTAGGTGATACTAATTCTTTGTTTTCTGTTTTCTGTGTGATCAGCCCTAAAAGTCCTTGTTTTATGGGAAGTACTTCCTTGAATTAATGTTGTGTTTGTGTTGTTTCTTGGAAAGTCACAACAGAAGCCACAAAAACGAGGGATTTGCTTTAGTTTGACCCGCGCACCATAGCTAGCTCGTTCGCTTAAGTACTACGCCTCTAATTTGGGAAGCGACTCACCTAACCCTCCCGAGGAGGTGCATAGCAATGATGGCATTAGTTTACTTAGGGGTGTTCGGACAAATAAGCTAAAGTGGCTTATTTTTTGTCCTTATTCAAAAAAATTTTGCATCACTTGGCTTATTGTCAATTTTTTGGGGATTATTGCATCCTCACGACAAGAGGAATCTAAAAAGTAAAAAATTTTGACCGAAATCCAATTTTTTTGAATAAAGACGAAAAATTTGGCTTATTGGCTTATTTTTGTCTTTTTGTGGTTTTGTTTGGCTCATTTTTGGCGGGAAAGCCAGTGGATTATTTAGAAGAACAGGCCCTTAGTAGTACTAATCAACAAAACAGCTGGCACTCTAAAAATTGATAAAGGCACTTCAAAATCAATAATTTCAAAATCATTTTTTTTTATTTTTTGAAGTGCCTGCATTAATTTTTAGAGTGCCAATATCATTTCCCAATATATATATATATATATATGAGTCCCCTTCAAATAAGAACGCCCTTACCGAATTAAGTTATGGACCTCCCATTTTCTCTCATTTCTGATCGAATTTCAATGATCCAAGCCGCTTAATGTGTTCAGAATGTGATTTTAAGTGTACCCGCAAGAAAACAGCCAAAAAGAAGACCAGGAAGGGCTTTATTCGAACAGTTTTTATTTGAACCGTTCGATAAAAAAATAAACAAAAACTACTCGGATGAAGCCTTTTCCGGTCATTTTTTTTGCTGATTTCTCGTGAATATTTTTAAAATCATGTTCTGAAAACATTGAGCGGCTCGGATTATCGAAATTCGATCGGAAAATGAGAGGTCCTTAACTTAACAATGTAAGGGCGCCATTACCTGAAATTTTGTGTATATATATATATATACCAGTCCACTTCTCGTAAGGACCACATTAACTTAATAAAATAAGGACCTTCCTTTTCCGATAGAATTTCGATGATCCGAGCAGCTCAATGTATTCAGGACGTGAATTTAAGGGTACCAACGACTCAGCAAAAAAAAAAAACGGGGAAGAGCTTCATCCGAGCAGTTTTTGTTTGTTTTTTATCAAACGGTTCAAACAAAAACTGTTTAGATGAAGTCCTTCCCGTTTATTTTTTTTGCCGATTTCTCTCTGGTACCTTTAAAATCACATTTGAATACATTGGGCGGCTCGGATCATCGAAATTCGAGCAGAAAATGGGAGAAACGGGAAGGTCCTTATTTTAGTTATAAGGACCTCCTCATTTGAAAATGATTATATACATACATATATATATATGTATATATGTATGTATGTCTGAGAGTATCGCACTCGATAGCTCGTAGTAATCTTTAGTGAACCGACGACCCTGTTTGTTTCGGGTCTCTAGATTTGACTCATCTCTCCGTGCAAGGACGCCGATTATAAATTTTCTCTACAATTACTTATTACTCTTTCTATCTCTCTCCACTCGTTACGCCAAAAATCTCCCTTAAAATCCAAACCAAACTAAATCGACGTACGTCATGTCGCCTATAGTCGGACTAAGCTACGTTTTCACGCTGCTCAACTGGTTAAAAAAATTCGCTTATGCAATGAATGATTAAGCTTACTTCTTTGGGCCTTTCGCTTTTCGAACAATCCGAAATGTCCTGATCGAGGGGGGAAAAATTCGCACATGGTAATTAATTTTCGGCGCCAGAAAGTATGATATCGATTAACCAAAACTTGTTCTGACTGAGACTTACGTTCTTTCCAAAATTCAAGGGGCAGCTGGAAAATTTTTATCCTTGGGAACATTATTCCAATTGTCTAGCAGACAAGTCTATACTTCTCGACATTAATTGGGGCGACAACTTAGGGATTACCTATTCAAAACAATGGAATTAAGTAGGATCAAAACAATGGAAACAGAACTACCCTATACCTAAGCAGTACGTGCCTATGAATAATTAAGCAGAAGGTATATATACTCAGTCCAAACCTACCAAAATTCGTATGTCAAAACTGATTCTAAGGCACGGTAACAAGTGTCGATGAGAAACGGTGAACTTAGTTCGCATAATCAGTCATTCGATCGGCTTCTTCGCTCTCGCTCTCCCACATTTTAGTAGCATGTAATATTCTTTCAAAGACGCTTTCACGCTCTTGCTTAATTTCGCTTATGCTGTATAGCTAGTATGCGACTTAAACTGCCTATTTCTTAGGTGTTCATAAAAATATATAGATTTTTTTTTATAATCTACTGATTGCCATCGTAATTAAAAAATATCCCTTTTCCAAAAATCAACTTTTTAAAGGCATTTTGCTTTTTAGGTGTTGTGTCAAATTTGGCTTCTCTGATATGTCTGCTTGTCAATTCTCACTCTAAGTTGTGCTACTAGTCGTATGTTGAATGTTACTCCACATGGTGTCCTATGCCATGGGATTGTACTGCTCAACACGAGATCGAGGACTCAGTTTTGCTTCCTCTTCTTTTCTTTTCCTTTTTGTTTTGTTATAACTCTAAGTTGTGCTACTAGCCAGTCGAATATTACTACTACATATGATTTCCAATGCCATAGGATTGTACTGCTCAACACGAGTTCGAGGACTCAATTTTTCTTTCCTTTTCTTTTTTTTTCCTTTCTGTTTTGTTATAACATGCATTTGAGCACCTCAAAGAAAATGCTGCAAAAGGACTCAATTGATCAACCAAATGGGGACTTAAACAATTAGTATGAAAAATAGAGAATTTTAAAATGGCACCTGAACTTTGCACCAAATGTTACAGAGACACATGAACCTAACTTTATTTCAATTAAACACATATACTAATAAAATTCCCAAATTTAGACACCTAAATTTAAGTTTATTTCAATTAAACACTTGTACTAATAAAATCCCCAAATTTAGACCCCCGTCGTTATATTTCGTCCCAAAAATTGCTGACACGGCATCTCCAACCCTTTAAAGTTGCTCCATTGCACATGTTTCCAATAAGGGACGATGCACCCAAACGAAACCCATAGGCAAACTTCATAGTCCCATGTTGGAAACAGTGCAATGGGGCAACTTAAACAGGTTGGAGATGTCATGTCAGTAATTTTTGGGACGAAATTTAACGACGGGGATCTAGATTTGGGAATTTTATTAGTACAGGTGTCTAAATTTGGAAATTTTGTTAATACAGGTGTTTAATTGAAATAAAGTTAAGTTCAGGTGTCTCTGTGACATTTGGTGCAAAGTTCAGGTGCCATTTTGAAATTTTCCCTGAAAAATAAGTAGGACCATCTTTTTTTCGGGGAAAAAAAAAAAGAAGATGGTCGTTGCCATCTACTAACTGAGAGAATCTTTGTACCGATCGTTGATTAAAAAAAAAAAAAAGAAGAAGAAACCCTTACGCTAGTTTCATTGTTGCTTTATAGGACTCACATACTACTCGATACATGTGGCTTGTAAACGTTTGTAGGTACTCTTATTCAGGGTTGAACTTGCCGACATGAATCCAAAGTGGTCGTGGCTTAAGGAGAGCGGCTTCTTCTTAAAGAGAGAGGGAGAAAAAAAAAATGTACTTCTTCAGATACTTAAAATAGACTGGTGACATGAATCGCAACCACCAAATCTATGATTAGATTGTACAGTAGTTCACAAGACTTTGGTTGTGTGTACATGATCGCCTGGTGTGTTTGTGTCATTTGGGGTTAGAAAGAGTAGATTTCAGAAATAAAAGTCACAAGTTTTAATACTCCCTCCGTCCCTTTTTTATAGTCCAGTATTTCATTTTGGGCTGTCCCTTAATAAGCGTCCATTTTGTAAAGTTAGTGGGTAAAAGTTTGTGTATTGTCTTTTTTGTCCCTAAAAGTAGATTCCTTTTTGAAAAGTTAGTGAGAAAAAGTATAATGATGATGGGTACGTAGGGAAAGTGGAGGAAAAAGTTGATGTGAAAAGTATAATGATGATATCTTTTTAATAAGTTGGAATTACGAAGTAGGACAATTAAAAAGGGACGGAGGGAGTATAATACATACTATATGGACTTTTAGATGGCACAAGTACCATTCCAGATTTCTCACACTTTCGGTTAAACTTTGAAATTGATGCATCCGGGATGTGGTAGCCATTGAAAAGACGGATTTAATTTGTGCTTCAAAAAACAAGTTCACACTTTTAGAGTTCTCTGTTTTTGTCAAGCTTCAATCTAGACTTATGTGTGGGAAAAGAAAAAAAAATGCATGTGACACTACATAAAATCTTTGCATTTTCTCTTGACAACGGATGTGTGCAGTGGCGGACCCATGAATTTGACACAGTGAGGGCACTAGTTTTTTCTGTAACCGTAATAGATGACTTACAGTTAAGCACATTCACACCAAAATTAATTTTTAGCATTCATTATAAAGTAATAATTTTAAAGTATATATGCATTTTAATAACCAGCTACTTGGGAACACTTGTGCATCTCGACTATATGCGTAAAAACAAAATTATCACATGTTCATCGTCAATCTTCCTATTTTTAACTCTATGAGTACAAGTTTCGGAGATCAAAAGTGTACAAATATAATGTGCAAATTCATATTGAGTACTGCAAAAATGATCAGAGAAGTTGAGAGAGTGGAGGGAAACAAATAAAAATATAAAGACTTGGGGGATTGTGGGAGACTCGAACACAAACCCTTCCGTTTAGAATGCCAGCACCTTACCGGTACACCAAATGCTACCACTTGCATGTATTCGATATATACACGGGCCTTCTAATAAGGGTGTCCGCATTTAAGTAATATGCGGACTTCGCAGTAAGAATACGTCCGCGGATTCGGACAATTGAAATCACGATCCAACGGCTGCTAGTGACATCCGCACTTTTGCTTATTTGAGGGCATCCTTACTCGAAGCGAACTAATCCGACATACAATATATACACACACAGGGCATGGGGGCACGTAATCCCACGTGTCCCAAGGTGGGTCCGCCCCTGTCGAGTACACCAAGGCATTGCCTGGGAGCTAAACACACAAGATCTCCATACTAACTAGCAGTCTCAGCGACGAAACCTTAAAAACCGGTTCGCAATCCCATGTGGGGCGCTTGTTTGGATCAATGTCTTATGTAAGGAAGGGCAAAAAAACACAGTTTTGAGTAAGCTAGGCTAGGTTTCACAAGAATGGAAACCAATTAGCTACTATGTGAACGTATGGTGTCATGCGGACGCGGAGTCCCTGCAGTGAGCAAAAATCGCTGCAAACTGCAGCCCCCCAAAACGACGTCGTTTTGGGGGCAAGATGCACACGGCTAAGCCAGCAGCCGGAAAGGTGGAAAAGGCAGAGGGAGAAAAATTATTCAGTGCTTCTGCCTCATCATCACCCCATCAAACACACACACACTCCATCCCTCATCTGATTCCATCCCCCCTCTCTCTCGTCCCCCAAATGCTTCCTCATCTCATCCCACACAAAGTACTACCGCCGGCCACCACCTCCTCTCTTACCTCTCTTCCCCAGCGATCAACTGAAGGGATGCCTA
Source organism: Rhododendron kiyosumense (assembly GCA_019656275.1). NCBI lineage: Eukaryota > Viridiplantae > Streptophyta > Magnoliopsida > Ericales > Ericaceae > Rhododendron > Rhododendron kiyosumense. Next base: position 275,309 of record BPLS01000411.1, on the reverse strand, counting down.
AACAACGCGAGGAAGATATACAGTTGCCTTGTGGAGAGGTACGACTTTTCAGAGGAGGACTTAACGGTGCTCATCGGAGTCGTCACTATTTTGGTTCTCTCGTCAGTTGCTCTCGTCACTGTCAATCCACAGTTCCGTTTGTGAGTCATCTTGAATATGGCTCCGGTTGTGATGGTTCCTCCTCCGTTGCAATCTTCTCGTAGAGCCCAAACATGACTCAAGGTCCTGCAACTTTTGGCAATCTTCTCGTAGAGCCAAACATAGGTCCTCTTCCCTTGGCATGGGTTTTGATTCTGACAAAATGGGTTTCAATTTTAGCAACCATAGTCAATTTGTTTCGATTCTTTATTGTTGGAGGAATGGGTTCATGCCTTCAAATACGTTTGCGAAAAGGACGAGTTTATTTGTTGTAGTGATTGTTGGGAAAGGGAGGTAAAAGAGGAGGTGGTGGCCAGCGGCGGTGCTATGTGTGGGCTGAGATGAGGAAGCGTTTGGGGAAGAGAGAAAGGGGGGATGGGATCAGGTGCGGGATGGAGGGGGGGGTGTGTGTTTGATGGGATGATGATGAGGTAGAAGCACTGAATAATTTTCCTCCATCTGCCTTTTCCACCTTTACAGCTGTTGGCTTGGCCGTGTGCATCTTGCCCCCAAAACGACGTCGTTTTGGGGGGCTGCATTTTGCAGCTATTTTTGCTCACTGCAGGGACTCGGCGTCCGGTGTCATGCATGACGGGTGCCATTGGTACTGAAGTACTATGAAAAAAAAAACAGAAAGAGACCTGGGCATTCTGTTCACCCACCCCTGGCCCTCAAGTCCCAACAGAGTGGAAAATAAGACAAAGAAAAATACTGTTTTTCATGTCAGCTGTTACTTCAGAGGTAGGTAAGGAATTGGGTAAATTGACACCAGAACCAATTAATTGATCTGCTAAGGTCTTTTGGCTTTAGACCACTTGGGCTTCCATGGTTGAAACAAAGGCATGTAGGGTCGGTAGATAGGTTCACCTTCCTTTATTTGTGTAGTATAATAAGATCCAATGAGGTATGAACATTGGACTTACAAACCTAAAGCAATTATGAAGTTTCCCAAAAAAATATTATGAAAGTATGTGTTTTGCTTAGTCAGGCTTTCGTCACGGAGCGACTCAATTGCATTATTCGGTTAGATGTCGATTTCATATTAGACATGCACGTACAAGATAGCTTACTACGAACATCCTATTTGATAAGACGTTCTTTGTTTGGCCAGGAAGAGAAATACATTGTTTAACGGGAGAAACAATTAGATTCGAATCCAAATATCATTTTCGATTGGTAGGTGAAAATAGGAAAATTTGATTTCCTGAGGTAGGAGTTGTAAGGCTCGAATCCGAATATCATGCTCAGTAATAGAAATGCATGACTCATCCTGCTAAATTAACTCTCTCACATCAGGGTTTAGCTTAAGTCAAAGGGGTGTCAAATTTTCAAACTTCGGTTGAGGGTGGCTTTCGAAGAAACATGTTACACGAGAATTGAGTTTTGAGGGCCATGTATGAACGAGGAGAAAATTTTGGGTGCCGGACATGTGGCCGTGTCCACATGGTATCCGAGTAGCCAATTTGGGCCATCCAAAAATGTGTTGGACCGCTTAGATTGAAACATTCTCTCTCTTCTCACATTACCACTTTCTTTCCTCTTTCTCTCTCCAAATTGAGCCATCTAAAACCGATATTGACGACCCGGATGCACTGCTTGAGCACCACGTGTTGCATGCCCGCTTGGCACCCAAAAATTTCTCATGAATGAGGTCAAGCTTTGGCATGGATTGCGTCACAGACTCACAAGCCCCCCACTCAAGATGCTCTGCCATAAGGTTACAATCTCAAGATATTCTCCAGAACATCATCCTCACTGAATTTAGTGGATTAAATTATCATAACATAGGGACTGGTAACATGTGTTTTGTGGTTGGTCATCTATGCTAATAATAATTAACCTGAAGCCAAAAATATGTAGCGGAAACGCACCTAAGGAACACACGAAGAACTTGAAATGTTTGAAAGTGTAAAAAAGGACACGCCAGAGGAACACAAAATACTGACAACCCGATGTCACCGAGCGATATAGGCATCGGGCATTAAAACTACGTCGCCTACACAATTTGCAAGAAAGTTTTACATTATCGTGAGTTCATGCTTTTCAAAAAGTGCCTTCAGACATGGCCTCATATACTACTAGTAATAATACAACAAAGGTTGCCAGGTTGGTGTCGAAACTTGATGCGCGACTGTTAGGGCCGGCCAGGGGGTAAGTCCTGCAAGCCGGCCTGCTCGGGCAACTCCCTGGCAAGGGGCAACAAAAAAAAAAAAACTTGTATGTATACAAAAAAAAAATTAGAAATCCAGTAAAAAAATATATTTAGGGGCAATCAAGCGGAAAGCTAGGTTTGGACAACCCAAATGTCGGAGCCGGCACTGGCGACTGTGCATGATTTGGTGTGGAAATGGAATTAGAGGTGTGCCATGTTTGATTTTCAACGCTCATAAGAAAGGCTTTACCGAAGGTCTTAACGGATAAGAAAACAGAGTACGTGCTCTAAAAATCAGGTTGTTGAAATTTGTCTGACTTTTTTGACCTCAAGAATAAAGCAGAGGAACTAGAGGTGGCAAAACTGACTAATCTCCAATCCAAAATTTTGGAAACGACTTTTCAATTTGTGCACATGGATATACATAGCAAACCAGTTCCGCTAGCTAGTGAGCGGTTCTTTCGGGCGGGAAGCAGGCCGAGCCTTACGGGCGGACTTCTCTCACACCGAAAGCAGTATTGTTCGTCACCAATGACGGCTGTGGAATTTTTTAGGAAGGTCAAGGATTACCTTAACTCTATTATCTCTGTTAATGAGTAGAATAAGTACAAAAATTTCCAACGTCCTACATTACAATCTCCAACGTAAAAAAGTTCAATTTTTGAATCAAAAAATCTAATGCTTATGTTCACAATTTTTAATTTTTTTGGCACCAAATTAAAGAACTAATTAAATTTTTCGCAACGAATTTTTAATTCAATGCGAAGAAACTTGGAAAATAATTTATGAAAGTACTTTATTTTTTAACCAAAAATTGCACATCTTTTTATAGGTGACTATCATTTTGGGACAGAAGAATTATAATACTACAAATAGTGCGATTAGAAAACATAAAAATACATAAGATTTTACAATTTTCTTGACGAAATTTTCCATTTCGAGCCAAGCAAGATTTAATAGACTCATAAATCTATTAATATTCTTTTAGGGGAAATTAGGCAAATAGGTTCCATGGATGTTTTACAACATATATATTTTTGTTTTTTGAGATGTAGAGTCGAATGTTATTCAAAAACAAGCCAAAGTATGATACGACCCCAATAGGTCATTGTTTTTCTCTCTATTTTTTTTTTTTTTTTGATGTTTTAGAAATATGTACCTAGTTTGGGCTTATGTGTTAGGTGTTCAACTATAAATTAGTTGAATTGATGGATGTTCATAATATAGAGCTGAGTGTTCAAAAATTGGGGTGGGGGTGTCACCTAAGCTATAGAGCCATCATTGTTCGCCATCAATCGAAAAGCAAAAAATTCAAGAGTCCAGATTTAAAATATATGCATTGATAGTGGTCTAATGACATGGACTGACGAGGGAAGCAATAATGTGATAAAAAATCTAATATTCTTTTTAAATTGTCGCAAGATGTCACAAGTTGATGCATTGATAGTGGTCTAATAACAAAGGCCGACGAGAGAAGCAATAAGGTGACAAAAAGTCTAATATTCTTTTTAAATTATTGCAAGATGTCACAAGTTGGTGGTGGATTTATGACCAAAATGGAGGAAACAAGAAAGTGGTTTGACATAACGGGAAAGAACCAAACTTAACAAATTTTGACAACTTGTGTGCCTATATATGATAATGATGCTTCAAGTTAACCAAAAAATAAAAAGAGAGAGAAATAAGACAAATCGTGCCTATGCGTACAGCTGTACACACGAAGAGGTCTCAATGGCCCACACAAAGGGATCGAACTAAACCATGGATTTGAATTCAAGTGACAAATTGCTTATGTTGTGTCACATGTTAGGAATGAGGATGCTGCCAAGCACCTTCTGCTTAGCGGGTGCTGAGCGGTCAATCCAACCGTTTATCTCGGTAATCGACGGTTCGAATCTTGACCGACCAATGGACGATTTAGATCTGTATGCACTCAGATTCAATCCAAGTCATTCGTGCCCAAAGGAACGGCCGGATGCCGCTCAACAATGAATCAATAAATATACTCGGTGTTAATTGAGTTAATAAATGTTTTTTTGCCGATTAAAAAAATGTGTACAAAGAATCAATGAGCTCAAATTCATGGAATGTTCAATCAACAAGGCCTTTTGGTTTCAGACGGCTTTTTTTTATTTTGTTTTGTTATTTTTTGTACTTTGGACCGGTAGTGTCCTCTCTCTCTCTCTCTCTCTCTCTCTCTCTCTCTATATATATATATATATGATATGTTTCTTTCTGATTAAAAAATAATAATAATTCAACAAGGCCTTCAATATGTAACACTGTCTTCCTCATTGAGCCCAACCCATCAAAACGAGCCCAAAAAATAAGCCATTATGAACTGCCCAAAGGGCCAAAACCCTATTTTTGTTTCATTTTTTGGGGTCATAGCTGCAGTCAAAACCTCAAACTTTGATGGTGCTGCTCAAACCCTCTTTTCCTTCCTTGCGTACGGGTCGGTAAGCTTAATCGGATTAAGCTTACCGGCACACGCACATGAATTTTGAAGGAGTAGTTTCATTGGTCTACACCACAATTAAATTCATACAATCTTCTCCCTTTTACCCATAGAGATTTGCATTTACTACATGATCCTTTTTTCTCGAATAATTTTGCTTATATGTAAAATATCTCATAAACATTTGTAAATTAAGATTAGATCCATGGCTATGTGGTTAAATAACTTGTAACGTAACTGTTCATTTCAGGGGACAAGGATGGGATGTTAGCTAGACAACATGGTAATTTACAAGTCAAAACATTACCTAAATCAAAAGATTATCTCTTTTTTTTAGGAACACAATGCGAAAGATTGTCTCTAAGCTTAATAATCTTTCTACAGTGTCTAAAATGCTGAAGCCCAGAGTTATTTTGTATGTAACACTTGTCTTCCTTATTAATGCACTACAAGCGTAGACACTATAGTGTTGCCCTTTAGTAAAACATAGTACTAAATTTACGTAACTTCTTTATGAATTTCCCCAATTCCTTTTCTTCTTTATACCAAAAAAGTTCCTCCAATATTAATTGGGTTCAGATTCTATCCGATCCAAGTTTTGAACTTCAAATCTGGACCAAACATCGGTACAATCAATGGTTTTGATTTGCTCCAAGACTCTTACCCTTAGAGTCTCAAAGCCGGTAAGGTAAGAGTCTCAAAGCAAATCCAAATCATTGATTATAGTGATTGACGATCGAGATTCTAGATTGTCCTTTCCAGTTCAAATTAAGGACCGGAGAGGATCCATTTCGACGGATGATCTCAAACAGGGTAAAGTAAAAGCAGAAGAAATAGAAAGGCAAAGAAAGAAAAAGTGATTATTCTCTCTCAAATGTAGGAGATCTCCTGGACATGCCATCATTGCTGCTCCATCCTCTTCCTTTTCCTATTCACAAAAAAAAAAAAAAAAAAAGTTTTAGAAAGAGAAAGTAATTTGTAATTTATACATAATCAAACAAAGATTGATTTCCATACCCAACTCAAAATCAATCTAAAACTCATCACTATCATCTCCCAATGGCATTAATCTCCCCCGACCCATCAACAGACCACGCCCCTGTCGACTTCCGCGCCCCGCCGCCTTCCCCGGTCGCCTCCGGCCGCCGCTCCTCCGTCACAAATGACGACGTCCTGTCCAATTTCCTCCAGCACTCTCTCCACGTCCCAAACCTCACTTTGCCCGATAAAGTCTTCCCCCGCCAAAACCCCATCCAAAACCCTCCGAAAGTCGATTTTCGCAACCTAGACGACTCGGTTCAGGAAATCCTCGACTCTATCTCTGGGAGCGGGTGTTTCCAGCTCGTGAATCACGGGATCAGGGGAGAAGTTGTCCGGTCGGTTTTGATGGCCGGCGCCGGGGTTTTCGGGTTGTTGCCGGAGAAGAAGAAGGCGGTGGTGAGGTCGCCGGAGAAGGTATATGGGTTTGAGGAGTTTCGCGGGGAGGATGAGAGAGAGATGGGGGAAGAGTTCGTTTGGTGCAGAGATGAAGGGTTGGAGTTGGAAATGGAGGGAGTTTGGCCAACTGGATATTCAAATTTCAGGTAAATTAACGGTCATCTTGAATTTGCTAATTGTAACAAAATTTTGACCTGTTTTGTGACTTTTAAGTTCTTCGTAATTTTCAAATATGATGAGTTTGGAATGAAATTCCAAAATTAAAGAATTACCCAAATATTAGAATTATTTCTAATTAATAAGACAATGAGAAATTGGTTATCGTCCAAAATATCTCAAATTAATTCTAAACCCTTCATCGCTGTTTTTTTTCTATTGTTTGATGAACGTTGATAATAAGTTATAATTCTAGCTAACTTGGTAGTGTCTTGACAAGAAGAAGATTTTCCAAACGCATAGAAGCGTAAATTTCAAGATAAAAGTACAATCGAATTATCATTCTTTTTGTAATAATTCACCACAAATGTTTCGCCATATATGCCGTCATACTTTAAATGCCATACCTTTTCATTTACAAGTCGAACAAAATAGAAAATGGAATGGTGTTATAGTAACATACATTATCTATACATTGCAATGAGTAACTTGCATTCTTCCTCATGATTTAGTAAAATTCTACAGGCCGTTCATGCGCGTAATATATCACCTTTTCTGTGATCATAATAAAGAATATATTTCTACGGATTTGTTAGTATATGTTTACATGCACTATACATATGTTAGCTAGTGTGCATTGACCAAACATTCTAATGCCACAATTCCTCTCACATTGCAGTAATAAAATGGAAAGACTTCTGTTGGAGATAGAGAAGATAGCTGGGAAAATCTTCCAAGTCCTAAAGGAGCACACCATGAGAAACCCAATATGTGACAATGGCACAACAGAAGGTCAAGAAATTGCCAACTCCATCTGCTATCTCTACAAGCATTGCCCCAACATCAATGGCGATGAGTGGGCCAGCTCACTGAAACATGATGTGATCAGAATGCTGGTGAGGGGATCAGATTACTCTCATGCACTCTGTTTGCACCTCTGTGATGGATCCTCGGAGTTTCATGTTTATTCCAAGAAAGGGTGGGTGTCTTTTTGCCCGGATA